>BSBM01000103.1:8445000-8662500 GCA_027924585.1 Larix kaempferi
AATGTAGAAGATGGATAAATTGTGATGACCACCTTAAATGGTCTCCCTAGATCATGGGACTCTTTCATTCAAGGGATTTGTGCTAGATAGAAGTTAATCACATTCAGTAGCTTGTGGGATGAATGCTCACAAGAATAAGCTCGACTTGTAGCTCGAGAAGAGAAGATGGGAGCAAACGAAGATCAAGTTCTCACAGCAGACTCCAGAAGGAATAACAACAAGAGGGAGCACCACCATCACAGTTATAAGGGGGAGAAACACCACCACCAAATTCAAAGGAATAACTTAGAATATTCAAGAGAGATCTATCTACTGTTATATGTTATACATGCGATGAGAAGGGACACTACTCCAATGAGTGTCCTAGAAACAGAGGCTCCAACAAGAAGAACAACAAGAAAAGGCATCATGCTCACACTGGAGAAGATGATGAACCTCAAAGGAAGAGGACCAGAGAAGAAAGTGATGAATCTTCAAGTGACAAAGAGTATGTCCTGATATCAGGACTCATAGGAACTTTCACACATGGAAGCAATGATTGGCTTGTAGATAGTGGGGCTTCCAAGCATATGACAGGATTTAAAGAATCCTTTGTGAACCTATCTGAACATGAGTCACCTTACAAGGTGAAACTTGGGGATGATTACCAATACCCAATAAAAGGAAGTGGAGAAGCCTCTTACAAGCTAGACTCTGGGAAGTCTTTGAAGATGAAAGATATCCTATATGTTCCAGGACTCAAGAAGAACCTTCTCTCCATATCAGCACTAGATGCAAAAGGTATGAGGGTTGCATTTGTTGATGGCCAAGTCCTAATGTGGCCAAAGGGAAAGACTATAGATGATGCAATTGTGATTGAAGAGCAAGAGGGAGGATTATATAGATTGAAGGACCAACCAGAACAAGCCTTGGTCCGTGACTCAATGGATCCAAGTGAATTATGGCATAGAAGGATTGCACATGTGCACTATAGGGAACTACCCATTGCAAGCAAAGCAGTTGAAGGACTTCCAGAAATTCAGGCAAAGCATGAAAGCGTTTGCAAAGGATGTGTGAAAGGAAAGAACATAAAGAAGACATTTCCAAGTACCGAGAGCAAGGCAAAAGGAATTTTGGAAATTATCCACTCCAATGTATGCAGTCCGATGCCATCTAGTTCATTGAGTGGGTATGTATATTATGTTTCTTTTATTGATGACTTTTCTAGGAAGACTTGGATATATTTCTTGAAGAGAAAAGATGAAGTATTCAACAAGTTCAATGAATTCAAATCCTTGATCGAGAACCACACAGAGAAGAAGATCAAGACCTTTCGATCAGACAATGGCGGATAATTCGCATCAGAATACTTCAAGAATTTATGTAGATAATCAGGGATTAAGAAGGAGTTGACCACTCCATACAATCCGTAGAAGAACGGCATTGCAGAAAGGAAGAATAGAAAAATCATGGAAGCAGCAAGAGCAATGATTCATGACCAGGATCTTTCGATGCATCTATGGGAAGAAGTTGTGAGGAAGGCCGTGTATGTATAGAATCGTACTCCACATCGAGTACTTGACAACAAAACTCTGGAAGAATCATTCTCCGATGAGAAACCAAAAGTCATCCATCTCAGGATATTTGGCTGCCCAGTGTACATACATATTCTGAAGGAGAAGAGAACGAAGCTAGATCCTTCATGAAAGAAGGTTATATTCGCAGGTTACAGTGAAAGCTCGAAGGCCTACAGAATATACTTCCCAGGATTCAAGAAGATCGACATCAGCAGGGACGTGACATTTGACAAAGACTCAACCTATAACAAATCCAGAAAGATACCTGTTGAAGACATTGAAGAACCAGAAGCACCCAGTATCAGAGATGCAGCAATGGAAGAGGCGATTCCAGAAGAACACGAAGACCGCGAGATGGAATATCCACAGGAACATGTAAATCCACCCCTTGAGAAGAACTCTCACAAGAGGAAACCAGCATGGGTACAAGAAGCAATACAAGATTTAGAGAGGTACGACGCTCTAGAGGGAATGCACAAAGAAAGAAAGAGACCGAGGCCATATTCCAGCTATGTAGCCCTGTTATGCGACATCATTAACAAGGAACCTTCCAACTATGAGGAAGCAACAGAGAATAAATAATGGAAGGATGTCATAATCGAGGAGTACCAGTCGATCATGAATAATGATGTCTGGGATGTGGTTCTGAGACTAGAAGGGAAGTCTGTTGTGACTTCCAAGTGGATCTACAATATCAGGCATGCTGCAGATGGCAGCATAGAGAAACATAAGGCGAGGTTTGTAGCACGTGGATTCTCCCAGAAAGAAGGAATAGATTATGAGGAGACATTTGCACCTGTACCCAGATACACTTCCATCAGATTAGTACTTGCACTGGCTACAGTAATGAAGTGGAAGGTACACCAGATGGATGTCAAGACAGCGTTCTTGAATGGTGTAGTAGAGGAGGAAGTGTACGTGGAGAAGCCACTCAGATTTGAGACACATGACAGGAAGACTCATGTGTGCAAATTGAAGAAGGCCTTGTATAGAATGAAACAGGCACCCGAGATGTGGTACGACAGGATGGATAGTTTCCTGATGAGCTTGGGATTTACCAAGAGTAAAGCATATTCCAACCTTTACTACAAGGTTGAAGTGGGAAATCTAGTGATACTTCTACTCTATGTAGATGAAATGTTTGTAACAGGGGATGATGGGCTCATTGCAGATACGAAGAGGAAGCTTGTCATAGAGTTCGAGATGAAGGACCTAGGTATGATGCACTATTTCCTAGGTATGGAGGTGTGGAAGAATGCGTATGGGATCTTCCTTGGACAAGGTAAGTATGCAATGGATATTCTGAAGATATTCGGAATGATGGACTAGAAGGCTATGTCCACACCCATCACATCGAACTTGAAGTACTATGTGATGCTTCATCAGAGTCAGTTGATGCCACGATGTATCGTCAGATGGTTGGTTCATTGATGTACCTCACGAATATGAGGCCAGACATATGATTTGTTGTGAACACATTGAGCCAATTCCTGACGGATATGAGACATGTTCAATTTATTGCTGCAAAGCATATTCTGAGGTACCTGAAGGGTATAGTTGATTATGGGATCAAGTAATGAATCAGAAGATTAACCTGGAAGGTTATGTTGACTCGGATTGGGCAGGTAGTGCCGCTGATAAGAAGAGCATTTCGGGATGCTGCTTCAATATGGGATCCGGTATGATCAACTGGTTTAGCAGGAAGCAGTCGTGCATGGAATTGAGTACAGTCGAAGTAGGGTAAGTTGCAGCTTGTTCAACTAGTTGTGAGGTAGTATGGCTTAGGAAGCTATTGTCTGATTTGTTTGATCTCCAGTTAGAGGCGAATTGTATTTTTTGTGACAACTAGAGTTGTATGAAGTTGTCCGAGAACCCGGTGTTCCATAACAATTCGAAGCATATAGAGATCAAGTATCACTATATCAGGGATATGGTGCAGAGAGGAACAGTGAAGCTCTAGTATGTTGCGACGGATGAACAGATAGCCGATGTTTTGACCAAGCCGCTAGCCAGAGTGAAGTTCAAGTAAATCAGAGAGAAGCTTGGTGTACTTCAAATCGAGGTTCCTTCCAAGAGGAAGTGGTGAGTCTGGAAGACGCAAATGCACATGGGCCATTCCGACATGGTGGTAGGAAAGTCCTCCCATGTTCGTTGATATAAGTGTCAGGCCATTATGGCATGGTGGCAGGAAATTCCTCCCATGGTCGTTGATATAAGTGTCGGGTCATTCTGGCATGGTGGCAGGAAATTCCTCCCATGGAAATTGATATAAGTGTCGAGCCATTCTAGCATGGTGGCAGGAAATTCCTCCCATGGCCGTTGATATAAGTGTTGAGCCTTTCCTGAATGGTGGTAGGAAATTCCTCCCATGTCAGTTGATGTAAGTGCTGAGCCTTTCGCAAATGGTGGTAGGAAATTCCTCCCATGTCGGTTGATGTAAGTTCTGAGCCTTTCCCAAATGGTGGTAGGAAATTCCTCCCATGTCGGTCGATGTAAGTGTTGTGCCTCACATGGTGGTAGGTTGGTCCTCCCATGTTGGTAGACTTGTTATGTGCATCTGGGTTGTGCTTCGTGTGACGATGAGATGATTTGAAGACGATGAGGCGACAATAGGAGACGTGAGTGTTTGCAGAGGCAATGTAATGACTAGTCCTGGGTTGTACCTACTTGATGGCTTGCTTGCAGGATGAAGACCTACATGGAGGCTAGGCCTACATCCAGCATGAAAAAGGGTTGGCTCTGTAGAACTTCCTATGATGAGTAGATTCGAGAGATGTCACCAATAGATGATCGATATGATGAGGATTGCAGCAACGACGATGATGATCCAGTGTTGATGATGATGTTCTAGCATTGATGATCCAGCGACAAAGACTTGTGTCCATATGTGTTGATGACTGTGTCAAGATAATACCTTCCTAGTTAAGAGGGAGTGTTAATGTATTTGTAACTTTGGAAGATATTCACTTGTATTTTATATTGTTATTATTATTGTATTTTATCTGTACCTCCAACAGAGATGTTTATTCATCTGGTCGGAGAATTCATGATTGTATTTGGTCATGTAAAGTCATTGAGGTTAACCCTCCATTATAAGCCAGGGAAATCGACCCCAGAGTCATACTGTATTATGGTTAATAGATTCTTCTAGAGAAGTCAACCCAGTTAGGTACAACTAGGGCCAACCTAGTATGTGAAAAGGCCAAGTGAAAGATAAAGTATAAATAGAGAGTGGAGATCTCTCATTTGATCATCACACTCACTCAAAAGTTCACGTAAGTGAGAAAGAGGACAAGTTCGCATAGGAGGAAAAGAAGAGGAGCTGTAGAATACCATCTTTGTTTTGGGGTTTTACTTTTGTGATATTGTATGGGTGACAATTCTATCTCTGAGGAAGTTGCGGGGTTTTATCCTTTATGGTTTCCCCTAGGAAATTCTTTGTGTCTATTGTGTTATGTTGTGCATGTTATTCTTTAGTAAGATCCTAGATAAATATTGATTAAAAGTAGAAAATCTAACAACTTCGGTTAAGAAATGTGCCCATGGCGTGGTTTTGATGAAATTATTTGATTAATTGATTTTCCAAATGAATAGTTCCAGGTTTGAATGGATATGGTAGGGTTTAATTGCATGCTTGTAATGTCTAATGGATGCCTCTGTTATGCACATTGACAACAACAACAGTAAGTCGAGTTGTATAGCAGGGAAGCGCACAGAAAGGTGGAAGAATGGTAACTTTCAATGATGCACATGATCCGTTTGAGCCAAAGGATGATGCACTGGGTGAGAACGTGCAAGAATCACATACAGAGGCTGAGTCCGATGGAAGAAGGGCAAAAGTAACGACCCCAAACTTGGTCGAGACTATGGTAAGCTTCAATGAGCGGATGATGAAAGCACAAGAAGAAAAACATCAAGTCAATGCGGCCATCTTGTAGAGCCTCAAGGACATGCATCAGAGAATAAATGGTGGGTATGATACAAGCAACGGAGGCTGAGAGGAAAGAAATGCAGAAATTCAATCTAGGGGTCGTTCTAAGAGAAGGAATCTAAGCCATAGAAGGAGTTCTGTGAACAGGAGGCACAAAACACCCTCTCCTAGGTTTTCCTCTAGTAGTTCAGATAACTCCCAAAGTTCTCAAGGAAGCCCAACACATACTTCTAGCAGGAGTAAGGGAAGAAATAAGCACAGATGTATTCCACAAGGTGAATTTAGGAAGGCAAGGCCTCCCACTTTTGATGGTGAAAGCAAGGAAGGACAAAAAGCAGAGGCATGGCTTCTTGGAATTAAAAATTACTTCGGAATGCAAGAGTATTTAGAGAATGAGAAGGCTATGGTTTCCATCTATAACCTTAGTGGAAGGGATTCAATTTGGTGGGAACACCTCATGCAAGTGAAAGGAATTAGTGAAAGAAGAGTCAGCTAGGAAAGGTTTAAAAGATACTTCCAGGAGAAATACCTATTAGCTAGGTATTATGATAACAAAAGGAAAGAGTTCAATCAACTCAAATTAGGGCAGAATACCATGGATGAGCATGTCCACAAGTTTCTAAAGTTGCTAAGGTATGTAGACTACATCAAGCATGAGAGAATGAAAATACAATGTTTCCTTGGTAGTCTACCACAGAATTATAGAGATAGAATAGAGTTTGTAAATCCACCAAGATTGGATGAATCCATCATAATGGCAGAGCATTGTTATGAGCAGAGTAAAGGTAAATCAGAGATGCCGCCAGCATGGAAAGGTAATCCCAGAGGAGGGTTTGAAGAAAATAAAATTGGATTCAAACCACCATTCAAAAATCATCCCAGAATATTTCCATAGGACTAGCAAACAAGAAGAGAGTTTAATCCAGCTGTAGCAGCAGAAAAGACACCAAAGGGGCTACTCCAATGTTGGGGGTTCAAAGGAAATCATATGCTTAAAGATTTCCCACATCGGAAGGAAAATCCAAGGAGCTTGCATAGCATTGAAGGAGAAGCTACATTGGGAGATATGGCAAGGGAAACACCTAGGATTTATGCAACACTGGATGATCACCAAGCAGGCCATCAATCAGCAATGGTGGAGATTGAAGGTAAGATTGCTAAGCAATCTAGGGTAGTTGAAATTTGTTCTCTTGGTAAAGTAAAGCATGGTAATGCTTGGCTATTTCAATTAGCCACAGGTACCAAGAGGAAGGTAAGTGAAGTAGTGAAGGAGTGCCCCATAGAGTTAAATGGACTCCTCACACATGCATAATTAAATTTCTTACCATTGGAATCTTATGATTCCCTAATTGACATGGATTGGATGGAAAGACATAGATCCAAGTTGGACTGTTATGAGAAAGCACTTGAATGCCTTGATGATGAAGGAAGGCCAAGGTTAGTAAAAGGAATTCCAAAGCATGTTTCAGGAAGGCATATTTTATCCTTACAGCTGAGAAATTTCTATAAAAAGGGTTGCCAATTCTATGTTGTGCATATATCAGATTCAACAGAAGATAAAGGACCCAAGTTAGAATACTTTCAGTTGTTACCAAAGTTATAGGATGTATTCCCAGATGAAGTGCCAGGGATTCCACCCAAGAGACACGTTGACTTTTCCATTAACCTTGTTCCAGGATCAACACCAATTTCCAAGGCTCCCTAGAGAATGAGCACACCAGAATTGGTAGAATTGAATATGCAGCTGCAAGAATTAATGGACAAAGAATATATCAGACCTAGTGTATCTCCTTGGGGTGCACCTGTGATGTTTGTCAAGAAGAAGGATGGAACATTGAGGCTGTGTATTGATTACAGGAAGCTCAATAAGGTGACAGTTAAGAACAAGTATCCATTTCCCATGATTGATGACTTGTTTGAACAAATGAAGGAAGCTAGAGTGTTTTCCAAGATTGACTTGAGGTCTGGGTACCATCAAGTGAGGATTAAGGAAGAATACATCCACATGACAGCTTTCAGAACGAGGTATGGCCATTATGAATTCATAGTGGTGCCATTTGGTCTTACTAATGCACCTGCCACATTCATGTGTCTCACGAATAGTGTCTTCAGCAAATATTTGGATACGTTTGTGATTGTATTCTTGGATGACATGCTTGTGTATTCAAAGAATGAGGAAGAACATAATGAGCATTTGAGAATGGTATTGCAAGTCCTTAGAGAGAACCAACTGTATGCAAAGCTGAGTAAGTGTGACTTCTATCAGTAGAAAGTACAGTATTTGGGTCATGTTATATCAGCAGAAGACATTGCAGTAGACCCATAGAAAATTGAAGCCATCATGGATTGGCCTACTCCAAGGAATGCAGCAGATGTTAGATATTTTATGGGCCTTGAAATCTACTACAGAAGATTCATTAAAGGATTCTACAAGATAGCTCACCTAATCACTTCAATGCAAAGGAAAAATATAAAATTTGTATGGTTTGAAAAATGTGAGAAGAGATTTCAACAGTTGAAGGAATTGCTCACTAGTGCCCCTATTCTGAAGATTGCAGATCCAAAGAAAGACTTTGTGGTATGCACCGATTCTTGCATTGAATGGATCAGTGGAGTTCTCATGCAAGAAGGGTTTATAATCTGCTATGAGTCCATAAATGTAAAAGAGCATGAAAGGAACTATGCCACCCATAAATTAGAACTAGCATCCATAGTGCGTGCTCTCAAAAGATGGAGACATTATCTCTTGGGAAGAAGATTTGAACTCAGGACTGATCACATGAGTTTAAAATATTTATTTGACCATCCAAATCTAAACGCTAGACAAACTAGATGTATGGATTTTCATTGTGAATTTGACTTGGATATTAAGCATGTCAAAGGTAAGGAGAATAAGGTTGTTGATGCACTCAACAGAAAATTCCATATTGCAACAATAAGTAGGTGTGAATCATATTTGAAGGCCGCAGGATCCTAGAAGCTCAAATCTGTGATGAAATTTATCTTCAAGTCAAGGATAAATTGCAGCAGGGTATTTTGGATGAAAAGTATGCAAGATATCAACTAGGTGAGGATGATGTTCTCATCTATCAAAGTACCAGACTGTACATTCCATATAGTGCATATTTGAATAAGCTTGGGATGGATGAGATGCACCAAATGCCATATTCTTGACACCCGGGATATCATAAAACTATAAAAGCAGCAAGGAGACAGTACTTTTGGCATGGTATAAAGAAATACATAGCTGAGTACTATAACGTACCCTCCCGTGGACCCAACTCAAGGAAGGGAACATGATACCAAAATCTGGGATTTTTCATAAACTCAACCCATTCGTTAGATTCATACAATTAAAAACAAGAGTGTGCGGATGCAAATCAAGCAAGTATGCACAATGGAATTAAAACAACATCCACACACAATTCATGCTCATCTAGCATATCAAAATAATCATCAAATTAACATTGCAAAAGTAAATACACATAGAGATTACTTATATTCATTGTGCAATTGTCCCAAGCAACCAGCTATGTCGCTGCAACGTTCCACAACCATAGGCCAGTTGTGTTCATCAATTCTCTCAACACAACTGCCACCCCCCGAGCTGGGCATGATTCTTACAATGAAAAGGGGACATTCAAGCTCATACATAGCCAATTAACCATTTCATCTAAGCCAAGCCAGTCCACAGTTGGGTTTATCAGGCTACATTTGAACCCTGGATGCTTACACTCAAGCTCAAGCCAAACAATGAATTTACCAACAGGATGGCCATGGGTTTTCCCCAAATCGTTTCTAGCCAAAAACGAATTGTAGGATAGGGAAAAGCATTCACAGGGAGGAAAAATGATTTCTCCCCAACTGTCTAAGCATTTAACAGCCAAAACAATCTTTATGGAACCCCAATTCATTTCCCCTTCTTCCCCACCGGTATACCACACAAAAACGCCCTTCTCCCAGCTGAGAATGAAGGAAAACACATAAAGACATGGCTGGGAAATGCCCAGGTAGCTCCAAACTCGTGAGGGAGAGAAACTGGTTTATGGATAATGGCTTGGGGAGAAATTCATGGCTCTTTTCTTGCCCAAGAAAAAAAATGCGATTTTCCATGCAGGGTGGCTTGCCCATACCCAAATTTGGACAGCCATACCTCTCATTCCCCAAGGGATTAACTACCTCAACCAACTCTTCGGAGAAACCAATGATTGGGTACAAAAGTCAACATGGGTAGTTGAGGGTTTTATGGGTTCTCTCATTGACACTTGGCTTGACTTGATTGGCTCCAAGGGTTTGAATGTTTTCCCTCCCGATTCCTTTTAAAATCATGCCCCCATCTCTTGTTGCATTTCATAGCTAGTTGTGGGTATTTTATTAAAATGCATATTTACATGATATTTGCAATTCCATTGTGCCTAGCTAGCACGTAAACCATATGCATCAATAAATCGATGGCAGGGCCTTGGCCTTAAGATCCTCACCCCGATTTTATAATATTACATCATTTACATTTGAATGCAATGGTCTCAAAATGGGGACATTACAAGTGCATTTCTAGGTTTCAAAAGTGCCAACAAGTCAAGGCAGAGCATCAACATCCATCAGGATTGTTGCAACCATTTCCCATTACAGAGTGGAAGTGAGAAGTGATATCTATGGATTTTATAACAGGTCTACCCATGACAGTGAAAGATCATGATTCAATAATGGTTGTGGTGGACAAGCTATCAAAGGTAGCTCATTTTATTCCAGACAATTCCACTCACAAGGCCAATGACATTGCAAATATCTTCATGAGAGAGATATTCAGATTGCATGAATTTCCCAAGGCAATAATTTCAGATTGTGATACAAAGTTCACATCTAATTTTTGGAAAGAATTGTTCCAAGAAATAGGGACTCAGTTGAAGTTTAGCACAGCCTATCATCCTCAAACTGATGGTCATACTAAGAGAGTAAATCAAATTCTTGAAGACATGTTGAGGATGTATGTAATGGATAAGCCATCAAAGTGGGAATACTATCTACATTTGTTGGAGTTTGCATACAACAATGGACATCAAGCATCATTGAAGATTAGTCCTTTTGAAGTGTTGTATGGAACAGATGCAGAACTCCAGTGAATTGGGACAACCCAGTGAACAAGGTAGTACTTGGACCATAAATGCTTAGGGAGATGAAGCAAGAGATGGTTAAGATCAAGCAGAATTTGAAGGCAGCATAGGACATGAAGAAGAGTTATGCAGATCTGAAAAGAATGCATAAGGAATTTCAGATTCGGGATCATGTCTACTTGAGAGTGAAACCATGGAAGAGTTCCATGAAGTTGGCACCAAGATATTGTGGGTCATTTGAATTCCTTGATAGGATAGGACCAGTTGCATATAGGATTGCATTGCCTTCTAACATGAAGGCTCATAATGTTTTCAATGTCTCTTTGCTTAAGAAATATGTACATGATCTCAATCACATAATTGATTGGAATGTGATACAGGTGGAACCAGAGGGAGAGTTCCAAGTGAATCCTATATGCATCCTAGACAAGAAGGTCACTTTGCTCCGAAACAAGGCCATAGGTCAGGAAAAGGTGCAATGGAAGCACCTTAGTGGGCCCGAAGAGGGTACATGGGAGCTGTAGGATACCATGAAAGAGGCATTCCCATTTTTGTTCCATTTTGAGAACACTGAGGACAGTGTTATTATAAGGGAGAGGGAGTTGTAATACCCCATTTTGACCCTTATGGTTTATTGGAATCAATGTAAATATTGTATATATATGCTATGTGTCTATTTCCCTAGTGTGGAGCTCAAGGCCAAGGTCCCACTAGTGGATGTTCAAGTTTAATTTCATAGGAAAGTATTGGACAATTTGATTATCCATGAGTTGTTAAACCATGAAGAAATGTAAATGATGTAATTATTAATTAATGCAGTAAAATACTCAAGAAGCTGGCTAAGGAGGAAACCAATGCGAAGGGGCCATGTGTATCCATTAGGGAGAGGTGAGGGGGTTATGGGATTGGTATCCATCCTACCACATGTCCATTTTTTAATCCATTTGACTCACCATGTTGACATTAATGCAACTGTAAGAGGGTGGTTGAGGAAACCAGACCCATGAATTCGATGGAGTATGGGAAACCCACGGATCTGTATGGCATGGTATGGCCCTATGCGTTCAGTGTCCCTTAAGCCACTCCACTCTTTGGAATTCTCCCATCCTGTTGCTAATGTTGGATTGACCAATAAACGAAGTCATTCGCGCACCTGTAGAGTCCAGCCATGAAGAAAACAAGAGTAAATCGTGCTTTCTATGTAAGTTGAGTGTACAGAGCCTAGAACTCCCAAGGGGACCCTGTGCAAGAATGAAACTAGTTGGGACAACCATAGTTCGGTTTCTGGGATGAATTATAGAGTTGGAACGGCCTAGAGAACCCGCAAGAACCCTTAGATTGATTGCAGAAGACCGGATTTGTAGGGCAGATTTTAGGGCACGGACCTATGTGCAATTAGCTGGTATAGCATGGTGAAAGGTCAAAGTAAGGTTGGGTTTGCTTGATAAACCTAGTGAAGGCTGTAATCTCATGAAGAACAGCAGCTGAACCTTTCTATGTCGACCCTGAATAGCATTGGAGGGAAGGGGCATTAAGGGACTGTGCAATAGAGAAGAGGGTCTTCCTTGTGTTGGGTGAGATAGGTAATGTGGGTTTCATGCTTGCTAAGTGATCTGAGATACCTGCAGCTCTATGGTAGAGCTCAGTAGCTTAGCAGTATCCTCCTTGTTCCCTATATTGCTTGATAAACCCAACTGTAGGTTGGCTTAGCATTGGGAAGAGACCTTGACTATGAGAGAGTTAATTTTCCCTCCTAAGTGGATACACAACCCAGCTCGGGGTGGTCTCTCATATGAAAGAGTACAAGATAGACAGAGACCTAAGGTTGGGTGGAACATTGTCCTCACTTATCCAGTTGCTTGGGGCAGCTTTATTTCCAAAGATAAGTGTTTCTATGTGTTAAATGATGCAAATTCATGTGTTATAACTATTGTTAAGTTATGCTTGTTATGCTCTAGACTAAGGAATGGGTGAATCCATGAAATTTATCATTAGAAAGCCATGTATAATATTGAATGCATGTTGGAAGACTTCATTTTTTACATGAATGATGTGCATAGATAACCCCTGCAAGTTGTTGATATGATTAACTAGTTTAGTTCATCATATGTGTTATTATGCATTGTATTCACCCTTGAAAGGGATGGTTTAATCTCGCCTGGACTTGGGGAAGAAAGGGGGATAACCCCCTGATGTGCTTCAAAGTCCCTTTGTGGTCAGGTGAAGGGAGAATTCATGTCAGGAAGGAGGCAGAATACATGACATAAGGATAAGGCACTTAGGTGGGATTATACACAAAAATTCAGTTGGTAAATTAGCATGTTTGGAGTGATCATATGGTGTGGGGGTTGCACCATTAGATATAGGTCTTCAAGATATTTACAACGGTACCAACCTTGTCCCATTTGGACCAAGAAGGAGGAAGTTATGTCCCTCAAAAGTTTGCCTTGGAAATCTTGTTGGGGAAGGGGTCTTTGGTCCTCACCCTTCCGCATCTACAAGGTCCTTTCTGCACCCGCAATGTGGATCGTGGATTGTGGAGGTCGGAAATGAACAATTGTGGTGTATGGAAATCCGCATTTCCGCACCCGCAATGCAAAATGCGGAATGCGGATTGTGGAACTTTGCATTTCCACACCTGCAATGCAGAATGAGGGATGTGGGTTACGGAAGGGAAATTTCGGGAGGGAAAAAAGGAACCCAACTTCCGAGTTCCGCATGCGAATTGTGGAACTGCGAAAGTCGAAAGGATATACTTTTGAGGCCAAAATTGGTTTCCGACTTCCGACTTCCGCGTGTTGATTGCGAAAGTCGGAAGCACAAATTCGAAAGTTGGTTTTGGAAATACAACTTCTGAGTTCCCCATGTGGATTGCGGAACTCAGAAAGGGAGGATTGTAGATCGCAATGGGTAATTGCGGACCTGAACCCATTGTGGTTGTGTGTGGAATTGGTGGAATTTGAAAAGAAAAATCAAAGGGTCTCCCATGGCCTCTAAAGGCCACCTGGGAGGTTAGGGAATGTGACATCGGTCAACATTTTCTTGGATTTTTACCTGAAGAGACCTATATTTTTCTTCTAGGGTGTTAATATTCAAGGCATTAGAGTGGTTTTTCATGTTTTCCATGGTCTTTCAAGGTGGTCTATAAAGAGGAGAATCATCCACCATAGGATGATTATGGGAGAGTAAGGTTTATAGGGTCCTGAATATGAGGGAGTGTAAAGTGCTATAGCTCTCTGATATACCTGCGAGGTCTAAGAATATTACTTGGATGAATAGCTCAGGGAACTGGCTAAGGAGGCATAACCATGCCCTTAATCGTACTACTCAACTACCCAGATACTAGAAAGTGGTATCCCTAAGTGTTGTTCTCTATGTACTGTAGCAACAAGATGGCTTATTGGTTTATATAAAGCCGATTCTAGGTGTACTCAGAGGAATTTTGATATACCCAAGGGTTTGTGGAAGTTAAATTTTGTATATAGGTGTTGTCTAATGAGGTAATACTCAAAGTGGTACCCATAGATGTTACAAGGGTGTCCAACAATGTGACTTAGTACAACATTTATTTTCTATGTGTAAGCTTCCCCAACCATGGGTTACCTCGCTTAACAATATATGTATAGAACACGTCTCTATAAAGAAATTAAATCTTAGGAGGTTTCTAAACCAAGAAATATCTCTACAATCAATAGAAATTAACTTACTTTTCAAGGTAGGGTTTGAGGCCAAATATTTGAAATAAGCACAACTCCTTGGAAAACCCTAATTTGGAGATGGTATTACAAGCTAGTCTTGAAGCTTCTGTAACTATGAAATTTCTAAACCCTTTAAGTTTGAAATTTTGTTCTATAATAGCTTGATATGTCTACTCTACAATTCCATAGGTTTTATTGAATTTCTAATGTGGAAAAAAAATTAGGGTAACTTTCCCAAAACTTATTAATTTTGTCCCTCTTAGAAGATGGAACTTGTACAGCCAAGCACATGTCCAATATTTTAGGTTTGAATTTAAAATCCATACTGAAAACACTTGGTAAAATCATGAATGTGGGTGTCTCTTTTGGGGGATGCTATGAGAAAATAAATCTAGTTTTCTCATGTTTCTCAACATTGGGCAAACAAAAGTTATGTTTGTGTTTAGAATTAAGCTTTACAGTAAAAACAAAACTTTTGAAAAATTATGTTAGTTGCCTATTCATTATTTTTTCAATTTTTTTATTGAGTTTGATATGTCAATTTAGCAAATATTTGATAGTATGTTCTTATAAAATGAAAGGACGAATAAACAGTCATGTTTGTACAGTTGCATGAACTCATTGTTAAACTTGTGTTTATTAAAAACAAAATATGCTACGACAATCTAGACATAGTGTACTAATGCATGACTATAATTTGGTATCCAACAGGTGAATATACTAATTATTAGAATTTTTTAAATTGGATCGATGTGGAAAATTTGTAGAATAGGAACAAACGAGAAGTTGGTTTTACCTCAGATAGATACAAGGAAGACAGTGCGGGAATTTACCATATATTTGAAAAGAGAGAATCCAGTTAGGGATATCTATTAAGAGTCTTGTTACCACCAGAAAATGCAAGGTGTTGGAGATAAGGAAACATCATCACACATATTGATGTGTAATCTTTCATTGAGGTTGCTTTTGATACATGTTCACATTCCCCGAGACATATTTGCATATTTGGAGGCATGATCATCTTCATGGGAAATTTTCACATGTTTACGTAGAGTGGACATTTCTCTCAATTGCCACTAAAACTAAACAATCTAAGAGTACCCTTTTGAAGTAGACACTCCAACTATGTGTTCCATAATTTTTTGAATTTTTTTCATTGTGTGTTTTGAAGTTATTGAATTTTCATTTCACTGAATTTTGAAAGCAATGAAACCAAAATAACACATGTTAACAAACAAACAAAAAATTATCAGATCTCAACCAAATACAACAAAATCTGTACCTATGGAAACTAGATTCAATAACGAAAACAAGGGTATCAAGTATGAAAGTCGCTTTACAGTATTGGATAGCGCTTTTACCTTCCGAAATTGGAGAAACGTGAAAATATGTTTGTTTTCAGGTGTTGACGGGTTTCCGGCTGAGCTATTTTTCAGCCGAAAAGACTTTTTCCCGTTTAATGGCTGTCAAAATTAATGTTGATAAATTTTTCAGCCAAAAAAATATTTCAACTGAAAACATGATCACAAAAAATTCCATTGACCTTAATAATACAGGTCCACTTTTAATAATTAAACCTCTTTTGAACCCTATTTATACACAAACCGAAATCATAATTTCACATCTTTCATTTTCATAGATATCTTCACAAAATATTTTCTAAGGGGTTTTTTTCTAAGGAGATTTCTTTCAAAAGGGTATCTTTAAGGAGATTTTTTTCAAAGGATATTTTTTATAAGGGACTTCTTCAAGGACATTTGTTTCCAAGGAACTTCTTCAAGGAGATTTATTTCAAAGGAGATTTGTTTCTAAGGGACTTCTTCAACGAGATATTTTTGAAAGGAGATTTTTTTGTAAGGCACTTCTTCAAGGAGATTTTTTTCTAAGGGACTTCTATAAGGAGTTTTTTTTCTAAAGGAATTATTTAAGAATATTTTTTCTCAAAGCATCAAAGGCAATTTCTCTTAAGGTAATCTCTCAAAGTCAATTTCTCTCAAGGTGTTCTCTCAAAGGCTCTAAGGGAATTTTTTAAGGTCATTTTTTCTCAAATACTTTTTTTAGGTCTAAATTTCAAAGACAATTTCTCGTAAAGTGTTTTCTTTATGTCTCTAAAATTCCAAGAACTTTTTTTAAGATGATATTTTTCTCATAAACATTGTTTTGGTCAAACGCTCAAAGGAAATTTATCTTTAGGTGTTTTCTCAAAGGCTGAAAGACTCTAAAGGACTTTTTCTAAGATGATTTTTTTTCTCAATGACTTCTTCTTTTAAGATGATATTTTCCTCATAAATATTTTTTTTGTTAAAGGCTCAAAGGCAATTTATCTTTAGGTGTTTTCTCAAAGGTTGAAAGACTCTAAAGGATTTTTGCTAAGATTATTTTTTTCTCAATGAATTCTTTTTTTAAGATGATATTTTTCTCATGGACATTTTTTTGTCAAATGATCAAAGGAAACATTTCTTTAGGTGTTTTCTCAAAGGCTAAAAGACTCTAAAGGACTTTTTCTAAGATGATTTTTTCTCAATAACTTCTTTTTTAGGTGAAAGGCTGAATGGCAACTTCTGTTAAAGTGTTTTCTCAAAGGCTCAAAGAATCTAAGCAACTTTTTTAAAGGTGATTTTTTTCTCAAAGATTTTCTTTTAAAGTCAAATGCTCAAAGACAATTTCTCTTAAGGTGTTTTCTCCAAAGCTCAAAGACTCTAAGGGACTTTTATTAAGGTGATTTTTTTGTTAAAGACTTTTTTAGGAAAAAATCTCAAAGACAAATTCTCTTAAGGTGTTTTCTCGACCAAAGAATCTAAGGGATTTTTTTAAGGTGATTTTTTTTTCAAAGACATTTTTTTAGGTACTAAAAGACTCAAAAGCTCAAAGGAAAAGAACTCTTTAAGGTGATTTTTTTCTCTTAATGTGTTTTCTAAATGGCTCAAAGACTCAAAGAACTTTTTTTAGGTGTTTTTTAATATGAAATTTTATATTTTTGCTATGAAGTGTTGATTTTTTAAAAACCTATATAGATTAAACAATCATGGGCAATAAAAGAACACACCAAAGCAAAACTGATCGCACTCAAGATGATGCTTCTCATAATGAAAAAAAAATTCTATATGCCAAAATATGAAGGCTTGCACAGACTAAACAAACAATTGTTGAATATGTAAATAGAGATTTACATCCTAATGTCGACGGAATGAATATTGGAAATTGAGTTCAAGAACATGAAATCAAACCTGAAGAGACAGTTGTTGAAGATTTAAATAGAGATTTACATCCTACTGTTGATGAAGTGACTATTGAAAATCAAGTTCAAGAATAGGAAATCAAACTTGTATGTATATATAATGTACATTTTTAAATCATTTTTTATAATGAATTGTAATTTTGAAAATGTTCCATAACAAAAAGAGAGAGAACTGTCTCATAATATCAATCAAGTTGTTGAATATGTCTTGAAACCCATAATGAAACCGAAATCAAATCAAGCTCAGGCATGTACATATGTGTGTGTGTGTGTGTGTGTGTGTGTGTGTGTGTGCTTGTGTTTGTGTGTGTTTGTGTGTGTGTGCGTGTTTGTGTGTGTAAATTTTCATTATATTTAATTTAATTCATGATTGAATTTGTTTTTTTAATACCAATTAATAAATGTGGAATCTATATTTTATTTTATGTTTGTAATTTTGTATATTCGATATATGCTAAATTAAATTTAACTAAAATATATAGTTGCTTTCAACATTGATGTTGAAATGTTGCAAAACATTGCTTGCGACAAATATGGGGATAAAATAGTCGACCACGTTGCACAATATTGCGCTAACCAAATTTATGAAAATGTTCTTAAAAATGAATCAATAGCAGCACAAGCTCAGATTTTGAGATTTTTGTTAGTGTCCAAAAATTTAAAAGGTGCTACATCATTATTGGGTATTCAAAAGGTGACAAAAGAGTCAAAGGTGAAACATAATGTGTTAGAAAATATAACCAATGCAATAAAAAAAAATTGGAAAATCCAGAAATAAAGATACAAGCGTTGCACATAGAGTAGTTCAAATAACAATTATTTCAGCTAGTACTAAACAAAAACATTTGACGACACAAATGGAAAAAAGAATAGGAACCTCAAGAAAGAAATTTCATAAGCATAACAAATTTTGATTGCAAATAGATGAAAATGATGAACTTGCTTGTTGGGAAATTATTTGTAGACAAACTTACAAAGATAGAATGGGAGAAGGTGTTAAAGCTAATATACATCAATATTAGTTGGCACATGCTCGAGTTTCACCAAATTCAAGGGATGTGATACGGTGAAGACTATCACAAAATGAATACAAAACCCATGCAAAACATATATTCGAAATGATACAAGTACAATTGTTCAATAAATTCCAGGAGGGTTACCATGGAATTAATATGTCGATCACTACATTTGTACAACATAAACCATGGTATGTTTTACCTATCACTGTTCGTGACACATGTTGTTGTTGTTATCATGTGTAATTTGAATTATATTATGACACTTTTCTTGGATTTGGTAAAATAAATTTGCCAAATTCACCTCCTGCTCCCACAATACGTGCTTCCATATCTGAAATTCTATGTGAGAGACAAGACGATGAACTAGTTTACCATAAGAATTGTTTCAAAGGAAAAAATGTGATCGTTGTGAAAATATAAAATTATTCCACTATAAATATCGTATTAATAATGATCAATTGTTATCAAATGTAATCGTTGATTGGAAGAGATATGGATATATCAATTCTGCTACTAGTTCTTCTGATGCTCTTTCCAAAAGAATTGATTTGCAAGAAGATAAAATATGTGTGATGGATTTTTTGAATAAATTTGAAAAAGAAATTTATAAATACATCAAGCATTCACATGGAACATGATGGAAAGAACTTCAATTCAAACAATCTCGTGAAGTTTTTCCACCTGGAACAATTTTGTATGTGGTTGATTTTGCATAAAACTATACATTTGCTGCACAAAAGGAGATACAAACTGAATATTATCATTCTGACCAAGTTTCTATATTTTTCCATGTTCTATATAGACATGCTCAACACAATATTGATGGCATTGAAAGCATGAGTGATAGTTAACATGTGATCAAATAATATCATTTTTATATTAGTGATGATCGTACACATGATATACATTTTGCACAACATGTATTGAAAATGTTTTCTATGAATCTTTGAAAAATGTGAAGTTGAATTCAATGAACTTTGGATATGGTCAGATGGATGTGTAGGACAATTTAAATCTTCACAATCATTCTTTTGGTTATGTTGGATTTATAGATCATCATACATTAGACATCATTATAATTTATTTGAGACTGCTATGGTAAAGGGGAACATGATGGTGCAGGAGAATATGTAAAACGAGCACTTCGAATATGGAAAATGATCCATTATGTCGATTGATTTCATTCAACTAATCAGGTTATTGAATGGTGTCATTCAAATATAAGCCATGAGTATAATCAATAATCAAAATATGTGCATAGTTATGTACACATTTTTTTTTTAAGTTTCTATTAAGTGTAAATTTAAAAAAATATTATTTGCAAGTCTTAAATATATATTTAGAACATATACACTAACATTAAAAATTGTCCTTCATGATTTGTTACATCACAGGTTTTTTTGGCTTATTGGAATCCAATATATAGATAGATCAATCCCATATGACGCTAGCACCATCCATGGAAGTAGAGATTTTCACTCCATTAAAAAATATCCTTTCAAAATGTGTTTGCATTTTATCGTAGAAAGCAAACATGCTTTTGTTCTATTTGCATTGAAAATGTTGAATCTACAAAAGTATATGAAAACATAATGAATAACTATGTAAAACCTTGGAAACACACAGAGATTAATCCAAAGGGAAAAATTGCACTTGCAATATTGGAGGAGTTGGAATCAAAAGATATAGCAATATCATTTGATGGAGATAGAATTTCAAATCTTGTTAGAGAAGGTAATGTAATAAACAAAAAAAATTCATTATCTGTTTTATATAATATATGATTAGAGTACAAATTATTTGTTCATTGTTCATTGTTGGGTCCCCTTATGTACTAAGATTCTTTCATATGGCTCGGATTACTTATCTCATAAAGAGTGATATTTGATTCACCGCCATAAGGATGAATCATTTATTTTTACTTGCATTTGTTAGTTCTGGTCACCAATTGCACAAGCTATGTAACTGTAAATAAGACCCTCCTCTCCTCGTAATTCATATTTTTTCATTGTTCATTGTTGGGTCCCCTTATGTACTAAGATTCCTTCATATGGTTCGAATGAATTATCCGATAAAGAGTGATATTTGATCCACTTCCATAAGGATGAATCATGTTTCTTTTTACTTGCATTTGTCAATTTTGGTCACCAATTGCACCAGCTTTGTAACTATAAATAAGACCCTCCTCTCCTCATATTCACATTTGGTCATAGTTCATTGTATAAAGTACAAATTATTTTTTATCAATAATGCATTTATAAAACATTGACATCAATTTGACTACAGGAGATGCTTTTGCTATGATTGCACCCATAGACAACAAAGAAAAAGTGAAATATTATTTGATGTGATGCATTGAAATAAAGATGAAGTTATTGGAGGACTATGACGACAAAGGATTTACATATGAGAGAGGATACATTATATTAAAAGGTTATTTCTTCCAAGAAACCCATCAAAGTTAAAATTATATTTACTTTCAAGACTATGAACTTGATGTCATATGCTTCCAATATAGTCATTTAGTATGTCCAACTCAAATAAAATTAATAGAAGTTTCATCAAAAAAAAAGTTAAAAACTAAAAGATGGAAAATTACCAAAGATCATGAACAAATAATTGAGGATGGCATTCCATTGCAATGTTTTTAAGCAATCTTGCAAACTCGGTCCATCTTCTACATTACATGTACATTGGATATATTTGGTTCTATCCTCATTGGATTTGTATTGAAGCAACCAAACATTGTAATCTTCTATGAATCGATATATGTTTACTTGGAATGTATATTTTTGGTTGTCAATTGTGTACATGTATTTAATTTCTTACTTGAGTATGCATTATAATGGTTGTGCTTTCACATGTACTTTATACCATGTCAATTTGATAGTCATCTCATGTACTTTATAATATGTCAAGTTGACAATCAAAATTCTCAATTCAGATCCCCATACGTCCGAAAGGACCTTTAAGGGATGAGATAACGATAGTGGATCCTCCACTACCACACCAAATCTACTTTTGGCCTTCATGTATTCTAACAATTAAACCTAATAAATTAATTTGTGATTTAATTATTAGTGTTTTAAATTATTATTAAGCTTTATTGCAATGTTTTTAAGCAAGCTTACAAACTTGACATCTTCTACATTACATGTGTATTGGATATATTGTGTTCTATTGTCATTATATTTGTATTGAAACAACAAAACATTGTAATCTTCAATGAATCGATATATGTTTATTTGGGTTGTACATCAATTGATTGTCCATTGTGTGCATGTATTTAATTCTTTACTTGAATACGCGGTATAACGGTTGTGCCTTCTCATATACTTTGTATTACATGTATATTGGATATATTATGCTCTATTGTCATTAGATTTGTATTGAAACATCCAAACATTGTAATCTTCGATGATTTGATATATGTTTATTTGGGATGTACATTGTTGACATATACTACGTCAATTAATAACGAAAATATTATTTAAATTATTGAGTTTTTAAATTATTATTAAATTTTATTGCAATGTTTTTAATATTTTTTCATCATTGTGTAATTAATAGTTGTTGATATGATCACTATGAAATTGAACAATGTTTGAAAATAAATATTGCAGATACAAATGTAATAAGAAAGTAATCAGTGTTATAAATGTACCTGAAATCATGGAAAATGGAGATAACGATCCTTTGATTTTTAATCACAAGCAAAGATTCTAGGATTGTGAAGATTGTGCTAAATTAGAGCAATGGTTAGATGGAAAATAGATGAATATTCATCAACTTGTTGTCTAGAACCGTAATTTAGCGAATCCTTGATTGTGATTAAAAAAAAAAGATACTTCTCCCCATTTTCCATGATTTTAGTCACATCTATAACAACAACTACTACTAGAGTTTTATCAATGTCGTAAAAACATTTGAACATTAAACACAGAAGACATACTACAAATTGTACAAAACATTTATAAGATTCAACTTTTACATAATCTACAACACACTTCTAGACAATCTTAGATTGAATTTATGTACTACTTGATCTAAATACCAATGTTGTAAATAAATTTCATCATTAACATTAAACACTAAATATAAAAGTTAAGGCATACAACCTATACAAATCATTTATGATATGAACAACTTTTACATAATAATATACAACACACTTCCAAACTACAAGCTTTAGATCATTTCTAAGATTCAACTTTGCATAGTTTTAATGATTGATCATTAAGACATACTACTTGAGTTTTGGACCATTGATCATTAATGAGATACTTCCAAACAACAAGATTTGGATCATTGATGAGATTCATATTTTACATGATACAAAATTCTCTACAACACACTTCCAAACTACAAGCTTTAAAGATCATTTATGAGATTCATCTTTTACAAAACATAATTAATTTAAACATTTCATACTACTTGAGCTTTACCAATATCATAAAACCATTTCAACATTCAACATTAAACACTAAACATAAACATTAAAACATATGTTACAAATTGTACACTAGTACATGTGCGCATTTTTCCCACGACAAATCGTCGCTATCACAACACTTTTGTGTTGCTATAGCGACGAACATGGCCCCATATTTTCGTGGAAACATTTTCGTCGATGTAGCCACACTTCGAACCTTTCGTCGCTATGGTGACAAGAAATATATGACATGTGGCGTGTGTGGACGATGCTTAAAAATATCATTTCGTCGCTATAGTGACGTACTTGCGTCACTGCAGTGACAGCCAATCGTTCCTAGAGCAACAACCAGTCATGAACATAGCGACGAATTTTCTATAGAAGCGACAGTTCATTTTCTCTATAGTGACGTCCCACCATGCACAAAGCGATGAATTTGTTGTACAAACGATGGTTTATCGTCACTATAGCCACAGAATATCGTTGCTCGGGAAATAAACTACCAAGTCCTTTCCGTCTCTATAGCGACGCTTTTTGAGTATGAATTTTTTTTTTTTAAACTAAGGTCTACATAGACTCCTAGACTAGAGATAGCTATGAGTAGTACTTGTGTTGTCCTGTACTTTCTTCAATATTCTATCTTATTTTGAATGGTTATCTCTTAAATGACTGAGAAGAGCAAGTCTAGGAACAACACCATGAAGAATGATGAAAGTAGACAAACATTCTTTTTCCTTGATGATGAATTAGAAAAAAAAAATCCTTCATGATGAATCAGAAAAAATTTGAAGGATGACCCGAAGAATATCATAATATTGTGCATACATTTGTCAAGGGACTTGCAAGTCTATGGAACAATTGAAGTTTGTCATGAATATCAAGAACTAAAGAATTGATTCAAAGGATAGTTTAGAAGCAACAACAGATATGTTTTTGAACCAATCTTGTAAATATTACTGCAAATCCTAAAAGAGCAGTATCTGAGAAACATTGGAGCATTCGAAAGGAAAAAAATAATAAAAAAGTATGAAAAGGACAACACAATGAATGAAGGAGAGGTGGCAGCTCCCTTAGCACATGAAAAAAGACTTGTAGGAAGTGGAGTTCATTCTTCTGACACTGGCATCATTATGCCTTATGCAGCATAGGTTGGTCTTTTGAAGGCAATGAGAAGCAAAGAGATGAAGTTCAAGGATTTAGAAATTTCTACAGTTGATGGATTTCAGGGTCGAGAGAAGGAAACAATAATCATATCGATGGTTCATTCTAATGTAAAACATGAGAATATTTTGAGGAGAATGATGAGTATTTGAGTGCCTCGGAATATCTTACTTGAATTTTAATAGTACAAAATTCCTTAGCTAAAAAATATGGTGTACAAAAAATAGGATGGTGTTATCCCTATAGGTGGACAAGTACTGAGTTCAAGGAATAGAGTGCACATTGAGCAGAGTTGGAAGAGGACAAATCCTGTAGAATACTTGAGATGAGCTTATAGCAAAATTGAATTAGGCACATTAGCATTATGAGCAGCCTTGAGGACTTTTTGGTCAAGTACTATGTGATTCTTTAGGAATGTGGAGACATGACACCTTGATGGAAAACCTTGTCCACATTTTGTTGGCTTAAATACTATTCTAGAGGTTTCCAATGTAGACCCAGGTTCTTCGCGATTTAACTTAACCAACAAAACCCCTTCCCATCAGCCCTTTCGGCAATAGCCTACGAACAAAATGAGGTCTCACCCAAGGCGAAGCTATGGGGGTGCTACGGAATCAGGTTTCCACAGCTATGTGATGAGTTGTTTAGATAGATCCAACGCGCAGCGCACTGCGGGACTCGCAATGCGGGCTTAAGACTGCATGAAGTCTTCCACTTCGCGGTTAACACTTCTACGAGCTAAGATGCTTGCACAACCAGTGCATCCACAGACTGCATGGCTCGGATGGGTTTCGATCAACAGGACAGCGCAACTGACTTATATGCTTCCTCTTCGGACTTAGCCAACTTCAGCAAGTTATACTCAATGATTTATCGTATTCATCAACTGCCTAGATTATTGACTTCATGGCATATATAAACATATGAAACACACAATACTGCGCACTTCCAGTGCTGCGCGTCAAAGGAGTTGCACGACACGAACTCTATGCTCATATGTGATTATTCACCAGACTGATGCTTTCATTCAAACTTAGAAGTACTTAAACATCTAGCATTCATTCATACATGCAAAAATTAACATATTATTCCCATCTCATTCTTCCATGGAGAATACATATAAAAGTAAGCACATAAGTTGATAAGCAAGATCTCAAGCATACACTCTAAGCAAATGCAAACACATAAACAATCACACTGCACAAGATTTAATGTGGTTCACCCCCAGGATGGAGGCTACATCCACAGGAACTGTTGTTATATTAACCTTTGGGAAGGGTACAACAGTTCCAATCTCCGCACTCAGCTGCAGACTCTCTTCTCTCTCAATAGGTCTCTACGCACACAACTTGCAGAGCCTTTACAAAGGCTAGCTCAAAACAAGTCTTGTTCATATCATACAATGAGATTCAAAACCCAAACTTAGAGATTAGCCCTTTCCTTACAAAATGTGCCTTATTTATAGATCATGCCCGTAGGTCATGTCTTTACAATACGCAGGCAAAAACCCTAAGGTTTCCCAAAACTGTTGTGGTTTTCCCATAACCAAACTTGCTACTTCTGGTAGCGAATCTTCCATCGTGGTTGTCCTTTGCGTGTGGTCACATAGCTATCAGCCCCCCTGTTGCGTGCATGCCAACAGGTCGCTTTCACTGAGTTGTTCCTTCTCTAACAACCTTATGCGACTGGTTCATGTAGTGGTTCTTTTCATGTGCGACCAGTCGCTTTCCTTCCGCATTGCTCTTACCCGTCGCTTGGTAATCATGGAGCATCTTTGTCAAAAATAGACCACTAATGGTCTAACCGGAATATGTGTTTCCTTCCTTCCAACACTCAGCTTTGCCGGATCTCCGTAGACTGGGCACATCGCAGCGCTGAACCTCGCAGCTCTTCCGACGCTGCACTACGCTCAACTTCGCAGCTTCCCAAAACTGACTTACCTAAAAAGTCTTCCAGCTGAACTGTGCTTGGCTCTGCAGTTCCAAAACTTGGCTTGCACAAAAATGCCCCACTTGGGCCAGGCCCAACACATTGGAAGTATTTACTTGGATTTCATTACATTGGCTTGGGATGACATGGAGATTTAGAAGGATCTTATTGAAAATGGTGAAGTTATGGAGTTGGACAAGATACATATGCTCATACACATAGATGGACCATATTCAAGCGTTCATGAAACTCCTAGAAAAAGAATTCACTGGTGCCATAAGGTATGAGAATAATTATCGAATGAAGTGTTGAAATAAAATGGTCATTAAGTTGAGTTTACACCTATTCTTGAGACAATTAGGTCTGTAATGAACCTATACCCACTGAGTGGTTTATACAATAGTTCATTTTAAGAAAGTCTAAAGAACACTAAGGACTGTATCTTCATCATTGAAATCCAAGCTCACTCTAATAGACATAATTGATGAGAATGATCATGATCTGGTATTACACAGTGGTCTGAAAAGTATTGAGTCATACCTTATATTTAATCTAAAGGGAAAAAGTTGAAGTAATTCACCTTGAAAACCAGAAATGACAGAAGCCTTGAAGGACTAATTAGAGGCCACACTTTATTGTGAATTTTGAGCTCCTCTAAGGGATGGATGATATACTTCAATTGATGGAAATGTGACCTATGATACAAGTACATGGAGGACTATGATTTGAAGGGATAAAACAATATTTTTTGAAACTACTTAGAACTCCCAAGCTCATGAAAAGACTAAGGCCACACAGTACGAAAGCATTATGATGTTAATTTTTTGGTGAACTACTACATATCCAAGAGAATATTTGGAGAGTTTTGAGCATAATAGTTCAATGGTAGATCGAAATATTGCAAGAAGTTTTCATTATGTGGATTGGTTGTATAAGGAAGATTTGAAGTATGAAAGCACAAAAACTCGTAATTACATCTGATAATGGGAGCAAGAACAAAAATTGTCATTGAAAAGAGGAGAGCCAAGCAAAATACTAAAGGCACAAGAGAAAAAAACTTAAGGAAAAAGATCAAGAAGGGAAAGTCATCAACAATGGTAAACCAAGAGGTCATATTTCCTTAGAAGATCAACAATAGATCCTATTGTTTATAGGAACAGATATGAAGGTTGAGTTGTCACAATTCAAGCCTAGCTCTAGCTATGTGTATACTTGACAATTAAAAGATACAAGTGAAAGGTCGGATCAAGAAAATCACATTGACTTATATAAATTCTAGAGAAGTATGCCTCATTTGTGTGTGGTTCTAAGATGAAATTTAGCTCCAAAATTACAGAAAAGTAGTGTGCTTCTATCTCAGGTCCAAAATTGTTGATAGGATGTGAAGGAGCAGAACTATGAAGATGATGGTTGCAGGATCAAAGATGTGAATAAATTTGGAATATGAAGAACATTGATCAAGGTCGGACTAGTAGAAGGACCAAGTTATAGCAGAGGCATGAGGTTTGGGTCGATGAGTTGAAAAATACCAAGTGATGAAGAGTATGGATTAGGGATAGATCAGTTGTGTACCTGATGTATGTAAGACCAATCCAGTACTGATACTTGTTTGTCTATATAAAACATAAGTTTGGATGAGTTTACATTGAAGTGTTGGGAAGTTTGAATACCATATAGTTTGGGGTTCTTCATTAAGACTATACTCAAGACAATTCGAGGTCATGTGAAAGAGAACTATGTATGAGATTATTAGATAGAGTTTGATTGGTTGAGCAATCTGAATATTGCACAAGGAAAAAGATATTGACCACCATGCACAAATGAAGAGATCATTCAAGATGATACAGCGTTTACATGAAAATAGGCTGCATGAGATGTGAACAAGTAAGTGCATAGTTAAGAAGGTCCAGAATGCAACTTTGGGTAATGAGGGATACTTGAGAAAGAGAACTAGTTATGGTTTCTCTTAATTGAAGGTAGAGGGTAAAATATTATAGTATGAATCAAAAGATCTTCTTCTAGAAGAATTCATTGTTTCAGATCTTGATTGAAAAATCCCTTATTGTATATCTTGAAAATACATCGTCGCAGATTTGAAAGAAGAAAATATAGAAGCCTATAACAAGTGATTGGAACAGAGTATCAAGCTTGAAACTACATAAGGAAAAAAAAAAAAAAATGTTTGTGCATACTTGTTGAGAAATTAATTGACAGATTTAAGTGAGTAGAATTGTATGTGAAGAATGACACACATGAATACCTAAAAGGAAGATTGGTTGTGGGATTAAGAAGATTTTTGAACCAAAAATCAAATTTGAAGCTTGAAAAGGGGTGAAGCCCTTTCCAGTTGGAGTTGAAAAAGATGGGATTTGTAGCTTCTTATCAATTGGATCTTACTAACACTAGGGGTTTTATCTCCCTTCTAGTTGGAGCTGGAAAAGCAAGGTGTTGGAGCATCCCTTCAGTTGGAGTTGAATAAACAAGGAGGTTGGAGCCTCCCAAAGGGTTATACTTTTGTAGGAGCTCCTTTTTTTCCTCTACAAGTATATCCATTATCCATATCTAAACTAACTATCAGATTTTATACCTAGAATTTGTTTTTCTCTACACCTAAGTGTCATGTGCTAAAAATGTACAAAACTGAGACAACTATAATTTCTCTAAATTCAAGACAATTCACCACCCAAATTCACATTTATGTTTGGATGCTTCCATTTTACAGTCAAATGATTTGAATTTCCATTAAAATAAGAACAAACGAGCATTGAAGTATGGCTATCATATGCTTTGACACTAGTAAAAAATATATAGAAATCTAGTTATGGGGTTACCTTAGGATGCATGAGTCTGACAAAATTGACACTAATAAACTGAGCCAATCTCTTCAATTACTTTACGATCGCAAGTATTCCAAGTATGGTACCACATTGGTTGATAAGGATTAACAAAGCCGATATATACTCTAACATTGAAGTAGGTTGCATCAACAAGAAGAAAAATGAAACAAGTTAAGCAAAAATGAGCAACATTATATCCAAAAAATACCTAAAATAGATCTTGTGGCAATACAATAATACAAACCTTTCCTTCACCTATAGAAGGCTCAATGATTTGAGAACGTCATGAACATTCAAACTATAAGGATCTAGAATCAACCCTTGTATATATCACTACAGTACAATAAAATTATGTAATTTTTGTGGAAAAGAAAAACCATACCTCAATATCCTTCATGTCCAAGATGTCCCAAAAACAAGGAGCTACAATAACCATTAAAGTATTTAAAACAATAACAGTAATAACAGTAGAATCTATTTATAACAGTAGCAATATATATCAGATATGAACCAAGTATAAACTCAACATCAAATGTTAGGGAAGACCTCCCTTATCCTCAGAGAAAAATAAAAAAAAAAAAAAAAAAAAAAAAAAAAAAAAAAAAAAATAAAAAAATAAAATTAAATTAAATTAAATATAAAAAAATATAAAATAAAATTAAAATTAAAAAATAAATAAATAAATAAAAATTAAAAATTAAAAAAATAAAAATAAATAAATAAATAAATAATTAAAATTAAAAATTAAAAAATTAAAAAAAAATAAAATCTAAACGGAATTCAACCTCTTAGCGTTAGGTTACTTGCATGAGACTCAACTAGACCAACATACCTATGAAAGGAGAGAACCTAGAAATGGAAAAGACCCTAAAATAGATCATCCAACCCTCACAAATCAAAAACAGTAACAACACAGCAGTACGACCAACTCACAATAAAAAATGACAACAAAGTACTCCAAAACTTCATATAAGGTAGCGCTATGGTGGATGACACCTAAGGAGGGCTCTTAATGTCAACGCAAGGGTGGACAACAATCCTAAGGGGTCACGCTAGTCATCAATAAGATGGACGTCAACATTTAAGGGTTGTATAGCTCAACGCTTCCATGCAAGGGTCAATCACAAGTCACCAAAATGATAAACATCACATACAAGTAAACATGCAAGTCAACATAACATAACAAGGCAACATGAAATCATACTAGGCTCATGCACATCAAGTCAATGTGAGGGTAGGTTACCCGGCCTTCTCAACTATATGTGTTCATGCGTCTCATGCGTCTCATGCAAAGAGTGGAAGCTCATAATCATCATCACTGGATAAGGAATCTCATGTGGTCATCTCATCTTCCTTAGATTAACTCAGCAAGGGGTGGCCAGCCCCTTGAGGATAACCATAGTCCTCGGAAGATGTCACGCATATTCAAAAATAAGCTATGCAACAAAGTGAACAAACATTTCGCATATAAATTTTAAAAAGCACAAATATAGGTATATTAATTGTTTTAATCAACACGGTACTATCAAACAAAGAGCTGCAATAATCATTAAAGTACTAAAAATAAAAACAGTAATAACATTAGCAATATATATCAGATCTAAGTTGTTAATGAAATAAAACAATGTTGAAATAACAATAACATGAATATATTAGATCTAAACCAATTATAAACGATATGGTCATCTCTTCTTCCTTAGGTTAACTCAGGAAAGGGTGGCCAGCCCCTTGAGGATAACCATAGTCCTCGAAAGATGCCACACATATTCAGAAATATGAATTAAGAAATAACATTCACATTATAAACCTCAATTCTAAAATATGACCATGCACCGACTAAATCAAGAAACTTGTAACAAAACTCTAAATATTTCATGTCTTTACTCAGTCAAATACAAATCTTAAATGTATACAACTACATTTTTTTGTTTTGGTTTTTTTTCCAGAAATTCCAAGATGGGGACAACATCTTCATTGTGATAACTCGTTGTAGTTTTTGTGCCCTCGCTTTCTATTGATTGTGTAGGCATGCTCTCCCGTACCATACTTCCGGTACGTCGATTAGCAGGGCATGGAGGTCACTGGAGAGGGGCATCATCTACAAAAACCAAGTCAATTATATAGGTATAAATACGTAGTTATTATTGAGATATGTATTTCATTATTTCCAAATCATTACAACGGTCTTTACCTGTTGGATGACTAGCTGAGACAACTAGAGTGTTCATTAGTTATGCCATTTGTTCCTCTTCCAGTTGAGCATGAACAGGTACATGCTCTGCCATTCACAAAAGAAAATTTATTAGTACACGCCATCAAATATATATTTAAAATCATATTAAATACTTATGTTTTATATCATACATACCTGAATGGATAGGCTGCTTGCCACCACAATGAGTCATCTCCCCAGCATCATGTGGTGCCTATTCAATACCGCTACCCTCACTTCTTTTGTTGCTCTCACCCTGAAAACAAAAAAATACATTTATTTTTCGATGTAATCATTCATGAATAGATTACACAAGTACATTATAATGATGGCCTTATTGGTTTTATTTACCTTTGTGTGCATCAATGGGGAAATTGGGCTTTGCCCCAAGCTTTTTCAATGTTACAGCACATGTTGAAAACCGTACTTGAAGCCGAGCCTCAAGTCTTCTTCATTGGATGCCTCTTGAAAATCATTTCCCTACAATGCATAATACCATGAAAATTTCTTGTGATAAATCAATTATTTGTTTGTTGCAGTTAGAAAAATTTTGGCTACAAATAATGATCGTTTGATTCTTACAATTCGTGCCCTTAGTTTCTGATATCCACCCTGGCCCAGTTTGTGTTTCCCATGTTTTTATACTCTTTCCTTTGACTATTTAGAGGTGTATGGGAGCCTAAGAAAGGTTTCAAATATGTTAGTTATCACAACTTAAATATATTTAAAAGTTAAAAAAAATTAACATTTTTCATTGAAAATAGGATATGTGTCATACCTTCTTGAACCGAGTAGTCGATTATTTCCTTGTTTTCTCAATTCCTTCTCCTTTGCATCATACATGAGCAACTTCCACTCCTTATCTAGAACCATCAGAGGATGCTCATACTTATGGTTAATTTGCAAATTGTCCCTATAATCCACCCTAACATATTTCAAATTTAAGCCAGTTGTTGCGGTGACACAAGTTTTATGTTGAAGGTATCACCAAACAAGCTGACCATGTGGTTCATCAGATCATCTTTCAATTTTTCATTTTGGGAATTCCACCATGTACGAATCGTGGACCCAAAAATTTCCAACGCATTCTCATGCAGGTTCTTATAAAAAACATTATTTCCTGCAAAAAAATTATGATCATTAATTAAAACTAATTTAAGGTATGTGGCTTTGAATTACATGAAAAAAAACACTGAATAAATTAAATAATACCTGCATTCTTTAGTATCTTGATTGGAACACAGTCTTGGTCCACCAAGAAGATAACAGGCAATGATCCCTTGCTAACCACACGTGCTGCTCCAGGATAGCAACTTTCACATTCGATGGTATTGTCCTCTCTAACATCCTGTGAAGTAGTAGTGGGTGAAGGTCCCTGCTGATCTCCAACATCCAGTGAGGTCATAGCATATAAAGGGAACTGTTGGTCAGGAGATTCAAATAGCCTCGTTGGTACGATATATTGACGATGTGTTGAACCATCGCTACTACCAATACCGACCTCTATAGCCTATACTCGATGCACGTGTGTTATCTCCAAAAAGTCCTACAAAAAGAAAAACTTTAATTGAATAGATCATATCAAAAAAAGAGAACTAAAATAATATAAATTAATATATGTCATAGTTCATAAAATATTTCAAAGATGCCACTTACCCCATATTGTTCTATTTTTTGCCTCAAGTCATCAATTCTAATTGATTTGTTTTCTTCAGTCCTCGGTCTGATTACAATCAGTCTAATAAGTTCTTCATTGGACTTTTTCAAAGCCTTCTTCACAGTTTCCATTGGGTCAATTGAATAAAATATATCCTCCTCAACGACCACCTCATCATCCTTATGTGGTGTGCTCTACAAACATCAATCAATAAAAGTAGTTAATTTATTTTTATCATTACAAAAATTCACGTAAAAAAAATAACATGCATATAATAATAATAAATTATTACTTTAATCATGTTTAGGTACTATTACGCTATCATTTACCTGATGCGACACCATTGGTGACTTCCCACAGTCATCCTGCCACAATACAAGAAGAAAGACATATTCATATCGAAAAGTAAAAATTGAACCATGTATAATAAACATGATTAATGAAGAAAAACTTGAGTGTTACCATGACAGTCACGTTTACATGACCAGAAGCTGTAGGTGTGTTCTGAGTACCCCCCTGCCACAATACAATAAGCATGATATCATCTTGAAATATTGAGCTCATAAGCATAAAAAAGGTCAAATGTTAACAGTTGTAATATAATCATGAATTGTGGTTACTATTACATTGATGTTATTAGGTACTATTACGCTAACATTTACCTCATGAGACACCATTGGTGACTTTCCACAGTCAACCTACCATTATACAAGAAGCAATACATATTCATATTGAAAAGTAAAAATTGAACCATGTCTAATAAACGTGATTAGTGAAGAAAAATGTTAGTGTTAATATGACAGTCACATTTACCTGACCAAAAGCTGCAGGTTTGTTCTGAATACCCCCCTGCCACAATATAATAAGCATGATATCATCTTGAAATATTGATCTCATAAGCATAAAAAAGGTCAAATGTTAACAACTGTAATATAATCATGAATTGTGGTTACTATTACATTGATGTTTACCTCAACAGATCTACTTGCTTGTGGCATATGGCCACGATCACCCTGCCACAATATAAGAATTAAGACATATTAAAAATGAAAATTACATATTTAACCATGTCTCTTAAACGTGATTAATGAAAAGCATGGCATATAATTAACCATGTGTATATTATAAAAAGCATGACATATAATTAAAATTGTTGCAAGACAAAAATAATAAGTCATCGATCAAAGGTTGAGTTAAATGTTGTATAAGATCATTACCCCCATAATAGAAACCCCCGCATTTATTCGATTCAAACCGTAATCGATCAACAACTCTTCACCTGCAACTATTGATTTTGTTGCACATATGAAAACATGATTTCCTTCACACCCCTCAAATATGCAATTGGGTAGCTTATATGTTGTCCCTGGTCGTGTACTATTTATAAACCCTGCGATATTTTCGGAAGCTTTTGGCCTTCCATCAATATACATAGTAGCTCCTTTGTTCAGATTGTTGTCCAGTAGTTGTAAATAATTTTCTACCACTCTGTATGTCCGCATACTTCGCGTATATCGGACCAACAACAACCAGTCATTGTATTTGTAGCATGATCCTACATACTCCATCAATTCAGTTTCAGTGCCATATTTGACCTTTATTTCATCCATGGAAAATATCCCTAATCCATGTAAAGACGATGGAGAAATGCGATAAATCCTCCCATTGAGGAAGAAATCCATGTCCACTTGGGTTAGATCCTTGGGTATCCATTGTTTGACAATATGTCTATACCTCAAGGGCAACTCAATGTCACCTATGCTCTCATTATCATAATCACATGATCCTCCTTCGGAAAGAAAAAGTTCCATGCGTCTATGAAATTTTATCCTTACCTTTTCACCTCTAGTTGATCTTGACCTGTTAGATCTTGTAATAGATGTCTCACTTTCAACCTCTTCTAGTATATCTTCCTTTCTTGAGGAATATAGATCCGAAAAGTACCTATTTGGTGGTACCTACAATCATTAAAATGATACATGTTGTAGTTCAATTTTCAATACTGAAAACATCATTCATGGCTCTTGCTCTTGCAACAAAATAAAGATGGGAATCGTAATGAGGCTAACATGGACTAGAGTAGTAAATTGCAATGAATAAATATTATTGGGCTACATTTTATTTAGCGGGGGCGCATTCTTATCTTCATATGTATTAGATTGCATTGAAATTTCATAGTATTCTTGGGTCAGGTGAATGGTATTGCATTCATGATGTGGCCAATTCATTTCTTCCTAAGTATCTGTATATTCCTCTTCAAAAGGGAGGCTAGCAAATTATTATTCTTGTTACTGTTCTCTCGAATAGGAGGTTGGATCTAGGTTGATCTTAATTCCCTTTTTCTTTGTGCATAATTAAAAATTATAGGGCTCACATTGTACATAGAACTCTAACACTCTCTATGTTCAAAACAACAAATATTTATTTCAATGAAGTGGTCGTAAGGACCGCATGAATATGGTTGGTAGGCTTGGCATGCATATGAAATAGATGCGAAATTATTCAAACCAATAGGATTGGCATGAATATGGTTGAAATGGATGTAAATTATTGAAATAGATGCGAAAGAATGCTAAGTAGTCTTTGTAATCAAAATCTCATTGCTTACTTTGCTTTGCATGGTCAATCCCTGTGTTTCTTTGGAAATCCTAGTGTCTCATATATTTCTAGAATTCTTTGAGCCGCTCTCAAGCTGCTATAACCTCAATCCCCTACCTTTTTAGTGATCTAAACCATTTTCAACCATTTTTCATTTTTTTGCATGCTACAAGACTTACATGCATGTTCACTTCATAACTGGGTAATTACACATAAATAATTTTGCATCACTGTGTAAAAAATTTACGCAACTTCCCTTCATTTCACATATATGTTACATAGTTATCAAGCCAAAACTGAACAATGACCACCTTTCTTGTATTTTGTGACTCCTACAGTCTGCTCTACTTCAAAAAAAAACCGATCTCTCTGTTGTGTTCATCCTTTTAGCTTGATTTTAGGTTTTAACCTCATTTTGATTGTGTGCTTACTGCAAATTCCAGTATCTCCATTTCATTGACTGCCTTGGATAGGGTGAATTAAACTGAATTTACCTTCTGCATTAGGCTTTATATAAGAGCCACTTTCCACTTGCATGATCTCATTTCATACATCCCACTCTCACTTTCATCATTCTTCCCAACAACAACTGAAATATTTTTTTTCCTTCTCCTCTGTTTGTGTTCCCTTGCTTTCTCTTCATCTACTTCTCCACCACTTTTAAGACTAATTAGTGAGCTTCTTTAGATCATTGGCTCAGAAATTTATTTGCAGTATCTAGTAGAGTTAATAATTTCTAAGTCATTGATATTTGCACTAGCATGCCCATAGTTGACGAGCAACGGGACAATTAATGGATATGTTGTAAGTTCTTCACAACTCTATGACTCCATTTCACTCGGCCTTTTGAACATTATCATTTTACAATTTTTTTTTTTTATCATAGTCTTGTTTATAGCCTATGCATGTACCTTTTTCCTAAATCCAAATGGAAAGAAATGGTACCAACAGAATTTCATTCTCGCTTGCTACTTGTTGTATAGAAAATTTTCAAACATTAAAAAATATAAGGGAAAAATTCGTTTGAAAAGGGATCATAATAGATATCAGGGGTTATGAGGGTTCATAATAGATATCAGGGGTTATGTGGCTCCCTTTGAGGTTTTTGTAAAATAAACTGGACATAAACAACAAAAGGGAGAAAACTACTTAAGCCATTACCAATTCCAAAAAAAAAATTGAATTCGTCAGTTTGGATTTTCTTACAACATTGCCTAGCGCTGGAGAGAAGAATTCAATTTTTGTGGTTGTTGATCAGTTGATTAACTAAGCTCATTTCATTCTTTTGGATTTCTCTGACAAAGCTTCACAAGTTGCTAAAAAGAGTTTATGCAGTATATTTAAAAGCTTCATGGGCTCTCATTTCTAGTTGTTGAATGACCAAAAAAAACCATACTATCAAACATAAATATGTTGGTTGAATTTTTAATTGAAATGTCATGAATTGTTCTTAACCCTACATGTTTGAAATTTCCATTCTTTGTTTCATAACTAGCAATCACAAGAAATTTCAAATTATCTGCCTTGACTCCACACTACTGTTGTGATCATATGAAATTTAATTACATTTGAAAAATAAATTATACCTACAGGTATGGCGTCCACAAAGATGAGACTAGGATTTTGATTTCGTTCAATGTGGAGAAAATTTGCAGGCCTATATCCCCAATAATCGATGCTCAATTTTGGAGAAGGGCATCCATACATGCTATGACATCGATCTTTCCTCCATACTATCAAACATAAATATGTTGGTTGAATTTTCAGTTGAAATGTCATGAATTGTTCTTAACCCTACATGTTTGAAATTTCCATTCTTTGTTTCATAACTAGCAATCACAAGAAATTTAAAATTATCTGCCTTGACTCCACACTACAGTTGTGATCATATGAAATTTAATTACATTTGAAAAATAAATTATACCTACAAGTATGGCATCCACAAAGATAAGACTAGGAGTTTGATTTCAATCAATGTGGAGAAAATTTGCAGGTCTATATCCCCAATAATCGATGCTCGATTTTGGAGAAGGGCATCCATACATGCTATGACATTGATCTTTCCTCCTATGATTTTAGTTCCTACAGAGATAACCTTTGACAAAATTGAGATAAGCAATGAGATTTTGAGACTTTTTGGTACCTAGGTGTGGAGGGGGCCAGCTTTTAGGAGTTAAAATCAGCCTCTACATTTATGGCAGGTGAACTGAAATCTTAGCCAACGTTGAATATCATCCAACTAAACAGTCAATAGTCGAATAGGTGGTTGTTATGGTCACTTGCTTTGCACCAACCATGTTTGTTACATGTTTTAGCTACCCTGGTCTACGCACATTTCCAAACACTGGTCTACGAACCCCGTTTAACTACATTCGAAAATCCCATTGAAGATTGTGTGGCACATTTCCAAACCCTAGTCTACGCAGTGCAATTCAAAACCCTGGTCTACGCAAAATTCGTTTAGCTACTCAAAATTTGTATAGTTACCCTGGTCTACAGACATTTCCAAACCCTGGTCTACGCACCCCGTTTAGCTACATTTGAAAATCCCATTGATGATTTTGTGGCACATTTCCAAACCCTGGTCTACGCAGTGCATTTCCAAACCCCCAAATTGGAAAAATTGCTTCATGCAACTGGTCAATAGTTCAACACTCAAAACAAATGTGCTCAATGTGCTCTGTAGAGAAGGATTTTTTTGGGTTATGTGTTTGGGTTGATGTTCAGACTTACCGAAGACATCTCGTCCTCCTCTTCAATGGTCTCGATCTCCTCCAAGAACAAAAGTCTCCTCTGAAATGGGCGCGTGGTCTCGATCTCCTCCAGGAACAGAAGTCTCCTCTGAAATGGGCGTGGGGTCTCGATCTCCTTCGGACGCAAAAGTACTTTGTGGGTATCCTATGGGCATGGGGTTTCTCTACATGTGGTCCTCCTCTATGGGTCTGAGCCACGGGTGCGAGGTGTTTTGTGGGAGCTAGTGGGTGTAGTGTACAATGAAAATGGATCCAACTCATGGGCATAGTGTTCCGCTGGTTTCCTATCATGGGAGTGTTGAAACATATCCCTAACATTTGAGCAGAATCATTTAAGCAATGCCATATACAATAAATTTTTTATAAAAAATGGTTTTCCTAGCATAATTTAAGAAGCATCATTTAAAATTGTTATCAAAAATGCTTTGAGAAGCATCATTTTTAAGCCCCATATTCAATAACAAAGGTATAACCTACTCATGTTAAGGAAGTAGGGGTGCCCCTTTGAAAATGTTTTTCTTCCCCTTTATTACTGCAAAAAGTTGGCAATACATAGTTTTTAATCTATCTATCCAAGGGTTTTCCACTTCATTTCCGTCCATCAACTTAACATTTTCTTTAGTGTCCATGACCCTAAATAGAAACCAAGTCAATGCAAGATAACTAAAAAATTCAACTACTTGAAATTTCTTTGATTTGACCTTCAACATTGAGATCTGTTATATCTTTTTGGAACATCCTTCAATTTTTACTTGGTTTTAGTTGGCTACTTCAACTTGCTCCCTATTGTTTCCTTTGGTTTTAGTTGGATACATCAATAGTTCTTTTATTCTTGGGCCTTTGACCAATGGTCCACCAGTAATCAATAGGTGGAAAGGTATGGCCCCCTATGGTAGCAATGTAAAAAAAAACTTAAATTTTGGAAAGGTATGGCCTCCTATGGTAGCAATGTTAAAATACCCTTAAAATTTGGATTTATGAAACTTCTCACGTGGAACCTTGTTTAGTGTCAATAAATAAATGACATGTTTACTATTTTTAAGTTTGATTAGTGATAATTATTGCTATTTCAAAGGGATATTTAGAATTCTCCCTAGAGTTGTTAACATTTATTAGATTTAATAAAAAAAATCAACTTAACTAATTGTTAAGTTAGGTATTTGCATGAATCAAAGATTAAGTAAAGGAAGAGACCATAAAAATTTGCTTATTAGTTGTCCACCAAAATAAAGTTGAAACCATTGTTAACATAGCTATACTTATATTAAAAACAAAATTCAAACTTAAATGTTTCCATAGATGCATACTTATTAAAAACAAAATTTATAAAGAATGAGAGACTCGATCTCTCAAGGGAGATACTTAATGCATTCTATCAAGTCTAATTATTTGAATCTAATGCTTCCTCCATGTTCAATGTTCAATTGAAATCCTGTATTCACTCGAAATTATAAAGATTCTGTGTACATGAAATACACGTTCCTTATCTAAATCAAATGTTGTTCCAAATTTTTCAATACCGTGAAATTTGAATGACATCTTCATGTGAGAATGAATGATCATGTCCAAATAAAACATAATTAGAAGCAATAAATTATAGGCCCACTAATAATGATTTTATTTTTCCTTATTCTTTATTCATTTTTTTACATTCTTTATCATAATGACCAAACTATTTGTAAACATCAACATCACCATCATCATCTCCATCCTCTTCATTATAAACATCGATATGATGATGATAATCATGATTGTCATCATCATCGACACCATTAACATCAATATCATGACAATATTCACCATCGCCATCCTCATCTTCATCATCATCCTCACCGTCATCATGGAGCCATTGCCATCATCATCGCCATCCTCTTCATCATCATCATCAACATGATTATGATCATCGTGATTGTCATAATCAAAGTTGATTCAAGTTGATCAAGAAACATGAAAAAAGGAAAAGGTGAGATCATATTTTGAATCCCATTTCGAGTTGTGTTTGAGTCTGGAAACCCTCCCAAACCATCAATACATGAGTCTAGTCTAACCAAAAATTCAACATTGGCCCCATTTAGTACATTGACTATTCTATAGGTTTGTTGTTTGATTGGCGAATTGTTTGTGCGAGTTATTTTGATTCTAGAAACCCTCCCAAACCATCAATACATGAGTCTAGTCTAACCAATCCAAATTTTAGTGTACACAAGCACAACTTGAAAAAAATCAACATTGGCCCCATTTAGTACATTGATTATTCTATAGGTTTGTTGTTTGATTGGCAAATTGTTTGTGCGGGTTATGTTTGAGTCTAGAAACCCTCCCAAACCATCAATACATGAGTCTAGTCTAACCAAGCCAAATTTAAGTGAACACAAGCACAACTTGAAAATATTTCAATGTTGGCCCCATTTAGTACATTGTTTATTCCATTTCCATTTCCATTTCTTACAATGCGAAATTTCCATTTCTTACAATTTACATGACATCAAGCATATTTTGGTATCCTATCTGTATGAACTAACCACTTGATCTAAAATAACAGTCGATCGTTCAACTCACCTTCAAACAATGTTTGATAGATGTCATTTCAACAATATACAAATAAATCCAAATAAATTTATTTTGTACGTTGTCATTGCAAGGTTACTTGGTTTTATAGTGTCCAAGTATGGGATCATGGTCAATCCAAGTTTACGGATACCAAAGTCCATAGAGCAGTTGAGACACCTGGAAAATATTAAATGGAAAGACACCAGAGAACCATTGCCAGAAGAGTTCTTTAATCTCCCCTTGTTGAAACACTTGAGGCTCCAAAAAAAAAAAATGATGTCATTGCAAGAATTCTTCGGGAACTTAATGAATCTCCACTATGTTGACTTGTCTGGGTGCACCGATTTGTATACGTTTCCATTTTCTCTGGGAAATCTAACAAGCCTGGATAATTTTAACTTGAATGGTTGTTTCAGCTTGGAAATGATGCCAAAATCCTTCGGTAATTTAAGTCAACTTCGCCATCTGTCTTTGGTAGGTTGCGTTAAATTAACAATCTCAAGCATAACATTTGGAAAACTAGGACGGTGGAAAGCTTAGACCTTTCAACTTGTCTAAAAATGGAAGCATTGCCTCCACAAGTCACAGATCAGCTTTGAACATATTAGTTTTTCACTGGGTGAAGTGAAAGGGAAGCGGGAGGGTTTCATGGCGGTGACTTCAACTAGGGTTTTGTTTTGCAGGCCCCTCCAACCATGGAGGACATAGGCAGAACCCTGGTTGACTACACTGATGATTATGAACAAAGTGATAGTATCTTCTGCCGGGACAACAAGATTAAGACCTCCTCAGTATTTTTGCACACTTGGTACAGAGAGCAGGTTGGAAGGTGGAAGGATCTGGATGTGGTTATGGAAATTGGTAGGGAGCCTTTCCTGCAGTCTTCTCCTATCAGATACCAGAACGTCTCTAGGCTGGCGATCCCCAACTGTCATGCCAGCGATTTTTTTCCCTGGGACCCAGGTTTCTGAGCGCTTGTGTGATGTTGATGGGATTTTCATTATTCATGGTGGGATAATGGTTCCTTAGTGAGCGAATATGCAAAACCAATCAACCAACTTATCCCCCCATGAATTACACTCATTATCGTCGGTGGTGATGGGAGGAATTCCTCACGCATCAGATCTTAGTATGAAGGTTAGTGATATTAAATCAATTTCACCTTCTGGTATGGCTTTGTTTAAATCATCTGAGTTTTATGGGTATGTGTCGACTTCTTATGTGCATTCTACCACTAGAGGTGGTGGATTCATTGGGAGGAACCTGAGTCTGAAAGAATTACAAGCTGCATCATGCTCGCTTAAAGTGGTAAGCAAAAAAATAGCTAAGGTTCTGTATAACAAGGGTCTTGGGCGCTCGTTGGTGGTGGGCAGCGATGTTTCCATGATGAAGATTCTGTGGCTCTCTAGTTGCATGTTGATAGGAAAATTATGTGGTCATCGTTTTTCCAAAGGAACAGTTAAGAAGAGGGTGTCAAGCTCTTGGGGATTTGTGGTTTAGTCGGTGACTGAGGTACTCTTTCTTTCACGTGGATGGATAGGTTTTGAATTCCGCTCGCTTGTGGAGGATTGTAACATACCCTTTTAGCTGGAAAACATTTTGTGTTAGCAAACATTATTATAACTTTTATTGTAAAGTTTTATGCTGGACAGGTGTCCAAGGATGATTGTAATTTGCACAATATATTATTATTAAATAAATAAAATAGGAGACAAACACCTAAGAGGACTGTTGAAAGAGTGGTTACTGATCCACTAGGTGGAATGGAATCTAGGGTAGAAGGCAATGGACAAGTGGCAGCATCATGATGCAACTAACTAGTTGTTGGTATGGGACAGCTCCCTTGAAATGTGGTCATAGTGCCCTGAAAGATGGGACTGGAGCTTGAGGCTCATTTATTCCAAATTGACCACTAAAAGACCTAGGCAGTCTATATAATAGCCATCAAATATTGAACTGAGGTTCATCACTTTTCCAGACGAGGAAATTTACCTTGGGGTTTTGCTGTGTTTGCACCCAAGAGATTTGATGAGGGGATATGCTATGTTGTTAATCATGTTGTGAGTCTGCCAAACTCTTATTGAGTTCAGGAGGTTGATGCTAAGTGGAGAAGGAAATTTATTTTAGGAGGTTGATGCTGAGTGGAGAAGGCATTTTTGAGTGCCTTGCTTCTACACAGATTCCACCCACTTATTGGATCAGTAATCAGGCTCGAGGGTTCACTAGAAGTCAGCAGTTGAGCTGCTTCTTCTAAAGCAGGTTGGGAGGAACATGCCTCCTTGGGTGTTTGTCGGCCCTATCATCTTTTACAGGTTCTATTGTCTTATCTATTTTTATTTTTAAGTTCTGCTATCTATTTTTGTATATTTTAAAGTTCTGTTATCTACTAGTTTTTATTGTTTATTCATAAAGTTTATTTCAGTTTTCCTGACTAATTTTATAATTCTGTATAAACCGAAATGATTGAATAAAATAGTCTCTACATTTCCCCATGCAAAAAGGAACAGCATCGTACTCTAGTATAGAGATAATTTAAGTAGAATGATTTGATAGGCAAATTGCTAAGATTGATGAAAATAATATCATTGTTTTTATTCTTTAAAATTTCCTACTATGAGTGGTTAAACTGTGTTAGTATATTCTACAGTTTTCTCATATCTATATTTATTACAGTAGTGATTTTTATTTCATCAAAACAGTAAATCTATTTCATTGAAATAACAGAGTTTATATTAAATAAAGAAATCATTTCTGCTCTTTATGTTTTTTTTTTCCATATATTTATTTTTTTTTCCCCGAAAAAAAAGCGTAATTTCATTTCATCCTTAAGAGTACGAAATTACATAGAGAGTCATCACTCAGCTTGAGTGTTTGAGGTAACTTTGAAAAACAGTAATGCCTATGTCTGAAAAAAGTGAGATGTTCTCACCACGTGAGCATTAACATCTATTACATCATGTTGGATGATAACAGGTAAAATAACGATATAATTGTCATAGGTTTTTACAACCTGTGTGAATCGTTTAGTTGCAAAAAAAGAAACTAGTAAATATATACATTCAGTTATGTTGAGCAGTGAACATATTAAGTACAGCGATTTCCAAAAAAAACATAGAGGGAAAAAACAAAGTTCAGTCTATGAAGGGTCTGTGGTGAAGATCCCTGCTGACCCCATCCAAGTATTCAGTGACTTTCCAGATGCCGGGAGCTAGAAGCAGTCCTTCCTTCGACGCTTTGTCCGCCTCTGAGTTGTTTTCCCGATAAACATGCCTGCAATTAAAAGTATCAAAGGTGTAAGAGACATTCTGAATTTGTTGTAAAACCCCAGCAAGTTTCCGGTTGTTGCACTGATACAATCCATTGACCCAGTTAATCACATTCAATGAGTCCCCGAAAACAGTAACAGTTCTGACAGTGTGTTCCAAAGCGAAAGAGAGTAAGAGCTTGAGGCTGAGAATCTCAGCCCAGTTGTTGGTTCCTCTCCCTATTCCAAATGACATGACAAAATAATGTGAAGGGGACAAAAAAAGGAGCGCCCCTCCCCCACAAAGATAGTTCTGACAAGCCCCGTCGAAAAAGCCCCATCGCTGAGTTGGATCGTGGTCAATGGGTTGAATGTTCCTATTCGAGATGTTCTGTTTGCATCGATGGAGAGCTAAGTGGATACCGCAGTTGTTGATGGCTACAGAAGCTGGTAAACCCACTTTATCCGAGAACAGGCAGTTGTTCCGGGATAACCAAACGCCCCAGAAAAAAATAGAGGGAAGGCCCTTGTAAGATGCATACACAGAGTTAACAGTACAACTTCGCCAAGCCTCAACAAGGGATTTCCCTTCCCATCGAAAATTTACTTTAAGGATCCGAGACACCACCTTCCAGACCTCCTTAATGAAGCTACAGTGTAGAAATAGGTGTAATACATTTTCCTCATATTGAGAACACAGATAGCACCTGCTAGGACCCTGTAGGTTTCTTTTTTGCAGGAAATCCCAAGTAGGAATTATGTTAGCCAAGATACACCACAAAAAAATGCGAGCTTTGAGAGGGCTCTGCAATCTCCAAATAGATTTCCACCACCATACCGGTTCCCTGTACCAAAAGTTTGCGCTGATCCACTGATAGCCATATTTCGGGGAGTAAGTACCCGAGGGATCCCCGTCCCAAATCAGGGTATCGTCTGCGTCTTGGAGAAAGATCCGATCCCTGCTGAGAGCCCGCAAATAAGTTCTGAGTTCATTCTCCAAGTCCAAGTTTAATCCAAAGGTTTCAGCACGCCTCCAGACAGGCCTTCCCATCCAATATTGATCCTCATCCGCCAGATGATGGAGAACAGTAATATGACGCTGCCGCAGCTCCATGATGAGACCCTCTGACAGGAGATGCTGTGCAACGCAGCCAACCCAAGGATCTCATCCAACCCTCAGTCGATGCCCATTACCAACATCCCAAACAAGGTTCTGTTCGATCACATGGAAGGAGGAGACAAGAGCTTTCCAAATGACAGACCCACCTTTATGTGTCTTAAGCGGGGACCTAATCCAATCCTCCACCGAATCCGGTTCAATGTATTTGAGGGTCATAATGCGAGCCCAGAAACCTCCAGATGTGATTAACCTCCAACCACATTTGGCAGCCAAATCCTGAGAGAAAAAGAATATGTTTTTTAGTCCCCAACCTCCCAGAGCTTTGGGGGTAGCAATTCGTTCCCAATTCACCCAAGGCGTCACATGAGCATCCTCTTTTCCATTCCACAAGAAACGAAAACAAATCTTCCTAGCAGCTTCCAGAATCCCCTTAGGTATCCAAGCAAGGGACATCCAATAAACTGGAATGGCTTCCAGTACCGACTTCACCAGAATCAGTCTGACCGCATGAGAGAGCCACCGGAAGCTCCAGCATTTGAGTCTTTTTTCCAGCTTTTCCAAGAGCCAAGCCCTATCATGTTTTAGATAATTATTAGGCTTTAAGTGAAAACCAAGGTACCGTAACCCCTCCGAAAGGATAAGGAGTTGGAAGGGGAACAGGTCAGTAAAGGTGTGTATTTCCCCCTCATCCAGGAAAGAGACCGTGAGGGTAGATTTGTCGTTGTTAATTTCCATTCCGGTTGCAGTGGAAAAGAGATCCAGGATTTCTTTAAATTTAACTGCCTCCCCTCTAGAGCCAGAGCAGAAGATCAGAATGTCATCCACAAAGAGAAAATGTGTGAGCGTGGTGTCTGGTGCTACCAGAAGTCCTTCAATATCTCCCATGCGCTTAGCTTCCATAATAGCCCTGCTCAAGCTTTCAGCCACCAGTAAAAATAACAGAGGGGATAAAGGGAAACCCTAGTGTAAAACACGGCCAGAGTGGAAGAAAGGAGTCGCTACACCATTCATAAGTATCGAGAAAGAAACAGTGGAAATACAGCTCATGATCCAGTGAATGAAACCAATCTTGAAACCCAAGTGTGTTAGCATAAGACGGATATAAAGCCAACTGACCTTGTCAAATGCTTTTGAAAGATCAATTTTGAGAATTACACCTTTCTGCTTGCTGGATTTGATGCTTTGTAGTCCTTCCTGCGCTAGGCCAATGGCTTCATGAATCTGACGTCCTTCAAGAAACCCAAACTGCTCCTCAGAGATATGTGTGGATAGAATAGGTTTGAGTCTACGAGCGATCACCTTAGTGACAATCTTATACACACAGTTGCAAAGAGAGATGGGACGGAAATCATTGAGCCTGGATGGGGTGTCCACTTTGGGAATAAGGGCTATGAAAGTGGAGTTAATGCTGGCGGGAATTTTGCCTTCCCTCCTGGAGTCCTCAACAAGCTGTAATAGATCTTCACCAATAATATCAAGAAGAGCTATAAAGAACTCAATCGTCCATCCATCCGGCCCCAGACTTTTTTCCTTCTGAAAGCTGCGTAACACTTCCTTCAGTTCATCCATAGTGACGTTATCCATCAGCATCCTGTTATCTGCCTCTTCAACAAAGCGGGGAAAGAGTTGAGCAACTCTGATAACGTCTTCAATATTCACCCTATTGTTGGCTCTGAAAAGATCCTGAAAGTGATTAACTCCAATCCCCGCCAAACCCTCAAAAGTGGCCTGGGAGTTACCATCCGTGTCTTCAAGGCTCCAGATAGTGTTGATAGATCTTCTACCTTTAGCATAAGCATGTAAAAATTTTGTGTTCTCATCTCCAGCTCTCCAGACAAATGGCCCTACTTTTAAGCCTCCAAGCCTCTTCGTTGTGAAGTAGAATCCTGTTCCTCTTGTCCATTAGCGAAACAAGATGTTCCTTAGTATCCTGTGAGATAAACCCACCACCAGGGCCCGCTGAAAAGTTGGAAATGGCCTCTTCAATGTCCTTAAGTTCCTTGTCCTCTCGTCTTCTCTTGGCTGCAGCCCAAGTTTTGATAGGTTCCTTGAGTAATTTAATGTTCTCCGCAAAATGAAAGGCTGCAGTAAGATTGGATCCCGGATGAAAAGGTAGCCAGTGTTGATGTATTAATTCAAATAATGTTGGGTCCTCCAGTCAAACCTTGTTGAATTTAATGGGAGCGGGAGGTTTGTTAGGACCAGCCTTCAGTTCAAGAAAAATCGGATCGTGATCTGAGCATCCCCCCGACCCAATCCATTGTCTAACAAAGAAAAAAGTCTCCACAATATGTTCAGAAATAAGAAAACGGTCCAACCTTTTAGCCACTCTATCCGAACCAGCTCTCATGTTCCACCAGGATGGCTTCAGGGATACCGGTTCCACATCAATCCAGTTGCCATCAGAGAGCTTCCGAATAAAAAAGTTTGTAAGAGGGTCCACTTGAGCATGTGGCCCCCAAATCTCAGCATGCCCAAGAGAAAAATTAAGATCCCCTCCCAGAATCGTAGAGTTGCCTTTGAGCAAATCTGTATCCAGCAGAGCATTACAAAATGGTTCACGGTCACAGTAAGGACCATAAATGTTAACAATAGTAAAGTGTTCAACAAAATCCAAAGACTTGCAGGTCATGCCTAACACAGAGTGCATTCCCCAAATGGTGGAAACACACACCTTAGCTTCATTCCAGCCAATCTCCAAGCCTCCTGAGCGTCCCCTGGCATCCAAGCCCTCAAAACCCCAACCAGGGAACCAACCTTAAGTTTATTGACAGCATCAACCCCACTACACATAGTTTCTTGCAGTAGCAAAATATCAGGATGTTCCAATTGCATCATCCTTCGTAGAACTGGTCTTTTGGAGGGACCAGCAAGACCTCGGCAGTTGAGGGACATGATCTTCATCGGAGCCCTTCCTTGTGGGCATTCACCACTCTAAGTTCCCTTTCAATGGATAATTGTTTACCTTTCTTAAGGTCCGAACAGGCTCTGGTTTTAGCATGGGAAAGGAAAGATTTCCTTCCTCTGGGGTTGCGAGGTTTTGGTTTTATTTTCCCCAGCCCCCCCACAGGTAGTCTGGTCAAAGATCTCAGGAAGTAACCCGATTTCGAGGAGCCAATAGGAGGAGCCGGTTCAGGAGAGGAAGTCTCTGAATCAGGGGTGAGTTCAAGTCTAGTAGCCGAGGAGTAATCAAGTAGTGGAGGAACCTCAACAAGTTGTGAGTCTACAGTAGTGGGAGGGGTCGAGAGGGAAGACAACATCTGAGGGGAAATGTGCAAATTCTTAAATCCATCCACCCAATCCTGACCAGGAAAAGTAAAGTTTTTAAAAACAAGACAGAAGGAAGGGTTGGAAAAAGTAACAGAAGTAGCACCTGCAGCCAAGTCTGGTGTCTGAAGAAACGTTAGCAGAGGACCCTCCTGTGTTGGATCCCGAGAATGTGTAGGGTGCGGTTCTTCAGCAATAGCGGTGATACCTGCAACCGGGACCGAGCCATCCTCAACCTCATTTTCAGCAACCTCCTCTCCACCCGAGGGGACAACACCGTCCGACCGACTCACCAAAGGCGTCGGCAAATTTGAATGTTCGTGACCCTGCAGACCCTCGGAATCCTCAGCCGATTCCAACCCATCCTCCTTGGCCACCACCCTGCGCTTCAATGTGTTACCAAACCGCATACGAACAGGAACAGAGCATTCGACAGCCGGATGCCCGTATTCATGGCATCGCCTACACCTGAAAGGCACATTCTCATAGTCTAGTGTCTGAACAAAGGTATAGGGTCCCCATTTCAGATCTATAGTCTCATAAAGCCCATCTCTGACGTTGATACTCACCAGAATACGCGCCACCTTCTGTATTGTCATTGCCACAAAGGAGAAGTCAGCATCCAGGTAAGATCCCAAAATGTTTCCAATCCTTCTGAAGTGCTCCTCTGACCAATAGTGAAGAGGTAGTCCCTATAGCCTAACCCAGAGCGGGATAACATCCATTCTTTCACGGCTAGCGTCAAATAGGGGGTTCCACGGCTTCAGCAAGAGTGGGACTTTCAGAATAGACCAATTAAGTCTTAAGGCCCATTGTGCATGTGCATCCGATGAAAAGTGGAAGGAAAACCACCCGCCCGAGAGCCCAACGACATGAGGGACGTACCCGCAGTGTCCCAGCCAAGCCCCGGAGGCCCACGAGATCACAGTCCTGTGACTAACAGGCTTACCATAGACCCTTCCAACCAACACCGATTTCACCATCCCGACAATCTGGTGCATGCCAATGTCTTCCCCCAACGCGTAATTTGGTGCCTTACCCAAGTTCTTAAGCCATTTCCTCCGGCTCTTCAACCGGGGATCCTTAGTAAATAGACTTGCTGATCCCCCTACATGACCGCAGACCCGCTGATCAGAGTCCTCAGATGGACTTGAAAACCCTCTCTGTTCAGCAAAATCCAAGTTGGCTGCGACGAACCCGCCGGGATGTAACGGTGAGCCTCCCCTACACTCCTCAAAACCCTCCGCCTCGGCTCTGAGATCCTGTACTGAAGAAGGAGGATTGTCACTGTCCGCGAAGATGATGAAATCCGGCAGATCGCCGATGCCTGCACTCAAAGGTTCCGGTGATGGTGAGGTGCAGAACCCCCGAACCCCCCAAATGTTCACAACATGTATCTCCGGTGATAGACGGGCGGCAGATCCTTCCCAGAACGGCGAGCTGGTTTGAAAGGGTTGTGAGACGGTCGCTGGGAGGGGTAGAGGTCCATCAAGAGGCCGCTTACCAGCAAAACCACTGAACCCTAAACCGCCTGCCTCCTCCTGATACCGAAAAGCGCCAGGTGGCGAGCACTTGATTTCCTGATGCCGCAAGCTGTCACAACTATAGTCGACTTCGTCCATTGAAGCCCGAAACGGAACCCTAAACGGAACAGATGTCGTCGCAAGGGTAAACAGTAAAGATTGAAGATTAAACAACCCGGTAAAAGAAAAAACCAAACCTTTTTACCAGGGTAGAGAGCCATCTAGGATGGCGAGCCGTGGTTCGTATAGGCTGACGTCCTGCACTCGTCTGCAGGTTGCCTGCCAAAGGTCGTCGCTCTCCATCGCTCCCCTTTCCATATATTTATTATCAAATAATACTGTTTGTATATTTATCGAATTCATAAATGTTTGAGACAGTTTGTAATCAAAATCTATGCTTAGTTATGCAATTGTTATAGTCACTGTACAAAACCCTAAACTCTAACAATTTTGATGACAAACACATCTCATCCTGGTTCTATTTCACACACATCACAACACATTTATTTAAACTACAAATTATTCCTGTAAATCAATTTAGACCATATTCTGGTATCCATTCCAAATATTTTCTTTTATTTCATTAACAGTAGACAAGACAAACATAAGTAACAAGAAGGGCAAGTTAAATGTCGTCATCACATAAAAAGATCAGAGTCAAAACCAGACATTTATACCAAAATTACTCTTGTAGGTCGAATAATTTTATTTACATTTATCATCTCGAAGGTTTAAGACATTACAATGATTGTAGGATCAAAGTCAAGTAGAAAACACAAACTCTAGTTGATGTCGAAACGTATCAACGATCATCATCATTCCATACATTCTAAGCATAGCTAAAACCCTAAACCCTGACAATCTTATAGATCGATTACATAAACATTCATACAATCGATGAAGCTGTTTAGAGGTCGGATCCTATCACTTATTACAATACTTAACCATTGATTAAATAACAGTAGCAGCATTTTTCATTATACATTTAGCATACGATTCTTTTCCCAAACGTTTAAACATTTTCATGAGTTCATAGTCCATAAAGAAACGAAAACAATAGGTGTGATTCAAACCTAATTGCACAACCATTTTCCTTTTACATTAAATTCAAAAGCATAGGTCTGTTAAAATAGAAACTCTTTCCATTTTATGAATTGACAAGTGACAGGTTGGTTCATGGGCCAAGCCCCAAAAATACAAACACAAAACAGTCACGGCAACATAGTTTTGTAAATAATCTTCTTATTTCAACAGAGTTTGAAAACCCTTTAAACGGAGGAACATCGCCAAGTTCAAAACCCAAAACCCAAACCTTGTACATTAACATATCAACTATTGCATCGACTCTGCAAACCAAGAAGCAACCTAACACAGGCGTAATAAGAAACAACCCAGATTTTCAACCACGATTTCCAGAATAGGTGTTACAAATGTTTGCCACGAATCTGCCAAGAGAACCTACGAGGGTTTGCCACTGGGGCTTACCAATTTATTCGCATTGCTATCCATTGCCATCAAACCCAGCACTATGAATACAGAACGATGGCAATACCTGCCATAGGAACTGTAAGGAGTTAATAACGAGTTCCATTAAACATTTATAAACCAAACGTAATACATAAACTTTGATACGAGATGACTTACCTTATATTTAACAATCGAATGGAATGATTTTTGCTTCCAAATCCTTCAACCAACGCAACAAGGTGACTTGCAACTGAACCATAACCAAGCTCGGAGTCAAAACCTCACCTAGAAACCTAAACTATCACCTGACGAAAGCCACGGGACTTTATCGCTATACACTCAGTAAACTCGAGCTATTTATACAGTAGATTTACAATAAAAATTACAGAGATTGGAGACACATTTCCATCCACAACCACCCAGGGTCGAGCCCTACAAACCAGCGGCCTGTTGGCCTCTTCCCCAAACAAAAAACACCAAAATGAATGCATGAAGGCAACAATAACGTTATGGCAAGACTGTGTTAGGGTTTACACATCTCAACGATCGAGACAATAATATCAACGATCAATACTTAGCCAACAAGTCACGATAGTACCAAGGAAGATAACCTCATTTAATAACCGGTGTAGTCGGATGCCATATCACCCATGGCTGAGCTTACAGCTCGGTGAAGCATCACCATTTCTTACCACTAGTATCACGTGGAGCCAGAACACGTAGGTTCCATCTGAGCAATCACTAACATCACACAGGATCACATTTATTGCTGAGATCTCACGTAGAAATATGCCAAACCCTCGACTGCAATGACATTAAATTCTTATCAGCATCGAGTTATGGTGACAGCGAAATTCTCGGGATGGTATCACTGCTTTACCATTGTAATACAACCGTGATATAGGTTATCAAACCATAGTATATGTATATCAATACCATAACACAATGATGCATAGTTCTAACCATAAGATAGCATCACGACATTTCATTCACGCTAAGAGTATTAACTTTGTTCTAAGTTAACATAGTATATATGCATTGCACATTCGAACCATAGGGTTTACATATAATGTTTTCCAATGATGGTCGTATAGTTTCCATAGGTTATCAAAACAAAGGAATCGATACATTTTATATATCAAGCATGTATTAGAAATCGATACATTGCCTTAGTATTGTAGGCACTACCACAAAGTTTAACATTTAACACATGCATTTAAATAAACATGCATTACAATTATAATAGCGAGGTCACTTACATAAGGTTAATGTAAGGAGAATCTAACCCTCATACTATATATAAAGCTAGGGTTTGACACCAATCCTTTGTGTCGCATGCGATTATATCTAGTAGCGTATTGTTATAAGATGACACAACAGAACATCATCACTTTAGCATTTCAAGACTTATTACATTGCAACGGTCATTTCCAAGAGATTCACTTTAAACTAATGGTGACACTATCTTCTCGGGGTAATTCTTAAGTTCAACCTTGTCACATTTTCAGACTGATAAACTAAGCTGTAATACCACTGATCCTACCAACATATACAACAAGTATAGTGTATAACATTGCTAGTGACACATACAAATATTATCATAAAGAAGATACAAGTTGACGAAGTTAAACTGAAGTTACATACCATCGACATCTTCATGCACGGCAGTATATACAATTATCTTAAACACAGAGATGACAAGTTGGAGCTTATAACTTGTCTTGTAAAAATTGGAATTACTCTATTACCTTACCTGCAGATCTGTGAAAGAAAGAATCCAATGCTTTAGCTTTCAAAGCTAAGTAAACCCAAGGGCACCCGGTAGGAACCCCTTCAGAAATATGCAAACAAATTCATCAGTATTGTTACCAAATCTTTACACATAACGATATAAACATTGTTCTGTCGCATCTCATTCACAACCAAGTATCTTTTTATGTTTAAAAATAAATACGAGTAATTTATGAAGCAGTTATTATCTAATTATCATTCCGCAGATAGCATTTATCTTTTAAAATAGGCTATATCAAACAAAATTATTTTTTGTGATTTTTTGGGGATGTTACATGTGGTATCAGAGCGCAAGTTCAAACTCTAGGCCTGATTGAGGCTCATGCGCGCAAAAAAAAAAAAAATCAGAAAGTTTATGTTACTAACTTTTGTAATTTTATTTTATTTTTGCACATAACAGATTGACCTTTAATTGCAGGTATGGAAATACCAGAAGAATCAGCAGAGAACAGATCTCCTCGTAATGAACGTATTAATCATAATAACACTGAAGGAATTTATGTTGAGTTAAACAACCAGTCTTCTGAAATTTTACGCACTGTACATGATTTAAAATATGAGTTAAAAGCTGTTAAAGAAGAAAATGAACGGATACTTAAAGTATAGGAAGAGTTACAACAGAATTTAAAAGGAAACTATCATAGTGATGAAAGAGGCAGAAAATCAGAATTTAAGGCTGATTCTGAAATAATGTCCCACCAACATAAGCATAAGAAAACAAGAAATGATAAAAGGAACAGTTACTCATCCTCCAAATCTAATTCAAGTAATGAAGATATAAATTATGACATCAGTAACAGTGAATGTTGTTCTAAAAAGAGAAAACACAAGCATCATGAACAGATTATTGGGGAATTTAAAAAGATTAAGCCACCTACTTTTAATGGTGAAAGTGAGAAGGGTGAGACAGCAGAAGCTTGGTTGTCTGGAATGAAAAAGTACTTTAATAGTTATGATTATTCTTCTCAACTGAAAGCCAAGATGGCTATTTATAATCTGATCGGGAAGGCAGATATTTGGTGGCAGGATCTTAAAAGAATCAAGAGCATAAAAGAAAAAGAAGTAACTTGGACTATGTTTAAAAGTTTGTTTAAAAAGAAGTTTTTGTTGGAACACTACTTTGAAGACAAGTCAAAAGAGTTTTACGATTTAAAATTGGCTACAATGAACATGAAAGAACTGTGCAGCAAGTTCCTTAGCTTGCTGAGGTACATGCCTTACATGGTTGAGGAAAAGCCTAAAGTGCAAAGGTTTCTCAGTTGTTTACCTTTTAATATAAAATATCGTATTGAGTATGATAATCCTTCCACTTTGGAAGAAGCCATGAGAAAGGCAAATTTTTGTTTTGACCAAAACAGAAAAAGAGAAGGAACAACTGGCTGGAAGAACAGTAAGACTAATCAGTATGACTATAAAAAGAAGAATTTTAATCAGAATGCTAGAGGTTTTAAGAAAAAATTTAATAACATAAATTTTCCTAATAATTACCGGAATAATGCATCTCAGAACTCTATTGCTGCAAGAAATGTACCTAATAATAATCACACCAATAACAATAACAATAACAACAGGTATGCTGAACAGAAAGGACCCATAAAGTGCTATGAATGTGGCGGACCACATAAGAGAGCAAATTGCCCACGCAACAAGAAGATAGCCAACAACATTCATACTATGCAAGCAGAACCTACAGTTGGTGATATCGCAAGAGAAATGCCCAGGATAAATGCAGCATTGAAGAACCGTCAAGCGGACCATCAAACATCCATGGTTGAAATTGAAGGTATGATACAAAACGAGTCTATTTCTATTTTAATAGATCCATATGCAAATCTAAGTTATATTTCACCTACATTAGTAAACCGTTGCAAGTTAAAAACAGATAAATTTGATAATGCATGGTTAGTTCAGCTTGCAACAGGAACTAAAAGAAAGGTTACAGATTATGTCAAAGATTGTGAAGTATTTTTAAATCAGCTGAAAACACAAGTTAATATGAATGTTTTACCCTTAGGGTCATATGATTTGTTGATAGGCATGGATTGGCTTGAACAACATAGAGTTATACTTAATTGTTATGATAAATCTTTTACATGTGTAAATAATGAAGGTAATTCAGAAACAATAAAAGGAATTCATAGGCAGATTTCAGTAAGGCATATTTCTGCCTTACAAGTAAAGAGAGCTGCCAGAAAAAGTTGTAAATTGTTTGCTATTAATGTTGTTAATAATGAGTATATATCTAAAGAAGACAAGTTAAAACTAGAGGATATTCCCATCCTTTGGGACTTTTCTGATGTATTTCCGGAAGAAATTCCAGGATTACCTCCGAAAAGAGAACTTGATTTCACCATTGAGTTAGTACCCGGTGCGGTACCAAACTCAAAGGCCTCCTATAGGATGAATATTCTAGAGTTAAATGAGTTAAAATCTCAGCTGAAAGAATTAATAGATAAAAACTACATAAGGCCCAATGTGTCCCCTTGGGGAGCACCAGTAATATTTTTTAAAAAGAAGGACGGTACCATGCGTTTATGCATTGATTACCAACAGCTTAATAAAATGACAATTAAGAACCGATATCTCTTACCCCGCATAGATGATCTATTTGATCAAGTACGCGGAGCAGAGATATTCACTAAAATTGACTTAAGGTCAGGTTATCATCAAGTCCGGATAAAAGACGAGGACATATTCAAAACTGCATTCAGAACGCGTTATGGACACTACGAGTTCGTAGTTATGCCTTTTGGGCTAACCAACGCACCGGCAGTGTTCATGTGTTTAATGAACAACGTTCTGCATAAATATTTGGATAAGTTTGTAGTAGTATTCATTGATGATATCCTGGTTTACTCAAAAACTAAAGAAGAGCATGATGAACATTTAAAAATCATTTTACAAGTACTTAAAGATCATCAGCTTTACGCTAAGTTCAGTAAGTGTGATTTCTATAAAGATAAAATTCAGTATTTGGGTCATATAATTTCTAAAGATGGTATTTCTGTTGATCCTGATAAAATAAAAGCAATAAATGATTGGCTTGTCCCTAAAGATGTAACTGATGTACGGTCATTCATGGGAATAACGGGGTATTATAGAAATTTTATTGAAGGGTTCTCTCGAATTGCTAATCCCATCACTTCCTTGCAGAAGAAAGGGAAGAAATTCATTTGGGATCAAAAGTGTCAAGACAGTTTTAATAAGTTAAAAGAATTGTTAACTACTGCACCCATCTTAAAAATTGCAGATCCTAATAAAGATTTCGTCGTATGCACGGATGCATGCAACGAAGGACTTGGAGGGGTCTTAAGTCAAGAAGGTCATGCAATTGCTTTTGAGTCAAGGAAGTTAAAAATACATTAAAAGAATTATGCAACGTATGATCTTGAGTTGGAAGCCATGATACATGCTTTAAAAATGTGGCGCCATCACTTTATCGGAAGAAAATTCATTTTAATGACTGATAATAAGGGCTTAAATTATTTACTAGATCAAGCAAATCTTAACGCAAGGCAAGCTAGGTGGTTAGCTTTCCTTAGCGAATACGATTTTGAAATCCATCACATTAATGGAAAGGAGAATAAGGTTGCTGATGCATTGAGCAGAAATACTAGATTGAGTTTTGTAGCAGCAATCAGTACTTTTAAAACTGATCTAGAAAATCAGATCGAAGAAGGAATTAAGCAAGACGAAAATTACCAAAAATTACTTGATAAAGTGGCTGAAAATTCATCTGAAAATGTTGTAACAGATTACAGAATTAATGAAAAAGGCTTCTTAACATATAAAAACAGAATTTATGTGCCTAATTTTTCGAAGGTTAAGTTGTTGATTTTAGATGAAATTCACAAGAGTCCTTATTCAGGGCATCCTGGTTATCAGAAAATGATAACTATGTTAAGAAATGAGTACTTTTGGCCCAATATGAAGAGTGAAATTGTTAAATATATAGCTAGATGCTTTGACTGTCAGACTATTAAAGCTGAACATCAACATCCAGCTGGGCTATTGTAGCCCTTACCAATTCCATAATGGAAATGGGAAATTATAAGCATTGAGTTTATTACAGGTTTTCCTAAAAATCAGAAGTAGAATGATTCAATTATGGTTGTTGTTGATAAACTTAGTAAAGCTGCTCATTTTATTCCTGTTAAAACTACTTTCAAGGCTTCTAACATTGCGGATATTTTCATGAAGCAAATTTTTCGCTTGCATGGAATTCCAAAGGTAATTATTTCAGACCGAGATTCTAAGGTCATCGGTAACTTTTGGACAGCATTGTTTAAAGGATTAAATACTAAATTAAATTTCAACACTTCTTTCCACCCACAAACCGATGGTCAAACAGAAAGAGTAAATCAGATTTTGAAAAACATGTTAAGATTGTATGTTAAAGATTAGCCATCTAAGTGGGAAGATTACTTGCACTTAGCAGAATTTGCCTACAATAATAATTATCAAGCATCTGCTAAGTTAAGTCCATTTGAAATTTTGTATGGAAGAAAATGTTGTACTCTAATTTCTTGGGATAATCCTGTAGACAGATTGATGTTAGGACCAGATTTATTGAAATAAATGGAGCTAACCGTGAAACAGGTTCAAGGTAACTTAAAAGTTGCCCAAGATCGGCAGAAAAGCTGTGCTGATTTGAAACGCACAGAAAGAGAATTTCAGGTAGGAGACCATGTTTTTATAAAGGTAAAGCCCAAGAAAAGCTCTTTGAAGCTTGGGAGCTATCCTAAATTAGCACCAAGGTATTGTGGACCATTCGAAATCCTATCAAGGATAGGACCTGTTGCATATCAATTGGCATTGCCATACAATTTAAAAATCCACAATGTTTTTCATGTTTCTGTTTTAAAGAAATATGTACACGATGCTACTCATGTGTTGAATTGGAATGACATACAGGTGGAACTCGAAGGAGATTTTCAGGTGGAACCGGACTGTATTCTCGACCGGAGGGAAATTATGCTTCAGAATCGCACCATAGGGCAGGTAAAGGTGCAATGGAAGCACCTTAGCCCTAATGAAGCTACTTGGGAACTGGAAAGTAATATATGGGCAGCATATCAAGTTCTGTTCCATGAGGAACTTGATGGTGAATAAGCAACATCGAGGACGATGTTGAGCTTAAGAGGGGGTGTTTGTAACATACCCTTTTAGCTGGAAAACATTTTATGTTAGCAAACATTATTATAACTTTTATTGTAAAGTTTTATGTTGGACAGGTGTCCAAGGATGACTGTAATTTACACAATATATTATTATTAAATAAATAAAATAGGAGACAAACACCTAAGAGGACTGTTGAAATAATGGTTACTGATCCACTAGGTGGAATGGAATCTAGGGTAGAAGGCAATGGACAAGTGGCAGCATCATGATGCAACTAACTAGCTGTTGGTATGGGAAAACTCCCTTGAAATGTGGTCATAGTGCCATGAAAGATGGGACTGAAGCTTGAGGCTCATTTATTCCAAACTGACCACTAAAAGACCTAGGCGGTCTATATAATAGCCATCAAATATTGAACTGAGGTTCATCACTTTTCTTGACGAGGAAATTTACCTTGGGGTTTTGCTGTGTTTGCACCCAAGAGATTTAATGAGGGGATATGCTATGTTGTTGATCATGTTGTGAGTCTACCAAACTCTTATTGAGTTCAGGAGGTTGATGCTGAGTGGAGAAGGCATTTTTGAGTTCCTTACTTCTACACAGATTCCACCCACTTATTGGATCAGTAATCAGGCTCGGGGGTTCACTAGAAGTCAGCAGTTGAGCTGCTTCTTCTGAAGCAAGTTGGGAGGAACAGGCCTCCTTGGGTGTTTGTCGGCCCTATCATCTTTTATAGGTTCTATTGTCTTATCTATTTTTATTTTTAAGTTCTGCTATCTATTTTTGTATATTTTAAAGTTCTGTTATCTACTAGTTTTTATTGTTTATTCATAAAGTTTATTTCAGTTTTCCTGAATAATTTTATAATTCTATATAAATCGAAATGATTGAATAAAATAGTACAGAGATAATTTAAGTAGAATGATTTGATAGGCAAATTGCCGAGATTGATGAAAATAATATCATTGTTTTTATTCTTTAAAATTTCCTACTGTGAGTGGTTAAACTGAGTTAGTATATTCTACAGTTTTCTCATATCTGTATTTATTACAGTAGTGATTTCTATTTCATCAAAACAGTAAATCTATTTCATTGAAATAACAAAGTTTATATTAAATAAAGAAATCATTTATGCTCTTTATGTTTTTTTTTCCATATATTTATTATCAAAGAATAATGTTTGTATATTTATCGAATTCATAAATGTTTGAGACAGTTTGTAATCAAAATCTATGCTTAGTTATGCAATTGTTATAGTCACTGTACAAAACCCTAAACTTTAACAATTTTGATGACAAACACATCTCATCCTGGTTCTATTTCACACACATCACAACACATTTATTTAAACTACAAATTATTCATGTAAATCGATTTAGACCATATTCTGGTATCCATTCCAAAGATTTTCTTTTATTTCATTAACAGTAGACAAACCAAACAGAAGTAACAAGAAGGGCAAGTTAAATTTCATCATCACATAAAAAGATCAGAGTCAAAACCATACATTTAAACCAAAATTACTCCTATAGGTCAAATAAGTTTATTTACATTTATCATCTCGAAGGTTTAAGACATTACAATGACTGTAGGATCAAAGTCAAGCAGAAAACACAAACTCTAGTTGATGCCGAAATGTATCAACGATCATCATCATTCCAGACATTCTAAGCATAGCTAAAACCCTAAACCCTGACAAGCTTATAGATCGATTACATAAACATTCATACAATCGACGAAGCTGTATAGAGGTCAGAGCCTATCACTTATTACAATACTTAACCATTGATTAAATAACAGTAGCAGCATTTTTCATTATACACTTAGCATACGATTCTTTTCCCAAACGTTTAAACATTTTCATGAGTTCACAGTCCATAAAGAAACAAAAACAACAGGTGTGATTCAAACCTAGTTGCACAACCATTTTCCTTTTACATTAAATTCAAAAGCATAGGTATGTTAAAATATAAACTCTTTCCATTTTATGAATCGACAAGTGACTGGTTGGTTCACGGCCCAAGCCCCAAAACTACAAACACAAAACAATCACGACAACATAGTTTTGTAAATAATCTTCTTATTTCAACAAACTTTGAAAACCCTTTAAACGGAGGAACATCGCCAAGTTCAAAACCCAGAACCCAAACCCTGTACATTAACATATCAACTATTGCATCGACTTTGCAAACCAAGAAGCAACCTAACACAGGCGTAACAAGAAACAACCCAGATTTTCAACCACGATTTCCAGAACAGGTTTTACAAACGTTTGCCACGAATCTGCCAGGAGAACCTACGAGGGTTTGCCACCGGGGCTTACCAATTTATTCGCATTGCTATCCATTGCCATCAAACCCAGCACTGTGAATACAGAACAATGGCAGTACCTGCCACAGGAACTGTAAGGAGTTAATAACGAGTTCCATTAAACATTTATAAACCAAACGTAATACATAAACTTTGATACGAGATTACTTACCTTATATTTAACAGTCGAATGGAATGCTTTATGCTTCCAAATCCTTCAACCAACGCAACAAGGTGACTTGCAAGTGAACCATAACCAAGCTCGGAGTCAAAACCTCACCTAGAAAGCTAAACTATCACCTGACGAAAGCCACAAGACTTTATCGCTATACACTCAATAAACTCGAGATATTTATACAGTAGATTTACAATAAAAATTATAGAGATTGGAGACACAGTGCCATCCACAACCACCCAGGGTCAAGCCCTGCAAACCAACGGCCTGTCGGCCTCTTCCCCAAACGAAAAACACCAAAATGAATGCGTGAAGGCAACAATAATGTTATGGCAAGACTATCTTAGGGTTTACACATCTCAATGATCGAGACAATAAGATCAACGAACAATACTTAGCCAGCAAGTCATGATAGTACCAAGGTAGATAACCTCATTTAATAACCGGTGTAGTCGGATGCCATATCACCCAGGGCTGAGCTTACAGCTCGGTGAAGCATCACCATTTCTTACCACTAGTATCACGTGGAGCCAGAACACATAGGTGCCATCTGAGCAATCACTAACATCACACAGGATCACATTTATTGCTGAGATCTCACGTAGAAATCTGCCAGATCCTCGACCTCAACGACATTAAATTCTTATCAGCATCGAGTTATGGTGACAGCGAAATTCTCGGGATGGTATCACTGCTTTACAACTGTAATACAACTGTGATATAGGTTATCAAACCATAGGATATGTATATCAATACCATAACACAACGATGCATATTTCTAACCATAAGATAGCATCACGACATTTCATTCACGCTAAGAGTATTAACTTTGTTCTAAGTTAACATAGTATATATGCATTGCACATTCGAACCATAGGGTTTACATATAATGTTTTCCAATGATAGTCGTATAGTTTCCATAGGTTATCAAAACAAAGGAATCGATACATTTTATATATCAAGCATGTATTAGAAATCAATACATTGCCTTAGTATTGTAGGCACTACTACAAAGTTTAACATTTAACACATGCATTTAAATAAACATGCATTACAATTATAATAGCGAGGTCACTTACATAAGGTTAATGTAAGGAGAATCTAACCCTCATACTATATAGAAAGCTAGGGTTTGACACCAATCCTTTGTGTCGCATGTAATTACATCTAGTAGCGTATTGTTATAAGATGACACAACAGAACATCATCACTTTAGCATTTCAAGACTTATTACATTGCAACGGTCATTTCCAGGAGATTCACTTTAAACTAATGGTGACACTATCTTCTCGGGGCAATTCTTAAGTTCAACCTTGTCGCATTTTCAGACTGATAAACTAAGCTGTAATACCACTGATCCTACCAACATATACAACAAGTATAGTGTATAACATTGCTAGCGACACATACAAATATTATCATAAAGATGATACAAGTTGATGAAGTTAAACCAAAGTTACATACCATCGACATCTTCATGCACGGCAGTATATACAATTATCTTAAACACAGAGACGACAAGCTGGAGCTTATAACTTGTCTTGTAAAAACTGGAATTACTCTATTACCTTACCTGCAGATCTGCGAAAGAAAGAATCCAATGCTTTAGCTTTCAAAGCTAAGTAAACCCAAGGGCACCCGGTAGGAACCCCTTCAGAAATATGCAAAAAAATTCATCAGTATTGTTACCAAATCTTTACACATAACGATATAAACATTGTTCTGTCGCATCTCATTCACAACCAAGTATCTTTTTATGTTTAAAAATAAATACGAGTAATTTATGAAGCAGTTATTATCTAATTATCATTCCGCAGATAGCATTTATCTTTTAAAATAGGCTATATCAAAAAAATTTAATTTTTGCGACTTTTTTGGGATGTTACAAGGATGAAAGCATTTTACACATAGTATGCTTGTTAGGGGTTGCCCCGCTTTCCCTGAAAACATGGCATCTTCTCTTTGACCCGAGGTCGGACACCCTGGAGTTTTTTCCGGTATGGGTTAAACTACCTTGTTTTCCATTGGAATTCTCGTCTCCGAAGGGGTTCAAAGTGATAGGTGATGCTATTGGAAAATTTGTGGTTGTAGATGCAAATCTCTTTAACTCACAGAGGAGGTCGGTTGCAAGGATATTGGTCGAGGTTGATGCTCGACAAAGTATGTTTGAATCCATTGACCTGGTGACTGGGGATGTGATTTTTATGCATCAGCTGGATTATTTGAATGTTCCATTTTGATGTGCCTGATATCACTTATACGGCCACGTGGTGGCAGAGTGTGCCCAAAACTTTCCTAAGAATATTTGGCTAAAAAAAGAGGCACCTGTTGGTGATGATAGTACCAGCTTTTACATGAATGATGTATCCATGCAGGGTGACGGGGGTAAGGATACAAAAAGGTGACCAAGGAAGATGAAGTGATTCGGGACTTTGTGGTGCCTTCTGAAGCCCCTCCAGCCCCTCAACAATTGATTAGTATTGATATTTTTAAGGACATGGATTTATCTACTAGCCAGGTGGACGTTCTTCAACAGTTATGGGATAAGAGTGGTAATGCATTGTTGGGTGAAATGTTGGATAAGTCTCATATTATTCAGAATAAGGTGGATCTGGTGTCGAATGATGATGTGGATTTGAATTTCTCTCCTCCTAGTGATGTCAGGGTTTCTCTACAGGAGCCTCTGATTACTCGCTTAACCTCGGATAACTCTCTAGAGTCTCTTGGAAATTCTTCTTTAGAGAAGGGAGGTAGTGGTTCGGGAAGTGTTCGGGAACTACCTCTCGTGGTCCTTATTTTCTTAAGCCACGCTTGAAAGGGATACTTTCCTATGGGGGCTTGGAAATGGAGTCGACTCCTAACACTGCTAAGGTAGGCCGAAAATCTAAAATTACTCAGGCCCGGGAAAGAGCTAAGCGGGATATTTCGAAGGGTAGACAAATGAAAATTTATGGGGTACTTAGAGCAGGGATACCCCCTCAGGGGTTTCTAAAATGAAGATCCCTTCTATTAACGTTCGGGGCCTTGGAGAGCATGCCAAATCATTATCCCTCAAGCGATTCATAGAGGTTGGGCACCCTGATATTTTGATGTTACGGGAAACTATGATGAATGCGGTGTAGGTATCTGATTTATTAAGTAGAATTTTACCTGGTTTTGTGTTTTTTGCTTTGGATGCTCCTGGAAGATCGGGTGGTCTAGTAATGGGAGTCTCGAAGAGGGTAAGAGTACTTAACTCCTTTGATTCTCGTTTTGTTTTGGGGGTTGATATTTTTTTAGAGGAATTGGACAGCTCTGTACTAATTTTGAACATTTATGGTCCGTATGAAAACAAAATTGAATTTTGGAAAAATCTCATGAAGAGGGATTTCATTAAGGCTAAATATGTGATTGTTGGTGGTGACCTGAATTTCACTCTATCATCTGATGAAATTTGGGGTGAAGTGGCTTGATTTGACTCCTTGGGGCCACAGATTGAGGTTATTCTAGAGTCTGGATATTGGATGGATATTAAACCCTTAGAATTAAATCCTACATGGTACAATAAGAGAACTGGTCATCAAGGCATATACAAAATACTTGATCGTTTTCTCATGAACTCCAATATTGTGAGTTGTTTGCATTTTATATATTGGGTTGGATCCTCTTTGTTCTCTAATCACTTTCCTATTTGTCTTGAGTTGGGTATGCCTATGAAGAAGACTGGTACTCCTTTCAAATATAATTATGAATGGGATAAGATAAGTAATTTTCATGCATTGGTTAAGATGAATTGGATTCACATTTCTGCTGAGAGAGGTTATGATTGCACTAAATTGGTTGAATCCTTAAGAATATTGAAATTTGAGGTGGTGAAGTGGAACTTGAGCGTAGGAAGCTCCGCGAGGCAAAGCTAGTGGGTATTGAGAATAATCCTCAAAGTTTGTTTGAGAAATCTGTCTATTTTTTCCCCTCTGAAGATCAAAAGGAATGCATAATGTCATGTGAACAGGAAAAGAACCGGATTCTCAACGAAATGGAAGCTGAGTGGTGTCTCAAGACTAGATCATTATGGCTTCATGCAGTGGATCAAAACAATAAATTCTTCCAACAAATGACTTCTCATAGGAAAAATACTAATTCTATTTGTGAATTAAAGAATGTTGATGGAAATCCTATTAAAGGATTCACTAAGCTTACTGAGGCGGTGGTTGAACATTTCAAGGAGATTTACTCTGAACCAGAGCATCATGACATGTTTGGCATACTTCAAATTATTGAAAAGTTCCCTCAGATGCTCACTCAACACCTTAATGTTGAACTCTTTTAGGTTTTTACCTCAGAGGAACTGATTAAATCTCTAAAAATTTTCAATGAGATAAGACCCTGGGCCCTGATGGATGGCCCCCGGAGTTTTTTCTTGATTTATTTGATATTGTAGGGGAGGATTTATTAAAAATTGTGGAGGAAGTCTAAGTATCAAGCATCATCCCTGCTTCAATCAACTCTACATTCTTAGCATTGATTCCTAAAAAGACAAACTTGGAAATTTTGGTGATTTCAAGCCTACATCACGATGCAAAGGAGCTTACAAAATTATGGCTAAAATTCTGGCACTTCGACTGAAACCTCTTCTCTCAAGGTATGTTTCTAATGAACAATTTGGTTTTCTCAAATGTCGATCCATTTATGGTGTTGTGGGTTCCTCCCTAGAGGGGCTACACACTATTAAAACATGCAATTTAAAGGTCGTTGCTTTAAAACTTGACCTATCCAAGGCATTGACCTATTCAATGCGTTGTGGGTTCTACTACACATTGGTTTTAACTTAGAATTTACAAACTAGATTATGTGTTGTGTGACCTCTCCCCATTTTGTTGTTCTCATTAATGGATCTGGTTCTCGATATTTTAAATCATCCAGCGGGTTATGACAGGGTTTCACATTTTCACCCTATCTATTTTTATTTATCATGGAATGTTTCAGTCGGATTATGAATGAAGACAAATTTCTAAGCAATATCAAAGGTGTCTCCTTTAATGATAGAGTTAACCTAACTCACCTGATGTTCGTGGATGGCATTCTCTTGTTTTGTCTCCACTCTACTTGGGAATGCTTAAAAGTTAAATATAATCTTGATTTATTCTATAAAGCTACTGGAATGGAGATTGGTGTTGGGAAATCTTCCATCTATGTCCTTGAATCTCAGTTGGATGATGGAGGATTTTGGAGGTCATTTTTCCCCTATGAATGCATGAGTATGGATGATGGAATCTAGTACCTAGGCTTTATTCTGAAACCTAATTATTATGGAAAAAAATATTCAAGTTGGTTGGTGACCAGGATTGAGAATAAAATAAATCTTTGGTGAAACCGTGGGCTCTCTAGGGGAGGCAGATTGGTCCTAGTTAAAAGTGTTCTTGAAGCTATCTCAGTGTATTGGCAGATGTTGGCCTCTATACCTGTAGCTATATTGGACTCTATTAGGAAGTTATGCTATAATTTTCTATCGAGACAGAGCTCTGAATATCAGGTATTTCATCTAGTGAAATGGTCGAATTTAGCGATTCTAAAGGATCAGGGTGGCTAGTGTTTGAAAAATATTATGCACTTTAATATAGCACTGGCAGCAAACTATCTATGGTTATTCCTGACTAAAGTTATTCTTTGTAAATGGATATTACTAGATAAATATATCTATCCTTTGTCCTTGATTAATTGGATTAGGCGCAGAGACAAATCTTGCAAAAATTCATTCAATCATTGGAGAGCTTTTATTAAGGCCTTTCAAGTCATTGAACCCCGCTTAGCTTGGCGGGTAGGGAATGGTCGACTGGTTTGGGTTGGTAGGGATTCAATTCTTGGACTTCATGGAGGTGGTAACATTAGTTCGGAACTTAAGGACGCGCTTAGGATCCGTGGATATCAGACTCTGGATCAGTTTGGATGCAAACGAGACTCATCGATTTGGCATCAGAATTGGACAACAGGTGAACTTCTTAGGTTGGAAGGATTTGTATTAGTGGAATGGAATTTGTCCAGAGACTCAGTTATCAAGAATCAAATACATCTAAAGAACGAGGAGGATTCACTTTGCTGGTCCTACAATACAAAAGGGGGTAGATATACTGTGAAACTTGGGTATTTATCGCTTTTACCTCCTCCTCAAGGAGTTGTTCCTTGGTGGTCAAAATGGATTTGGAGAATCAAGCACCCCCTAAGGATCTCTTGAATTTCTGGTTGGATTTGAAAAAAAGGATTTTAACTTTGGACAGGTTAATGCATTTTGGATTTCATCGTCCGAGACTATGTTTTCTTTGTAAAGCAACGAAGGAAACATGCTTACATCTATTGGTTGACTATTGTTTTGTTAAGAAAATATAGAGAGAAATGTCTAAACTTGTCAATTCCCAACCATTATGGCAAGAGACTACTGCAGATTCCTATTTTAGGAATTTTTTAATACTTTTGAATTACTGCAGTTTAGACCTCTCCCTATCAGTATAGCTTGGGGGATCTAGTTGGCAAGGAATGACATCATTTTCAATGATAAGAGAAGACATGTTTTTCAGATTGTATCTCAGTCTTATTCCCTATTTCAATATTACTCTGATGCTCTGCCCAACGGACCAAATATTATCAGCCATCCTCTAGTGATTGATGACTCACTGGCCTGGGGTTACTTTAACGGGGAATGTCAACATAGAAGAAGTGCATTTGGCTTTAGTTTACATTTGAGCAGTGAACACTATTTTCTGGGGAAGGAAAATATTGATTCTGGGACCAATAACCTTGCGGAGTTCAGTGAGCTATTTTATATGTTAAAATTAGCTAAGATCCAGAATATCTTGAAGCTCCAGGTATGCAGTGATTCAATGCTGGTCATTCAAAACATGCAAGGTAAGATGTTTGTTGTTAACAATGCTCTTTCCTCTTTGGATAGCATCTTCATTTGATTAGAGCATCATTCCAGGAAATTATCTTCAGTCACGTTTATCGTAAATTCAATCAACTTGCTGATCAACTGTCCAAACATGGTCTTATGCTAAATGATGGAGTACTGAGGCTGGAAGAATTTCAAGGGGGCACAGTGATTTCCCACAATTATTCTCTATCAGAACTTTTTCAACTCTAGTATTGTATTAACTCTTCAAATTTTAGACATTGCAAAATGCTCTATTTTGAGATGATTATGTACCCCTTTCAGACAATTATTATCAGAAAGTCTCTGATTTCCTTCTTTTTTTGCTCACGGGACAGAGGATTGTATTTTTTTAGAAATAAATAAAATACAATTTTTTTCTTTGAAAAAAAAATCACAGACCAGCTCTCCCTAGAAGAATTAAATTTTTCCCGTACAAACTAAACATAATTGTTGATTGGTATTGGAGACCTAAGAAATTTGAAAATTTTGAAATTACACTACCCTTTTGTTGGAAATGTTGCCACCTTCATTCATTAACCTAACGGGTTTAAATGAATTAGCACTTCATTTCTGCAACAATTTGAGATGTTTGCCAGAATTTGTTGGAGAATTGAGTCATTTAACAATCCTCACCATTTGTGTCTCATGGCTTGCATCATGACCACCATTTCAATGCTCACTTTTTGGCAGTCTACCATATGGCTAAGGATTGGTTCAAATCATTCAATTGAAAGCTCTGTATGTATGTATGCCTTGTTCTGCCTTTTTTGTAGGTTTGGGTTGTTGTGCCACCCAGAAGCTCTCTTCTAGTTATCAAACCTAGACGTCTAAAGTTCGATTCACTCTCAATGCCATTTATCAATCCTAGACGTCTAAAGTTCGATTCACTCTCAATGCCATTTTCAACTAGCATTCTCTTGCGTATTTGAAGTCTTTATGTTTTTTCCTTTTATTCATGTGATTGCTTTCTTTGAGGATTATTGTGTTCATATGGTTGTTTTGTTTTGCAGATAATGGAGAATTTACCTTTTCCAACAGGAGTTTTGTTGGTAACGGTTTATCCAAAATCCAGACGTAGAATGGCATCTGTCACAACAATAGTGCTTTGCCTGTGAAGTTGCAAACATTGGGTGAGCTCCTTACGCCTACGTATCCTAGTAAAGCAGCTCTGTGGGGGTTTCCTGCTTAGTTTTCAGAGCAAGAAAGGCAGAAGCAGCAGCTTTAGTCCATCAGGTTTTTTTAATTTTGTTGTTGTTGCTGCTCTTTTCATTACACAAAAATAAGAGGATTACTTTGCCCAAGAAAGATTAATTGTTTTATTTTATGTGTGCAGTGCTTCTTTGGCATCTCTTACCAGGGAAATGGACCCAGGGTCGAGGTTTCCAAGCTCAATGCCCAGATTCCAAGCAACCTGCCTTTGATGTCAGTTGTTTGTATAATGATTCACTTGATTAGCACTAGCAATACGAAAAGTTAGCTATAACATACATCAACACAAATAGTTTACTATTTCTTGATGTATAATTACAAATAAAGTACAAGATCATTTCATGAACTATAATTATGCTGATAATTAGGGACTAATCTTAAGAATAATAAATTTGTAATTAGACATTAATCTTATAATTAAACATTTCTATGTTCTTATGGCCTAGTTATATTATGTAATTTAAATGGTAGTTCTGTCTCTTCCATTCCATTTTACTGAACTTAAAGGGAAGCTAGCATTTGCTTGTTGAATTCTTACATGCAAAATTGATGGACAAACTAGCATCTATTTGAATAGATAATTTGAGGAGAAAAAATGTTTATGGTAGTTGTGAATTAACAAAGCCTTAAAGATCAATTCCATATTTAAAGGTTTTTTTTCATTATTGACTTCCTAGTGAAATGGAATTAATGTCTAGAAGCTTCTCCATAACAAAGGAATAAATAAATAAAAGTTGCTAAAGGCGTGTATTTTTGGCATATAGCCGTAACATACCCTTTTCTGCTGAAAAACATTTTATGTTGGAAACATTATCTTAACTTTTATTGTAAATTTTTATATTGGACAAGTGTCGACTGTAATTTGCACAATATTTTATTATTAAATAAATTAAATATGAGACAAACACCTAAGGAGACTGTTGAAAGAGTGTTTACTGACCCACTAGGTGGAATGAAATCTGGGGTAGAAGGCAATGGACAAATGGCAGCTTCATGAGGCAAGTAACTAGTTGTTGGTATGGGACAACTCCCTTGAATTGTGGTCATAGTTCCCTGAAAGATGGGACTGGAGCTTGAGGCTCATTTATTGAAAACTGACCACTAAAGACCTAGGCAATCTTTTTAAGAGCCATCGAATTTTGGATTGAGGTTCATCACTTTTCCTGACGAGGAAATTTACCTTGGGGTTTTGCTGCTTGCACCCAAGAGATTCAATGAGGGGATATGCTAGTTTTTTATCATGGTGTAAGTCTGCCCTATTTAACTGTTGAGTGCAGAGTCCTAAAAACTTAGGAGAAAGTCTTAATAGTTTGTTGCCTATACAATTTATGAGTGCCTTGCTTCTACACAGAGTTCATCTACCTGGTGGTTCAGTAAACAGGCTCGGGGGTCCAAAGGAGGCAAGTAGATTGGCTGCTTCTTCTGGAAAAGGTTGGGAGGAACAGGCCTCCTTGGGTGTTTGCCCACCTATCTACAATTACAGGTTCTACTTGTTATTTCAATCCTAAGTAGTTAAATTAATCTGTAATCACTGATTTAGTATCTTTATAGTTTGAAACTGTTAGTTTACTTTTTGAAGAAATAAAAGTGTGATTTTCTGAGTTATTTAGGATCTAGTAAATTGTTGAATAAATGTATGAATTGATAAATACCTCTACTATATTTTTCCCGTATTGTTTTCTGTATAGTACTCTAGTACAGAGAAGGAGAATTAAGATAGATAACTGATAGAAAGAATGTCAAATGAAATAATAGACTAACATTGTTTTATTTCTTAATATTCCTCATCAGTTATATGTTGTAATATAAATTATGATTGTCTAGGTTTCGGAATTATAACAGCATTTCATATTACAGTCACTATATTATTTCTTTACATAGAAAACAGAAGTAAATATTTCATTCCTGTACAAACCTAGGGTTTTCCTTTTTGGTCATTTATTTCCTTACAAAAGATATATGCTATATATTCTCTTTTATTCTTTTCAAACAGTTCAGTGTTATAATATCACTTTATTTCCTTCCTTTCATTGATATGTTTGAAATCTAAGTAGCTAAAAAATAATTATAGCAATATCTTTTCTTCATACAAACATTTTTACATCTTCGGCTTTGTAGCATCAGAAGAGAAATAGGGTTACTATCTATTGCACAACTATTTCTTTTATCAAAGTAATCAGAACTAATAATACTTATATTATCAGACCCTTATAAACATAAAATAAGACAGTTTTGGACAAAAGTCCCATTATTTGACAGAACCCCCAACACTTAGTATTCATTTCAACAGTTACCGATTCAAATCTTTTATACATAACAGAGCCATACAAGACTTTTACAAACTGTATCAAGTTATCAGAACCATATTATTACTATAACCAGAATGGACGAGGGTTAAAACCCTCTCGGCGTAATTACATTTTACAGGTATTTAGAAAAACAATGTTGATAGTAACACCTTTCGATAGAGTTTGAAACCCAAATCTTTTAAAAACAAAAACCACTTTAGATATTACAATTGCAAAATAAAAATAACCATCAATAGTATTCTTCTGCACAAACAAAACCAAGTTTGAAAATGTGATGAACCTGCAACAATTGATTAATGAGAATATGCAAGATAGCAGAAATAACAGAACTCAGAATCACTTTTATTGATCGTAGGCCACTTCGAGGGGGAAACCTCCTTTGAGCAAGCTCAATACAAATAACTTCACGGTACCTTCATTGGTCTCAACACAAACTTATATACTATGTCTAGGCGCCAATACCATGGGTCAATACCATGTGTCAATACAAACCATGGGCCAATACAAACTATGGATCAACAATTACTACGGGACGACTTACAAAGCATATGCGTCCAACAACAATAAGACAAACTATGGATCAAAAAATACTACGGGACGACTTACAAAGCATATGCGTCCAACAACAATATACTAACAAAGTAAATAGAAGTGTTGACATGGGTTCCTAACATCCCCTCTCCCTTAGAAAAAGCTTTGTCCTCAAAGCTTTAGATGTGGAAATTGATGCAGAATCTGAAGGAGTGGTTCCCCTGTATCATCCTCGAGTTGCATTCCGGGCCACTAATGCCTTTTGAGTTTCAGGGATGGTTGCTTGGAAGGCTGTAGACGAAGAATAACCATATCAGCTGTGTGAAAAGTGCGCTCAAAATGGTGTTGATTGCCTTGTTGTTTCAATCGAATTCTTGCCATGTGAAGATTGTCCTGCAGAATGAGAAGAATTTGTTCGCGCTTCGAAGAACCGAGTCAATTTCCTGAACTGGGGAGCTGCTGAGGGTGTATGGAAGAAGAACTGGCGGAGCCTGTCCATAGACTACTTCATATGGTGTCCTTTTAGATGTGGTATTGTACCACTGGAGCGCTTCTAGGAAATCCATAGAAATAGTTGTCCAAATCTGTGTAGGGATGGACAAGGGTTCAAGCAGTCCCGAAACGAGTGTCGTTTCACCCTTGCTGACCTGGCAAGTATCACAGTCAGCCACCATTTGTTGAATTGTCATTTTCAGTCCTTGCCAAAAGAAGTTACAATGTTCCCAGTCATACATTGTGAGGAACACAGAGTGCCCTGCTGATGAAGAAGGATGGAGTTCATGGAAGAGATATCCCTGTTGAACAGATTGCAACCAATCTGGAACAAGCAGAGAAATAGCTATAAGAGAAACTGGGTCATCAAATGTGCTAGAAGGAGCATCCGCCACCATATTGTCCTTACCCTTCTTGTAAGTGATCGCATAGGCATAACCCATGAGTTGGATAACCCATTTCCAGTGTGCTGGGGAGGAGACCCATTGTTCCAGAAAATTTTCCAGACTCTGGAGATCAGTCTTGATGCAGAAATAATTCCCTAATAGGTATGGCTGCCACTTATGTACTGCATGGAAAGTATCCATCATTTCCTGTTGAGATGTAGATGCAGCTAAATTCTTACCAAAAAGGTCTCTTGAAGGCGACAAGCCCACTGGTTCAACAAGGACACCTGCATATCTATCCAATGAAGTAGGGGAGACCGTTGATGGGTGCATCTGAATGGAATGGAGTTGAGCGATGACACCATGTGAATTCTTCTGAAGGATCTTTTCCAGGCGATGTGAACGGATGAGGCGGAGAGACCCTTGTTGTAAGCCCTTAAATTTGTGTTGTTTCCCATTGATTGAAAATTGCATCCAAAGTTCAACAAAATCCCATAAGATGGTGCCAAGTGTGCATAACCATTGAATGCCCAAAACCACATCACATTCACCTAGGGACAAGGCAAACATGTTAGAGCGCAGGTTATAATCTTCCAGAGAGATACGCACATTGTGACACTTCCCCTTGCAAGGTAAGGTGCCCCCATTGGCAGCCATAACTTCAAAGTTGGAGAAAGGATGGACAAAACAATCAGCATGTATAGCGATCCGAGGGTCAATGAAGTTATGAGTGCTACTAAAATCAATGAGTATTGTAAGAGGAAGCTTCTTGAAGTAACCCCTGACCCGCATTGTTTGGGGGGTGGTGACATCGGATAAAGCATGGAGAGATATCTCTGGTTGTTCATCCTAAGATGGGGGCTCAATAGGAGGCTCCTAAATGTTGACCTGATCATCTAGTGCATCTGGAGCTTCTTCACCAATTTTAGAGGCAGGCAGAGAATCCATATCCAAGATATAGAGCTTTTGTTGAACACATATATGTCCCCGAGTGAATTTCTCATCACAATTATAACAAAGCCCTTTTTTTTGCGTGCCTGCATCTTTGTTTCAGACAAGTACTTGATAGGAGATGGTCGAGGAGTTGGCGGGATGGGAGGTCGTTGAGAACCCATATTTCGGAAGGGAACAAAAGTGGGTTTAGAGTGTTGTTGGGCTGCAATCTTGTCTTCTGCCAACTTAGCCAACCCTAGGACTTCCATCATTCTGTTGGGACAGAACATTTTAACCTATGACCGGATTTCATCCTTAAGACCACTGATAAAACAACTCCTATAGAATTCATGAGACAATCCTTCTGTGTGATTGGCTAGTTTCTCCAATTCTGTCTGATACTCTCACACAGTGCCACTTTGACGAAGTTTAGTGAGTGCTCCGATGAAGTCATCAAAAGCACTAGGACCAAATGGTTGCAAAAGGAATTGGCAAAAATCTGTCCATTTTGGCTCGTCCTGAGCCTTGATGTACCAACAATACCATTGAAGGGCTTCCTGTTCCAAATAAAAGGATGCAAGTGGAACTTTTTGGACATCAAAAGTATTATGCAGACTGAAATAGTGTTCTGCACGATAGATCCATCCAGTCGGATCAGTACCATTGAAGCAAGGAAATTCAAACTTCAGACCACGAAAATTTCTGGAAGAAGAGAACCCATTGGCTACAGAAGATTCTTGTTGTCGGTTAGTGTTCATGGCTGAATGTTGAAGATGCAGGATGAGAAATTTTTCATCCAGATCTTGGAGTTTGGTTTGGATGGCTGCAAGTGCTTCCTCCATGGTTTTTTGTCCTGTGTGGGTGACAACCATAACCAGGAGTTTTTTTTTGCAGGGGGGGGGGGGGGAATGGATATAAAAACAAAAACAAAAGCTTATTTAGTAAAGGGAAATTTGGATTTGTGAAAAATTCGGATGGGTAATTGGGGTTTGACTAGTTTTGGACACTTTCTGATGGACAAGGAAGAAAAAAATAGAGATTTTAGAATCGGGGTGAAAGAATGACAAAATTTGTCAAAGAGGAACAAAGAAGCAGAAATAGGGAATGATCGCGGTGGCAAAATTTGGAGGCAAGTGGGTGAAAATTGAAGAAGTTATGGCAAACCCTACAAATAGACAAATGTGAGATTTCTAGCTTTGGGAAGTAGAATTTGGGATAGGGTCCTCAGAAATGAAATATGCATAATGGGATTGCAGGGGTGTCCGAAAAGTTTCAAGGGAAACGAAGTTAAAACTAGGGAGATATGGAAAAAGTTAAAACTGATAACTGCTTTGCCACAAACAACAGCTCTTGGTTTACCTCACGGGTGGGAACTAGTAAATCAAGTAGGGGTCGTTGCCCTTTTCACTGGCAAGTCCTCTCAATGGGCCAGCTACTTCAGGGTTCCTATGGTACTCCTCACAATGAGTTTTAGGGATTATGCCCAAGTACTTCCCACAATTAAGTGGATAGGGATTATTCCCAGATCCAAAGCTGCAACAGATGCAAAGAAGAAAAAAAATTGGCATAAATTTCACCTAGCTAGCCCAAGAAAATGCTCTGATACCAGATGTGATGAACCTACAACAATTAATTAATGAGAATATGCGAGATAGCAGAAATAACAGAACTCAAAATCACTTTTATTGATCGCAGGCCACTTCGAGAGGGAAACCTCCTTTGAGCAAGCTCAATACAAATAACTTCATGGTACCTTCATTGGTCTCAACACAAACTTATATACTATGTCTAGGCGCCAATACCATGGGTCAATACCATGATTCAATACAAACCATGGGCCAATACAAACTATGGATCAACAATTACTACGGGATGACTTACAAAGCATATGCGTCCAACAACAATAAGACAAACTATGGATCAACAAATACTACGGGACGACTGACAAAGCATATGCGTCCAACAACAATAAGACAAACTATGGATCAACAAATACTACGGGACGACTGACAAAGCATATGCGTCCAAAAACAATATACTAACAAAGTAAATAGAAGGGTTGACATGGGTTCCTAACAAAAAACTACAGACCAAGAGGTCAAGCCATTCGGCTTTTCAACGCTGTAAACTTTCAAACATCTTCACCTGCCGAACACTAGGGTTCGATGTTTCGCGTTAAAGCATCAAGTCTTGGCTCTCAGCCATTAATCCATTACAACAAACATGAACATCAACTAACACAGAGTATGGAGTTTCAAACACAATTAGTTTTACACAATATTAAATCCCTAGGCCGAATTATTCTCATTATCCAGAGCAACCGAGGGTTAAAACCCTGGCAAACAAGTATTACATTTCGACAAAAGTATGAACTGTAGAATACATCATAAGGGTAGATCGAGAATTCCATCCTCCCTACGCATGATTCAAAGCATGTAAGAATTCACAAACAGCATCTACATCTTCAAAAATCGAGAGCTCCGGCCAAACCAAACACAACCAACAGTTGTCAGGAGAAACCACAAGGGAAACCACCGAGACTTACCATTACTTGTAGTAGCTCCCTTTCATCTTGACCGCCAAACCCTGTGCATAATAAAACCTGCCATTAACATCTAAGGTGGTTAAACATTATTCTAAAAGCTAAACAAAATACTGACGAGTGCATCCACACAAAATTACAGTGAGACATTACCTTAACATTTAATTGAAGGTTGAGAACGATAGCCTCTGCAACCGGCTTGAATCCTGGGTCAACACGCAACTCACTTGAAGAATTCAGTTATCACTTCAATGCCAGAGCTCAGCTCTTAAAATCATTGACTGGTAACAATATCACTCTCAGGTTAAGGGTTCGATTCATGGGAAGAACTCTCAAAAACTACCAACAAACCCTAAGCCTTCGCAGGCCGGTCGGCCTCTCCCCAGAACCACTCTCTAACACATTGAATTCCAAAGGAAAACAGCAACAACGAGACTTAGTGGAGATTAGGGTTATTTCCCAAAGACCGAGAGCATCTCTAGATCAACAGTGGAGATCCTTCATCGAAATCCCATTCAACTATTGCATTAAAAACACTTTAATACACTTTCCATCACACATTCCAGCTCAAAAAGACACCAGGGCGAGGATTGGTACAGCTCGACAAACTCAGTATTGACCTTACCACCTTTCACATGACAATCGACACGTAATCTGCCACCAATGCCAAGAATGGAATACGAACTCCTGCCAGCACATATCCACTACAATATTAATACCCTGTCTCATCATACATTGACACGTTAACTTTGTTTGCAACCCAGTCATATATACATATTCCAATGTAAGTCATAGTTTACATTAGGATATCGAATTCAACTAGATATCGATCACATTATTTCATATTGAAACCAAGGCATAAACATTACACGTATAGGGTTTGCATATAGTTCTTATGCCATAGGATTTGCATATAGTTTTTATCCTATAAGGTTTGCATATAGTTCTAATGCCATAGGATTTGCATATAGTTTTTATGCTATAAGGTTTGCATATAGTTCTTATGCTATGGAATTTGCATGTAGTTTACACTATAAGGATTCAGTGGAAATTGAGTATAGTTCACACTATTTGGATAAGCATGTAATTTACATAAAGTTCACATATTGTAAGAATATAGGGTACCATGCATTTAGCCTAGGTATCTTAAAAGCACATCACCCTTGTTACAAATAATTGCAGCGCATATTATCCTAAACCATTTCTATTATACTCTATTTCTTCATTTAAATGATAAACAAAGGAATTGTATGCATTGTATAGTTACAAATACAAACTATAGACGAGACGTTGTATAAGTATCTTAGAAATTTATATACAGAACCTTTGAGTGCTAACTGAAAGTTCTTTTTAAAATATATTTGTATTACTTGATCTGATGTGTCATCCTTACCTGTAAATTTGCGAAAGGGAAAGTCCAAATGCTTTAGCATATATGCTAAGTAAGCCTCGGGGTGCCCTTAGGACCCCTTTCATCATCAAAAGAAGAACAATAGTTAGCACATATAAACTTTATTATTGTTTGAGCATCGATATAAGTAATCTAAGATCACAGCTCAGACAAGGAATCATTTAATGAAATCTTAATGTAGACTTTAACTTCAATTCATAACAAGAGGACAAACAATACACTGTTTGATAGTTACAAACATTTATTCCAGCATGACGACATAGAAGCATTAATTATAATTCCGCACAGCTAGTACACGCATTAAATGTTATATAGAAAAATTTAAAATTTTATGAAATTTTGGGGTGTTACATGTGGTATCAGAGCGCAAATTCAAACTCTAGGCCTGAAATAGGCTCACACGCGCAAAATATAAAATGAAAGTAGAAAAACTTAGTTACTAACTTTTATTTAATTTTGTTTCTGTACAGAACAGTTTGATGTTTAATTTGCAGGTATGGATATACCGGAGGAATCAACAGAGGACAGATCTCCTCGTAATGAGCATAATAATAATAATAATAATAATCATGAGGGAATATATGTTGAATTAAATAATCAATCTTCTGAACTACTACACACTGTGAAAGATTTAAAATATGAAATAAGGACTGTTAAAGAAGAGAATGAACAAATTATGAAGGCACAGGAAGAGTTAAATCAGATTTTAATGGAGGAATACCATAACGAGGAAAGAGGAAGGAAATCAGAAGTAAATTCTGATTCTGGTACAATGTCTCACAAACATAAGAGTAAGAAAGCAAAGAATGGTAAAAATAATAGTTACTCTTCATCTGAATCTGATCAAAGTAATTATAATTATGTTCATGACAGCAGTGACAGTGATTGATGTTCTAAGAAGAGGAAGCATAAGCATCATGAACAAATTACATGAGAGTTTAAAAAGATTAAGCCACCAACCTTTAATGGCGAAAGTGAGAAGGGTGAGACAGTTGAAGCATGGTTGTCTGGAATGAAGAAATACTTTCATATTTACAATTACTCTTCTCAGTTAAAAGCTAGGATGGCTATTTACAATCTGACCGGCAAGGCAGATATTTGGTGGCAGGATCTTAAAAGAATTAAGAGTATAAAATAAAGAAACATAACCTGGAGTATGTTTAACAAGTTATTTAAGAAAAAAAATTTGTCAGAACAGTATTATGAAGATAAATCCAAGGAATTTTATGATTTAAAATTGGGTACTATGAGTATGAAGGAGTTGTGCAACAAGTTCCTTAGCTTGCTGAGGTATGTACCTTACATGGTTGAAAAGAAGCCTAAGGTACAAAGGTTTATAAGCTATCTACCTTTCAACATAAAAGACAAGATCGAATATGATAACCCTTCCACTTTGGAAGAGGCTATGAGGAAAGCTAATTTTTGTTTTGACCAAAACAGAAAAAGAGAAGGAATATTTGGTTGAAAGAGTAATAAGTCTAATCATTTTGATCATAAAAAGAAGAGTTTCAATCATAATTCTGGAAGTTTTAAGAAAAATTTTAATAACAGAAATTTTCCAAGTAATAATAATTACAGGAGTAATGCACCACAAAATTTTACTGCTGCAAGAAATGTGTCAAATAATAATAACAACAATAATAATAACAACGCCAGATATGTTGAACAGAAAGCACCTCTGAAGTGTTATGATTGCGGTGGAATCCATAATGGAATGTATATGCAGTTTCTATATAAATTGAAGTTAGGAGAATCCATATAAGATCATGGAATTCTTGTGTACATTTTTATCCAATTCACAATTCACATATGATAGTATTATTTGCATAGTTGAGCTACGAACAAGGCAATGCTATCACAATTAACTTGGGGAGTCTAGCGAAAGTAGTTCTGGCTTGGTACCATTTAATAATATATTTAAATTTTTAATAAACTTATAAATGAGTGGTGTTTATAGAGCTTGGAGGATGTATGATGCAGATACAAAATGCTTGACTTAATGCATAAGATTAAGAAAGAAGTGGCTTAGATGAATAATATTTAAAAAAAAAATTGCTTTTCTCCTTTGAATTCATTATTATAGGAGCCGGAAGAGGCTTAGCAAATCTTAACTTTATAAATTTGATAAAGTTAACTAGAGTGAGTTCACCTCAACCAATCTTCGAGGAACCATTTTATTCTGCTCAATGGTATTTTTTCAGCGATATTTCTGCTCAATGATCTAAAGAAGGAATGTTATAAGCTTTATTTTAATCATGTTTTAAAAATTAATATAACATATAAAATTTTAATTTTACTATGTTAAATTTTTGGTAAATTGTTCTATTTCTATTTTAAGTACGTTAAATTTTTATTTTTATTTTTAAAGAGTAAAACTTATTTAAATTATGATAGGTTTTAGCAAACTAAAAAGATAAATACATAATTACTTATATCTTATTTTTATATTTTCTTAAATTAAAAAATAAATATTTATATACTTTATTAGTGAATTGTTTCGAAGATTGTCTTTTAAACAATTTATATAATTCACTTAAATTTGTATTTTTTATAATTTTTTTATTAATTATTTAATTATAATAAAGTTTACCATTAAAAAACTAATTACATAATCAATAACTTTTTAGTTAAATATATATTTGAGTAATAAATAGTTTAACTTATGCATCTTTCTCCTTATCTTTTAGAAGTTCTCTATTAATTCGCTTGGATAACCACACGTCTCTATTTTTATTTAACTTAATAATTTTTTATTAAGCTCATGTTCAACAAAGGTGCATAGGCACATAGTTAGCTCGGTTTTAGGCACATAGTTGGCTTCGTCTTAGGCTTACATAGTTGGCTCGGTTCACATGCACAAGAGGTTTTGAGTTATCTTTCAATTTGTTCGTTTTTTTCCTTACTAGATGTTTCCCTTAAGTTGAATATAGTTTTTGTTTCTTAAATTTTAAATTTCCTTTCCATTATAATTTTTTTAATATTAATAACCTTATTTAGTATTTAAATTATTTATTTAGTATTTAATTTACTTAATTATTATTAAAGTTAAAGATTACGTTAAGGAGGTGGAGTTTAAATATAGTATTTCAATTTTTTTATTAGAAAGATTATTAGTTTTATAAATGATTATTCTTTAGTTATTACTTAATTTCTTTATTAAAATATTATTAATTATGTAAATGATTACTTTTTGGTTATTATATACTTAATTTTTATTGTTTCCGAATTTTTTTCTCTTTGATTAAAAAACTTTATTTAAGATTTAAAAAATATCTATTTTAAATTAAAGACAGAGACTAAACTATATACAACACTTGTTATAATGTTTAAATAATTATTTTTTATTAAGTTAAATTGTAATAAGGTGTTGTGTTAGATTTGACAACATTGACTAGGTTGATTCACAAAAGAGTAATGAAACATTCTTCATGGGATTGGATAAGGTTGAAACCACTTTTTCCTTTTAAAAGGTAAATGGAAAATGTGTTTAATTGAGGGAAAATGTGTTTAATGGATTGACTATAATAACTTTATTTAGGATCGACGATTGGATAAGGCTGACAAATAAAGTATATTTTTCACATGAACAAACAAAGAAGGTATATGTAAGGATTGAAACTACTTTTTCTTTTCAAATATAAGGAAATTTTGACTATAACTCTATTTAGGATAGACAATTCAAAAAAACTAGGTGAAAGAAAATCTCCATAATTTAAATATAGGTGAAAGAAAATCTTTGATTATCATAGAATAAGAATAGTATTATATCAAGTATTTTCTAATAAAACATTGCTATAACTCTTTAAAAAATATTCGATCTGATATTTTTTTAATAATAAAAAAGTTTTTATATATAGAGATATCAAAATTTTACATTATGATTTAAATTTTATATTCATTAATTTAATGAGTTAGTTGTGGTTGAGTGTTGAAATTGTTCTTGAAATTATATGATATGTATACCACATACATTAATTTGGTGTTTGACTAAACAATGATTTTTTTTTTTTCTTTTTTTTCAGTGGAAAAATCATCTTCTTGCTATTCCAAAGGAATCAAGGAAAGCTTGAAATACAATCATTACAATAGGGCTCAACAAGAGCATCATGTCACTTACAAGAATTGAACTTGGGTGGGGAGTGCAACAATCTTTCCTCCCAACCACAGAAGCTGACCTTAAAAAATAAATTTATAACATGAATGCTTTTTTTAAACAAGAATGGGTACTTTGTGTATTAATAATAATAATAAAAACATAAGAGTTGTGGCCCCACAATATAACCTGGAAATACAAAAATTGAAGGATATTATAGTCCAAAAATGACCCAAGTTGGGACCCAAATTCAAAATGTTTGCTCGAAAATGTTCAACTCGAACTAGAGTCTTTCTAAGATACATATTATCACTAGTAAACTTATGGACAACCTGACCTAGAAGTAAAGAAAATTTGCAAAACATGACAATTACAATCTAGATTTTAATTTATCCCATGGTGTCTGGAGCACCTCTAACCTGCCACTAAGGCCTAGAAAGACGGTTCCTAATGTCTTTTATGCTTTGTTTCCTACTCCACTATGTCCTCTTCCATGGTTGTTTCCTAGGGTGAGCCAATTGATGCTTTATGTGAAACAAAGTGCCTTAATTCTTCAAAGACTTGTAGCTCTTTAATATTTTCTGCTTCTTCCTCAAGCTTCTCCTTTCGACTTTACTCATCAACCTCAAGAAGTATTGACTTGCCCTTTTGCTTGGTTAGTTGGGCTCTTGTTATCATTGGTTGCCTTTGGATCGCCTTCCATTATTTTTTATTGCTCGTCTCCTAATTTGTTCTCCATGATTCCCATTTTCTTAAGACCAAGGCTACATTGTCTACACAATGCTTGTAGTGGTTTTCACATCTTCAAAGGGTCTTCAAGTTTGTGTGCTCATAGAGAGCACACCTATTGGAGTGGTGGTGATAAGATGTCATTGACTCTACAATATGTCCCTTTGACCAAGTTGAGTGCACAATTTATTGCTTCTTTAGAATTGATATTGAAACCTAGATTAGAGTACCTAATGCTAGGGGAGCAGAGAGGCACCGAAAGGTTATACCTATGATATAAAATTCCATGAATTACCTTATGGGGTATCCCTGAAATTGTTGTGGGTTGTTGGGTTCACCCAAAGTCTGCCCTTCAATCCATAAAGGTCATCGACAATGCAAGCTAACTCAACCCTAGAGACGCTTCCAAAAGGGTGGTTAGTATGATCCAATAGGCAAGGCAAATTTAATGTCTTGGAGTGAAGGCTCAAGAGATCATAGAACTATAATTGAATGCCTACGAACATAAAGAGACAAAAACCAAGAACAAAGCCAGAATGGTGGTATGAAATAAATCCACATGCCCTAGACCAACCCTGCCCCTAGTTTTTTATTATCACGAGTTTGCGATGGAACAAGTGACTTGCATAGAGAATCATATAACTAACAACTTTTATTTGCATGCAGATCCGGTTGATCCACGTCTTATCCTCCCAATCAGATGTGTTCCTAATTCAAAGTAATGGCTTCATGGATTTTCATAGTGGGTTTGAAACTTAGGGAATGGGGCTATACCCCAATCCCCCTAAAAAAATTTAGATCTCCTAAGTGAAGAAGGCAACCTCTATTTGCTCCTTTATCCATGTGACATTGATTAATTTGGATTATTTGCATAACAAAATATATGCAACAATGTAAAATGGAAATGCCCAAACAAATGTTTTGCAGAAAGCACATTAGTACAATAAAACCCAAATTCTATTAATGAATGGAATGGAAAAACATTGTAAATTGCAAACCAATACAAACTAGCTCAAATGGTGGTAGCTTATGTCTGAAGCAAGATGTGTTGGCTACAGTCATTCGCAAACATTGATTACAACAAGACCGCAAAGGGTCTTTTTATCATACGCATGAAGAGGCAAAAACCTTCACATCCAAAAACCTAACTCTAGGAGATGAGGCACCAAAAGGATTTGTGAGCCCCAAGGTGGCTAGTTGATACATCAACTTCCAGAGGGTACAAATTTTACATACGATCTCCATTTAGGGTGCTTGATAGCTCGTTGGAAAGAACTAACCGAGAATTACAAATTTTGTCTAGGTCCAAGGCATGATGGAAACCCATCGCCCCTCAATTGGCCAAAACACATCGTTTAGGGCCTCAAAACGGCCTCAAAAAATTGGGACCCAAAAAACCGTAGAAAACTACCAAGAAGATGGAGAACCGTTGTAACTTGGTGGAATAGATGAGTGTCCACCTAGATCATTGACCTTCCTTGAGATTTGATAAAAGACAATTGAATCGAACAAGTGCTCGAGTCTATAAATTATTGCTATGACTCTACTAAGCTCTCGATTGGAGAGAAGCAATCTGCAACCATACTTTAAATAACAATGATTGAATAACCAATGACTAAAATCTCTTTTATGCTCAAACTTTTGGCCAAAATACTAATAATTTAGCTTTATTTATTTGTTATTGGCCTAAACCCCAAGCAAATATACCTATATCCTTTGAAACCATAAAGCAACCCCAATCCTATGGCTCGTGATTTATAACATGAATTTATCAAATCATAACACCTTAATTATTTATTTCCATGATATTTTGACATCTTTATATTATTTAATATTTTTATGCCATAGGCGTTCAAACAATGAAAGACCATCCTCTGCACTGTAGCTGGATTCCTTGCTCATTGATCCAATGGAATGTTGCCACGTGTCCAACAGTTTCAACAGTTTTGGTTGTGCTCGTGGTTCACGTGTCCTGTCCTATCACGCGATTTATAGGTTGTTCGTGGTCTTATCTCTTATAATTCACGACCTCCCAAGTGTCGAAACTCTCGTCAAACCCGTCATTGATGTCCGCACCCAACCGCCAATTGTCAATCATGTGTCAGAAGTTACACCCTTTTTCCTACTCAAGTAGGCTATAGCATTTCGTGTCCCAAAAGTTATGCCTTTTTGTGTACTCAGGTCTGGCTATGGCATTTTGTGTCCCTAAATGTTGCCACATGTCCAACAGTTTCAGCAGTTTTGGTTGTGCTCGTGGTTCACGTGTCCTGTCCTATCACGCGGTTTATAGGTTGTTCGTGGTTTTATCTCTTATAATTCACGGCCTCCCAAGCGTCGAAACTCTCGTCAAACCCGCCATTGATGTCCGCACCCAACTGCCAATTGTCAATCATGTGTCAAAAGTTACTCCCTTTTTCCTACTCAAGTAGGCTATAGCATTTCGTGTCCCAAAAGTTACGCCTTTTTGTGTACTTAGGTCTGGCTATGGCATTCCGTGTCCCCAAATGTTGCCACATGTCCAACAGTTTCAGCAATTTTGGTTATGCTCGTGGTTCACGCGTCCTGTCCTGTCACGCGGTTTATAGGTTGTTCATGGTTTTATCTCTTATAATTCACGGCCTCCCAAGCGTTGAAACTCTCGTCAAACCCGCCATTGATGTTCGCACCCAACCGCCAATTGTCAATCATGTGTCAGAAGTTATGCCCTTTTGCCTACTCAAGTAGGCTATAGCATTTCATGTCCCAAAAGTTACGCCTTTTTGTGTACTCGGGTCTGGCTATCACATTTCGTGTCCTCGAAGTTACTTTTGTTCAAATTTTCTCAAATGTGGCTATGGCGAACGAGGATTCTCTAGGTGTTTTATCAGGGTGACTTAGCACCAAATCAGTATTCCTTCAAATTCTACCTGCCTCTTTTAGAGGATAATTCGTGCTCTATAGGGGATAATTCCGATGTTTTATTGGTTGTAATGTGGCATAAACCCTGAAGAGTGGCATTACTGGAGAATTCCCTAAAGAGTAATCTACAATTTCTGAGCAAACCAAACCCTAAGTCTCAACAATATTCAGGGTGTCGAGGATTTTGCTTAGAAGCTTAAATATTGTGTCGCCTAACTCTGTGAAGCTCATTAAGGTCGAAAAAGGTGCATTATATATAAGCTCTTATTGTTTTTGTTTAGAAGCTTTGCATTGGCTACCCTAAAGAGATGAGCTAGGTTTAAGTTGCTTGCCTGATGTGTTCTCTCTCCCTACTCCTCGGTTGGTTAGTCTTGGGGCGGACAAAAGAAAGTAGGTGGACTCTGGTTCTTTTTGTTTAGAAGCTTTACGTTGGCTACCCCAAAGAGACAGGTTAGGTTTAAGTCGCTTGCCTGATGTGTTCTCCCTACTCCTCGGTTGGTTAGTCTTGGTGCAGACAAAAGAAAGCAGGTGGACCCTTGCATCCAGTGTTGGCATGTTGAAGAGAGATATACAGGTGATTTTTGGGTTTCTTCTTTGCTAAGTTGGCTTGTAATGCCTTTGTAGGTTTTTCTGCAGTAGAATTTTGTACTTCAAATTTATGTTGGATTGTTTTATGGTGGGGTTCTTGATAATTTGTGTTATTCATCCTCAATTTTTACTGATATGGCACATTGGACACATTATTTCCTCTCACGGTTTTATGGTTTCGGATCGTGTGATTCTTGTGCATTTTGGGGTGTAGACTTAAATCTTTCAAAGGCAATTTCTTTGCACCTATTTCAATTCGCGCATTTCCCAATTTCCTTTGCTTGCTCTGTCTGGTTTTCTTGCGGGCCCAATTTGTTATTGTTGGAATGGGTGCTCTTTGCTGCTGGGATCTGAGGCCTAATCCTCTAGGATTTCCACCAAATGGTTGAGCTCTAACTGCACTTTGTTGTGTTGTAGTCTTATCTACATGAGGCAAGACTCAAATTTCAAATTATATTAAGATGAGCCAAACAAAAATCGACCAAAACGAGTTCCAAGCTGTTAAAAAAAAGAAGGGGGGGAAATGGCGGCCCAAGGCTCGTGATATATTTTCCGCTTTTGGTGTCGTTGGTATAGTTTTTGGACCGTGTTGGTATAGTTTATGGACTGTTCCAGGAAACAAGTCTTGAACATCTTTGTGAAGAGGGCTCACCCTGGCTCAATTTATAATGCCCCAAATAGTTATAGTTTTCACCATCTCTACTTCAAAACCATGAATTTGCAACCAGAAATGGGAAAAAATGAAGAAAACAAAAAACATAGAGCACCAAAGGATGAAAAATTGCATAGCACTTACGAATATATTCTAGCAAATACCTTTGGCTTCTTCCAAGGATTCAGCCCTTGAAATGCTTGTTGTAAATGTAATTGTATCTCTTATTTCCTGGTGCATCTCTAAGGAAATCAAAACCGTACTCGACGACATGCTCGAGCTAGCGTGCAAGGCTGAAGTCGCCTAGCCACACATTAAAACAGAAATCAAGCATCACATTACAGGCCTTCATGTATCTATGTAAGATCTGTGTTTCCATATGCTCATGCAGGTAAAATAATGTTGCGGAAAGCCCCACAATGCTCTTGTATCTCCTCTGCCATTCAAGAAATGGGCCATTTTGGACAAACAAAATCATTTCGAGGATGGAGTTAGGCATGTAATATCATAGTAGACCAAAAGAAGATAATTTTCTTCAAAACACGTGAACGACACCAGATTCTTTTGCTGCAGCTGCCCTACAATCGCTATTTCGGCCTCAAAGGTCTTCTCCAGGTTACTATGCTTGTCATTCCTCTAAAGGAATTTCATGGCAACGATCAAGCCATCACTAAGAAACATTTCCTTATAATCCCTATCGAACCCCCCTATTTACCATATCTAGCTTCAACTATGGTTGCACATGGCCCAAGACGGTGACCCTTGAGAGCCCCCTGAACGACATAGTGGGCGACTTCTTCTACAACTTGTTGCAGGTTGTATCACATGGGAAATGAAGTATAATTGGGCAAGTCTATCTCAAGTTTAGTTTTTTTTTATTAAAAAAAAATTGCCATGAGTCATGCCTTCAACGGAAAAGACCTTCACTACATTGCTAGCTCTACGCATTGGAAATTGCATACCTGGACATTGAAAGTGCAGATTGAGAAGTTCGAACCACGTGGTAGTTAACTGAGGGTGGGTGGAAATCAATGGGTGCATGTTCAACTTACGTGGTAGCTAGCTAACTCATGGTGCATGCTCAGTGACGTGGTGCTCAGGGTGGACATGCTCGTGCTTCTCAAGGTGGCTAACTCAACCACTTGGCACACATTTTTATTGTATAAAGGAAATTAAATTCAAAAGATAATAATTTATAAAAATAAATAAAATCACAAACGTAGATTATATGCAAGCTTGGCTTTCAGACTTGAGCTGCAAAGCTTCCCACCTCAACGCACCTTTGCTTCTATGATTCCAGACTTCAGCGTCTAGGTAACACAATTGTATCATGATGATCTTCTTCGACTTAGTCTAATAATCTAATAATCAATTCTCTCTCGAATTAGTCGAATAATCAAAATAATCTGGTAGAATTTTTGTGGAGTTAAAATGGAGTTCACTACAAGGAACAAGTTATACACTTCAGTACTTATGTAGTTCCTTCTATTCATGTTTCTTTTACAACATAAGCAATATATTTTGTATCAGTGTTTCTCCTTCTTAAATTTTAACATGATAGCTAATTCATTAACCTCTCTCCTTCGAGAGGGCATTCTGCCACTAGTTGCGCCACTTGTTGCAACACAGGAACCTCGCTAACTGCTCAATCTTTATCGCTGCAGGAAAGCGTGCAGCCTTGCATACTGTTTTGGTAAAGGACCATTTGGCTACAAATACAATTTGATGGTTTTATAAGAACGATCCAATTTTTTAAATGTTAATCTTAGCTTTCACTGCCTACAAGTGGCACTTTTGTTTGATCGAAGGGAGCAGATTTTGCCCTTGAAAGTATTCACACCATTAGAGAAGCTCTTCCTGAGATATGGGAAGAAGATGATGCAGAGAGATCCATAAATTTTGAGCATTCAGGAAGAGCAGTCGTAGCTATTGAAACTGTTGTAACTACATAAGCCATGAGCTCATTGAACAATGTAATAGAGAACTACACTATTCCTTTTCCTATAGGAAAATCCTCTTGAATGGAATCTAATTGGAGTATGTATCTGAGTATGTATCTGATACGGAGAATCCTTTTATTGGATGTTGTTGCTATATCAATTCCATGAGCATTGACCAATAAATCAAATTAGTAAAAAACCAGTTTTTATATAACAATATCTCTTTCCTGGAAATACATCAGATGTTATTTTAATTTATGAGCAAACTGGATGGACAATCACAGTACAATAAAACTAGACCAAATGCTATCAATCTTTTATAACTAATGATCAAGTTGGATCCACAATCACCGCACATTAATCAATTAATATGACTCTCACTAAAATTGTAAATCACATAATATTTTATAAATGATTTTTGTTTCATAATTTTGTCCAATTAGAAGATATTATATTGAATAAATATAGGAGTGTTAAAGCAAACAGGGAAAATACTATGTAGAACCAAGGAAAGAACATACCAACGAGTTACTTAGATTGTGTGATTTTAGTGAATACTTATGAATGTGGGTCTTAGCTCAATCTTGTATAAAACATCAGGGTTTAGAAGGTAAACTCTTGCATTGATCTTGTGATGAACCAAGAACATGGACGAATAACTATAAGTAGCCTTTTATACGCTTAAAATAATAACTACATTTCTTTATTAAAATATTGGACAAGTAGCAAAGTTATTTTGAGCAAATGACTAATATTTTTTTATAAAATATTTTAACCTATGCAAGTGATAAGTAAGTGCACGATGAATCTTAATGGTTTAAGCCTGCACAAAAAAAAAATATCCTTAAAACCTTTGGATACTTTTCTTCACTAGAAACCTCCACTAAACATAAAGAAGGGATAGGTTGTTCTAAAACCTTCGTCGATTATAACATCATAGCCAACTATGATAAACATCATATTGTATATAGTTTAGCCTAATTCTATATGACCTAATTATCAAGTTGCTTCCTATTTAATCCACTTTCTCTTGGCACCAATATATAATGATGTTTTCAGTTATGACAACTTTCTGCATCTGTAAGCACTTTCATGGATTGCATTTTAACCAATAAATTCAAAGCTATAACACATCTAAAATCCTTTATGCATTCATTATGTTCCCGAGCAGTCAATTTTCTGCTCAATTACCCTCTTAATGGACTGGCCATCCCCATTTTTCAAGAAATAAACACAAAATATTGTTCTGGATGATAGTAGTTTTCATAAGCTGACCTCTGGTCATTTGATTTGACCATATGGTCACCAATATATTTGCTTTGCTCATAGTCCTTTTGTGCTTCATCTCCAATTGTTGGTCTACCTAAAAGTTGTTATTATGCCTATGATGAAATGCTGGTAAATGCAATTTGTGTGTGTGTGTTAATATGGTTTAATTCTGCTGTGTATGTTTATTATGCATTGCACACATATTTAGTTGTGAATAATTTCATGATGTGATATTGGGGGCGAAAATTAGCACCCCTCTTATGTTGCTCATATTCCCTTCGGAGTCAGATCGATGGGAGGATCAGGTTGTTATTCTAACGAGCTCCCCCATGACCTCTAAAGGGAACTGAGGTGACTGGGGACATGACAGAGTGGTATCAGAGCCCAAGGTTTTAGCACTGGGGCCGCTTGGGCCAAAGTATGAGCTTACATGCATATAATCATAATATTTAAAAGAGGCATTGATGAAGTTTGGGAAACATTTTGATGGGAAGAATGACAAAACCAGATTTCTCAGGTGTGGTAGAGGATCACACTGTTGCATAGGGCTTGCCGAGAGCTTTCCAACGATACCAAGTTTGCCAAAAATGGACTTAGGATGAGAAGAATATTGACTTGATAAGTTGGCAGTAACAAAAGTATATGGCCGACTTTCGACTTTTCAACTCCTGCATTGCGGATTGCGGAAGTTGAAGGTGTAATTTTCTCGAAGTTGTGCATTGGGGTTCCAAATTTCCGAATCCCGCATTGCGGATTGCAAATTGCGGAAGTTGGAGGTGTAATTTTCTCGAAGTTGTGCGTTGGGGTTCTGACTTTCTGACTCCCGCATTGCGGATTGCGAAAGTAGGAGGTGTAATTTTCTCGAAGTTGTGCGTTGAGGTTCTGACTTTCGGACGCCCACATTGCGGAAGTGGAAGGTGTAATTTTCTCGAAGTTGTGCGTTGGGGTTCCGACTTTCCGACTCCCGCATTGCGGATTGCGGATTACAGAAGTCAGAGGCGTGATTTTTTCGAAGTTGTGCATTTGGGGTGCCGACTTTCCGAACCTGCATTGCGTATTGCAGATTGCGGAAGTCGGGGCGTGAATTTTTCGAAGCTATGCATTTGGGGTGCTGACTTTCTGAACCTGCATTACGGATTGCGAATTGCGGAAGTCGGAGGCATGATTTTCCAAAGTGGTGCAATTGGGGTGGCGACTTTTCGAACCCGCATTGCGGATTACGGATTGCAGAAGTCGGGGTAAATTTGATGGAGTCTGCTCGGTAGCGCTGAATTTCGAATCCCACATTGCGGCTTGCGGATTGTGGAAGTCGGGAAGAGATCTGATACTTTGATTCAAATTTATCGTTCTGACTCCCGACTTGTGGCTTGCAGATTGCAGAAGGTGGGACGTCGGGTTCTAAAAAAAGGAGTATAGAGCCCGAAACTCATTTTGACATAGCAGGAGCAGTCATACTTATAATTAGATGAGTCCTGTGAGGCTCAAAGGCCATTAACGAAAGCCATGGAAGAACCAGTGAGGGTCCCAAGCCCAGTTTGCCCTAATTTGGCGTAAAATTAGAATTAATGGCTTTTACAAATCGACACACCAAGGCTTGAGGGGAGGTCGGTTTGGGTTGAAATCGTTGTGGAGTGGCTATGAAGTAGAAAAGTGCCTATGGCGTTGTTTTGACAAAAGAAATTGTTGTCAATATGGTGTTGCAGCTGATAAGATTTGAATAGCTGTAGCAGAGGGAAACATGTAGAGGAGAAGAATCAACAGTCCGAGATAGATTCCAGAAGACCAAGACACGAGCTTGTTAGAGCTACATAACGAACAAATATCGATGGGAGGATCAGGTTGTTATTCTAAGGAGCCCCCCATCACCTCTAAAGGGCACTGAGGTGACTGAGGACATGACAGAGTAGTATCAGAGCATGGATACTCACATGGATATGGATATACATCAATCATACATTAGTCTAGCAAATACACTGAAATTAGATAACAACTACAATTATTTTTTGTACTTTTCCTCTTTTCCTAAAAAACGTTCATTTTACCCCTCTTGAAACAATTACTAATATTAAATACAATTTCAAAAATTCGATATCCTTGGATTATTAACTTAAAATTTTAGAATTTGGAGATAACTTTTGTACATCAAAAAGCAACATCTTCCATTGGCGACCGAGTCTATTTATGACTAGCGCTTTGGACTTACTATTTAATGATTAAAATAATATTTTTATTCGTTAGCCAAGTGGTTAGAAGATGATTAATATTTTTTATCAAAATGGAAGAATAAGAAACTTAGACAGAACGGAAGTTTGAAGAAAACCAAATGTAATTTGAAACATTTTGAAAATTAAAATAGTATGAAAAATAATGTTTTAAGTGATTATGAGTAATAGTTGGACTCTATAGGATGGTTATTTAAAATTTACCAAAAATCCATCAGAACTTAAAATAAATAGAATACTCTTAAAATTTCTCATTAATTTACAATTAATTTTTAATATTATCTCTATATATTTATTTAAAAATAATTATAATTAATATATTTCAATAACCTAATTTTATTTTAATTAAAATTTATTTATAATTAATATATCTCAATAAACTAATCTTATTTTAATTAAAAACTAAAAAAATTAATTTACAATCAAGTTTTTTAGATTTTGTGTTTTTTGTGGAATTTCACACATACATTAAGTGAGTTGATTCATAAAATAAAGTCTCATGAATATATATTATTCATACTAATCATAACCTCACCACTAAATCATTCATTATCGTACGTACTAATGATAACCCCACCACTAAATCAATTATTGTTATACACTCTAGGTACATAAATATCATATAGGTTTTAATTAAGGAAGTCAAAACTCAACACAATTTCATTAAATTGATTAGGGAAGTCATTAAGTTGGAAAATAATCTGAATAATTGACGATAAATATTACTTATAAATTTGACCAATCTTGACCTTAGTGTTGTGGGAGATCATTTCCAGACCTAAGGCTAATGGAGGCTGGGGTATTTGTAATCTGTATTGGGTTCACAATGCTTTACATCTGAAGTCATTATGGCGTGGTATTACCAATGGGGGATTGTGGGGTGTATTGATTAGGGACAAGTATATTAACCCTGAATCGATTACTGGCTGGCTGCGTACTGGTAAATTTATGAAAAGGAACTCCTTGGTCATCTGGGCTGGGTTGGTGGCTATGCTTCCCTATCTTCAGCGTTGGCTATTCTGGCAGGTGGGCAACGGGTATCATATTCGCATTGGTAGGGATAAAATTCTTGGTCATCCGGAATCTTGCTTATCGGTGGAAACATGTTTCCCTGTAAGAGGTATGGGGTTACAGTTTTTGAACCAGATTAAAAAGATACAACTTGACATATTTTGTGATGGTGATTGGCTGTGTGCCTCAGATTTACGTCTGCGTGGAAATGTGTCTATTGAATGGGATAAGTATGTTACATGTCTGAGGCATGCTGGTATCTTCCTCTCAAACGAACTTGATTCCCTCTATTGGGATTACGGGAATGGGGATGGCTCTGTAACTGCTGCATAGGCATATATGGCGCTGGATTCAAAGGCCGTGCTACTGACAAAAGCCTGGCGGAGTACTAAAATCTGGCGATGGAGGATTCCTTGTAAGTTAAAGTTCTTTTGTGGCTTGCTTTAAGTTACAAGATTTATACTGGTGATAGATACATAATGCATGGGGGTTGTGGGCCTTCGGTGTGTTACCTATGCCTTCGTGCATATGAGACCTGTGATCATCTATTTGTGACATGTTCTTTTACTCTCCAATTATGGGAGGAGGTCTCTCTGGTTTTTGGTCATCAGGGACCATGGCATGGGAACACACTGTCTGAATGTTTGGAAGGTTGGTTTGGTAATTATAAATCGGCAATGGCATTTCCAGTCAGTTTTATATGGGGCATTTGGAGGCCTCGGAATTCAATCCTCTTTGATCACAAGTCATACTCATTTATTAATTCAGTGGCTTTCATCAAATGTTTTATGACTGTAATGGTGTGGAAGACTACTCCTTTGAAGATTAGTCTCCCGAATGCTCCGGTGATTGGATCCATTAATCATGTGGGTAATTTCGATGAGGCGGCTCAGATGGGGCGGTGCGGTGCAGGTTGCCACTTGATACTAGACACGGATCAGTGGGTGGAATTACATTTTGGATGTGGTATGGGGAATAATACAAGATTCGAGCTCATTGCATTGTGGGGCTTACTCTTCTTGGCACATTCCTTGGGGATCAAAATAATAGAATTGTTTGGGGATTCAAGTGCTATTATTGATTGGGCATTATTGAAACACAAGTTACAGGTTCCTGCCCCCTCAGCCTGGAAATCGGAGATTTTGACACTTCTTTCATGCTTTACAACTACATCTTTCTGTCATGTGAGTAGGGTCTTCAATCAAAAGGCAGACCAGCTCTCTAAGAAGGGTCTTACATTGGATGCGGGTAGGGTTGTTACTCGACATTACTATTGGAATCAACTTTTGGAGGAAAAGTTGTTTATCATTTACTGATATGTGCTTTCCTTTTTGTTTTACTATGCTCTCGAGACAAAGATTGTTGGTAATGGGGTTCATATCACTGCTTTCTAGAGACACCTGAAATGTATTGGACCATGTGCATGTGTAGTTATCATTGTAGACGGAATATCTGTTCAAGTTTCAGTATAGATTAATTTCTGTAGCTGGTTTTCTTTTGGAGAAAGTTCTGAATTTCTCACTTTCTGGTATATAGGCCAGCAATTGGCATGCCGTTTGAGGATCCAGTATGAATGTAATGTCTTTAAGATATGAGACAAATGTGCAGTTTATTTGATTCACGAATGAATAGCAAGAGACTCTTTTTCTTTTGGAAAAAAACCAATCTTGACATTTCATCATTGTATCGTTTAAGTGATATCTACAATTTACCTCACAAATTAAAACTATTATATCTTACAATTTCTTTTAAATTTGAGTTTAAAATAGATCTTTAATGATTAAACACATTTGACATAAACTTACTCTTTAAAATTTTCTTAATACTAATCTTTCATATTTATTTTTTCTCACTTTTTAAATATTTCCACCTTTAATTTATGATGTGTAATTTCATTCATTTTTTCTCTCTTTTTACTTTCTTACCCTTCTTTTGTTTTACTTCACAACTTTTCTTTAAACTTTTTTCATGTTAGTTTGACTTGTTCTCCTTAATGGCTTTGAGATTTGCTTAGTAGTAGTTAACCAATTATAGACGATTTTTAACCTATTGACGATTTAAATTTTGAAAGTTTTATTTTTTTTTCATTTTATTTATTTATTTTTAAATTATTGTTTTTGTTTTTTATCAATATTAATATTATAATTATTCGATTTTTTTTTTTTAAATCTAACTTCTTCTATATATATATATACAACTTTCAACAATTCCAACATTGTTTTCTATCAATTTATTAATAGTTGAAGTGTCCACTCAAGTATCTTTATTTAAATTTTCTATATAATTAATTAAATAATTATAATTACAATTTAACCAATAAAATTATAATTACAATTTAACTTAAAAAAATTATAATCGCAAATATTTATATAATAAATTATGTTGATAAAATATTGATAATATGTTTATAAAATATTGATAATATGTTTATAAAATATTGACAATATTTTAAAAGTAAAAAATATAAAGATTTTAAGCATGATACATGTGAATATAGTTTTTGGAATTCATGAAATAACATGATTATACTTTTTCGATGTATATTTTTATTTATTATTCGTCTTTTTTTAAAATCTAAATTTATATAATAACATTTTTCTTAATACAAAAATTATTATTATTTATAATTTTAATAACATTCCCTTTTTCATTAAAACAAAATACTAATAATTGTTTTGAAGTTAAACCACGTGAAAAAACTTCAACAAAAATAATTTAAGTGAACACTTTATATATGAACAAAGTAATCATTTATCTTTATGTACTTTACTAATTTTCAATAATAATTAAATCATTTATTTTTATATATTTAATTTTTTTTACATAATAATTAAATAATTTTTTATTTAATATATTTTTATAATAAGTTTAGTGTTCACTTAAAATACATTCATACATATGAAATGTGTTGAAAATTTCATTTAATGTTAAATAAAAAAAAATACATTCATACATATGAAATGTGTTGAAAATTTCATTTAATGTTAAATAAAAAAAATTATTCACATGATATGTTTCTATTATTATTCATTTTTTCTTTAACATAATATTTCTTTATCATTATTATTATTCTTTTCTGTTTAATTACATATTATTTCTCTATCATGCTTTTATTTTCTTTAATCCTTTCAAAAACTAATACATCACAAATAGAATATATTTTATAAATATAACTAAAATATTTAGAATGTTTATCATTTTAGATATTGTTTAGAATATCTAAATACTTGTTTTTAATGATAAATTAATTTATCACTATTGCAAGAGTGTCATTTACGAAGGGATCATTCTCATATTTATACAATATTTATCATATGTTTTAGAAGCAAAACATTGTAATAATAAATACAAATTAATAACTACCATCACATCTGGAACACTTTAGTTACCTAAGATGTAACATAAAGGCACATGGGACCAATACACGATGAGAGAGATGCATCAACATAATCTTAAGAATATTCTATAAAAAATGAATAGAGATTTGGGTGACATTAACATTATTGTGGCAGTGTTATATGAGACGACTTAAGTTTGAGGTGAGAGTTTGTTAAACAATGTTAACTTACCAGTGTCAATGCCAAGTGGTGTAAATTGAGGTTGAGGGATAATGATGTTGAGTGGTACACATTTTGGTCTTGGATAACTAAGTCAACCAACATTGGTTCAAATAGTGCTCCAGAAACATCTTTCATTGGGAACAACACTAAACAAAATTGAATTGAACTAAAGCTACTTTCAACACTATTCAAGCCTTAAATTTTGCTTGTCCTCGAAGACAATGGTAGGTGTCATCAACCAATGCACAATTTGAAAATGGCTAGTTAACTCAACCAAGATTGATTCAAGTCCTGTTTTGAAAAAAATTCTAACAAAAACTAAGAACTAAGAAGAGAAGAGACAACACTATTCACTATCAACTGATGATTCAATAGTTCAACCTAAAACAACACTTAAAAATAGTATGTCGAGCTAAAACTATGCTCAAGACTATCCAACCTTAAACTTGCTTCATCCATAGAGCTTTTATCAACATAATGCAACCCCCGAGCTTTATGTCACCCTCTAAGCTTCATTATCTAATCCATTATAAAAAATAATCACCACATGTTACCTCAATTGAAACATCTGATGCATCATTCACAAAGAGAGGCACTATGTTTCTTTTTATCTTGTTCACCAACAACATAACCCATCATTGTCAATGATGTTTGTTTTACTAAAATTGCATAAAAGATTTTATACCTAACATTTCATGTGAACACATCACTATCATCATCATTATCCATCACCATCATTCAAAAGATAACACAAAAACATTAAACATAATATCCATTACATTTTGTCTAATGACACGACGTAATGGTACTTAGTCGACTAAAACCTTAAACTAACTACCAACAACCCACAAACCAATACCTAACATGAAACACATGACTCAACTCAGAATCGAGACATCTTGTTCACTGAGAACATCTCATTTTATCCCAAAGCCTAACCTACAACTTTTCCGAAAAAACTCTTCTTGCCTTCTGATAATCATGTCATCCCTGACTATAACATACAACCTTCCCATGGAGTTGATAATCATGTCATCCCTTGCTGTAACATACAACCTTCCCAGGGAGCTCCTCTTGCTTTTTGATAATCATGTTATCCCTGGCTCATGCATGCAACCTTCTCCCATGCTAACCTTCCGAGGGAGCTCCTCTTGCTTTTTGATAATCATGTTATCCCTGGCTCCTGCATGCAACCTTCTACCATGCTAACCTTCCAAGGGAGCTCCTCTTGCCTTTTGATACTCATGTTATCCTCTGACATACAACCTTTCGAGGTAACCTATTGCCTTATGATACACAACAAAACCAGAAAGTGAAATTCCAACACAAGTACAAAACGAAGTATCCCCAACCAATAGAAACTCTACCTTTTCACTGACCATTTTGAACCAACCGGTCCAACCTAACCTATGGGTTGCGTCCTCCCTATTATTAAAGGGACCTACTCGATTAAAATATAATAAAATATTTTAATCACCGATTCACTAAAATACAAATACTTTTTACCGTCCGTGAATAGATTAGATTAAGTCAAACCAACCTGTTAATCCTATGTTAAAAATGAAGATTACAAGATTTTACCATTTAATTAAGTAGGAATCTGGATAAAAAATATTGCAAAGCCAAAATAATCCGAACAGAACCTACAGCGCTCATCGTTGTCTGGAAGAATTCTTTCACACCGCGATCGATAGCCTCATTACTGCCCTTTTTTTGGTTGGCACCGCTGGATTTCTGCATAGTCTGGACGCCATTCTTGTTCCTGCCGTTACCAGCTTTAAACCGGTATGCATTTTGTTGAATTTAGTAGTATGTGGAGCTCGGTATGTTATGTTGAAGTCAATTCGTGTGTTCTATTCTTTTCTGAATAGTTTAATAACAAGGGTATGCATTTGAATGGCATTTAACGTGCCGTGATTGTATGGGATCCTGTTGTGTATGTAATTCATTGTTTTGAGTTTCCTAGGGTTTTCAGATGTCTCCTGTTTTGTACCAACTCTGAACAAAGTCTGACTTTTATTACAATATTTGATACAACAGGTCCCTGTGAATTTTTTTTGTTGGAATCGGCAGTTTCTGTGGTAGAAATTTCTACGCAGTAGGGGTTTTTGTGGACAAAATTGATGCACGGAAGCTGCTTTTGTGGTCAAAATTGATGCACTGAGCGGTTTTGCAGTCTGGAAATACAACGGCAGTGCTTTTATAAAGCTTTCATTAGGTGGTTTAAGGTTGTTGACTGGCGTGACGTGAAGATTAGGGGAGCTGAGGTTTGGAAAGATTTCTGGAGGGTGTTGGGGTTTGGTGTGGGCTGGGGTTGCAATTTGTTGTTAGGGGGGTGAAGTACTTTCAAAATGGTCGATAAGAGATCTGGTGGAGATCACAAGGACGCCTCTGCAGAACAAGACAGCGATGAAGCTGATTCAGAGTTCGAGGAGGTTGATCCCAAGGGACGCTATGGTCGAGTAAGTTATCTTTCTCGTTTCTACATTTTTTTGAAATCAAGTTTTTAGCCGGCTGGTTAAAGAAATCTAATTTTCACTTTGGACAAAATTAATGAGACATGGAAAATATAACAGAGATTCCGGGTCCAACAGATAAATTAGGATTAATCTTGATCCAAGAGGCATAAGCAAAATACAAAAGCGATGGAAATATTATTTTCACGATTTTGTTTATTCATCCTGTTGCAGTTTCGTACTCTATTTTTTTGATAAGAAAAACATTATATTTTGTTTCTTCGAAGTGCTTCTTTTAAAATCCAGAAGCTGTGCAATTGGCCCGAAAACATCGAGTACCACAAGTCGGGTGAGAACGCCCTTGAAGGGTTAGATAGATTAGATAGGTAGCTTTTATTACACTATCGCCGAAACTGAGTGGCCAGCCGCCAGTGGCCATATGGGACAAAAAAATTACATTTTGTGTGACATTTTCAAGCATATTACAATAACCAATGATAATGGTGTAATGGCGGGAGCCAAATGAACGTCCCAGTCTACTTATCTGGCTCCGATCTCCTTCACTTGGCATCTAGGGTTGGCTGCCCGATTGACTCTACTTTCAACATCCTGCTTCTTGCTGCCATCATTTTCTCAACCAATATTGCTGTGCCTCCCACTAGATCCTTCCAGATTGCTGGTTCCTAGTGTTTGACATGCAAGTTTGAGCTCTCCCTGGTTTGTGAGTATACTTCACAACTCAGGAGAATGACTAATCACAAACACTTTCCTTCCAGTAAGCTGCCATGCCAGGGAGGTATTCTTCCATCAAAATTGCCCAGAACTTGCACTTGGCCTCAACCATGCCTCATGGGGAATTGAATCTTGGTCGGTGGCCTGATTCTCCACTGTCTTCACCACTGAATCATGATCCCATTGGTAAAAAAATGCCATTTTGCATGCCCACTTTTCAATAGTCATATTGCAAATTCAGTGTAATTAGAATTGTCTGGGGAATTATTTTACATTTGCAGTATATTGGTATAATGAATTACTGGCAACAAAAATACTTATTAGAGTGCGTGTTGTTGGAGAAAATAATTATTTTTGTTTGTTTGTTGTTTTGCCAAGTGATGGAAACAACTGCCAACAACAACTGTACAACATTGTTTGGATGGTTTTCTACATGTTTTTAAGGATGCCCGAAATTAAACAATTTCATCTGTTACAAATTGTGTTTCTAGTTATTCGAAGTAGTAGTAACTCAAAACATTATTAAATGAAATTGAGATTATTTGCTTTAACATTTTGTCTGATTGAATAAATGGATAGAGTAAAGCCAAACATCTGAGAAATTGAAATTGAAGTCTTATAATGTCCACGGATGACCAAAATAGGTTAATGGTTTTTTCCCCTGCCCTATGTGTGATGCAGTCTTGGTTTAATCTATCAAAAGACTTTCAGAAAACACTTTTTTCCCTTTTCACATCTTGTTGCCAAATCTTTGTTATTTTTGATAGAAAGAACCATTTTTGTTGTTGTTGAAGAAGCTCTTTATACTGAAAACACTTTTCTCCCTGCTTGCATCTTGTTTTGCCAAATCATGTTATTTTTTATTGAAAGAACTGTTTTTATGTTGTTGTTGAAGAAATTCTTTAAATTGACCAAGATTAATTGCTCATTTGAAAAATACCCATTTTGGTCTTTTACATGAGATCTGTAGATTTTTTTTGATAACAAAAACGAATCTCTTGAAAGAGAGATGCCAGTACAAACAGATGGCCTGAAGGATTCAGCCAATCCAAAATAACCTCTGGTGCAGATTCTACAGCACCTAGTGTGCTTATGAAACCAAGTCTCCATCTGTCCTGGAACAAAGCATAATGTTTATATTTGCTTTTCCAACAGAACATACGTAAGATTTTCTACTATCTAAAATAACAAAATTTTCATAACAGGTTTTCATAACATACATTTTTCTCTAGATTCCTCAAGAGTCAATGTCAATTGATTGGTGTTCTATTCATGTTTGGACCAAGATTTTACAACACAATTTGTGTATTGGAATTTAATCATAACTCGGAGTTTATTGCATGTAAAGGTCTGACACACTATGACTTGACTGAGGAGTTGCAAAAACAAATCGAATATACTGTTAGACAGAAGGTTCTGGTAGTTAATGGCCGGGAACATCTTTTTCCTTTTCTTTCTTTTTCATTTAGAAGAGAACTAATGTCAGCTCTAGTAACGCTGCTAAACTAAACTAACCTATGCTGTACTATTCCCTAGAAGATACTGTCTGACATCAAATAAAAGCATGGAAAATAGTCGACAGTGATACTATCTGACATCAAATAAAAGCATGGAAAAAAGTCGACAGAGAATTTCTTTTCCATTTGGTGGTGGTATCCCCTTTTCTTGTGGTTTTCCAATTTCTTGCTGCTTTCTATAAGTATAGATTACTCCAATATTCTGGCCTGCAGTGAGCCCTAGCTGTCCTGTTCTAGAAAGCAGTTTCTGATTCTTGGAGACACATTGTCAATGATTCAATTCAACAGCTTCTTTGGTTTTAACTTTTGATTTTGTTCTTGAAAGAATCAGTCCTGCTTGGCTTTCTTTGGTGGGATGCAGTTTGAAACAACTGTATGCTTCAACTCTAAAGAATGAATCGGAGATTCTGATAGGCAAATAGCCAATAGGGTGAAGTTGGAAGCATCCGCTCCAGATATGCGTTTCTGAAAATCTATCTCCATTAAGTGTGGAGTCCCACTTCTTATTTTGAACTATATCTGAGAAGTATCATTGTAGAGGATTGACCCTAAAAATTGCAGGTTGTAACATTGAAATTGCTCCCTTTGAAATTAAAAATGTTCCTACCTGTTCTATGAGAAAATACTTCCTTCCTCGCTTGACAGATGAAATTCCTTATAATAGGCATTGCTGTATATTACATTTAATGCACATTGATGAAATGGTTTGTTGTGATTCAGCATTTGAAGGTTAGTGAGAGGATTCTGAATGTGGGCAGAAGAAATATGTTCACATTTCTAATGTGAATGCACGCTACTATCATATTGAAAACATAGCAATTAATTTTTATACATGCCTAATCCAGAGTCCTAGATTAGGCAGAAGGCAGCGACTATATTTTCAGTATGTTCACATTTCTAATGTGAATGCACTATCATATTGAAAACATAGCAGCTGCTTTTTATACCCACCTAATCAGATAATCTAGAGTATAGATTGGGTGGGCAGGAACAGAAGGCAGCGACTATATTTTCAATACGAGAGTGCATTCACATTAGAAATGTGAATATACTCTGATGATTTGTCTAGATTCTAGACTAATTGATAGATTATGTGCCTAACCTTACCCTCTATTGCCGTTCTTATCAAATTTTGTTCTGACTGTCTGACGATGTGCCTAATATAGTCTGACGATTAGTCTAGACTCTAGATTAGGCAGGTACAGAAGGCAGCTGCTATATTTCCAATAGCAGAGTGCATTCACATTAGAAGTGTGAATATAGTTGATGATTAGTCTAGATTCTAGACTAATTGACAGACTATGTGCCTAACCTTACCCTCTATTGCTGTTTTTATCAAATTTTGTTCTGACTGTCTGATCCTTTCCGTTGTGCAGTATAAGGAGGTGCTTGGAAAGGGGGCTTTCAAGACCGTGTATCCTTTCAGCAACCTTGAATGGAAAATATATAACAATTAATTGTTTCAGTATGTATTGTAGGTTATAGATAAGTTTTCTTAACACGCTTTTCAGTTATAGAGCCTTTGATGAATTAGAGGGCATGGAAGTTGCCTGGAACCAGGTTAAAGTGCAAGATGTTTTACAGAGAGCCGAGGATCTGGAACGCCTTTATTCCGAGGTTCATTTGCTGAAGACACTTAAGCACAAGAATATTATTAAATTTTATAACTCATGGGTGGATACCAAGACTGACAATATCAATTTCATCACAGAAATATTCACATCTGGGACATTGAGGCAGTAAGTTGTCATCTTGAGATATGATCCTTTTGTTGCATGGTTGGCATGGAAGATTCTACTTTGCAGTGTAATTCAGGTCATTTTGTTCTTCTGTATGTTGTAGGTATCGAAGAAAACATAAACACGTTGATATGAGAGCAGTGAAAAATTGGTCACGACAAATTTTGCGAGGCCTTCTATACTTGCATAGTCATGATCCACCCATCATTCACCGTGACCTGAAATGTGACAACATATTTGTAAATGGAAATCAAGGAGAAGTGAAAATTGGAGACCTGGGACTCGCAGCAATTCTTCGTCAGGCCCATGCAGCTCATAGTGTGATTGGTAAGCTTTGAACTGTGATGTATTTCCAGGGAATGTTATAATCAACCTACCATTCTCTTTGCAGATATCAACAATTATGGCATGCCTTATCCATGGCTTTAAACTTGCAGGCACACCAGAATTCATGGCTCCAGAACTCTATGAAGAAGAGTACAATGAGTTGGTTGATATTTATGCTTTTGGTATGTGCCTTTTGGAGATGGTTACTTTTGAATATCCATACAGCGAGTGTGCAAATGCAGCCCAGATTTACAAGAAAGTTACCTCGGTAAGATGTTTAGTACATTTGCTTGGAAACTTTTTTATAGGGAGAATATTGTATCTGGAGGTGGGCGACTTTTTTTTTTTATCAAACAGAAGACTGCTTCTTTAGAGTGTCAGATTGTCCCTGGGTGGTAGCGAGGGTACCACACCCAAGGGCCGTGCTTTACCTTCTTCTTCTTCTCTGTTCGTATTGATCTGCGGAGTCACAGATATTTTCATACTGGTTGCTGCATTAGTAGCTCATATCATTATTTTCGATTCCTTATATACAGGGTAAAAAACCTGCTGCCTTGGATAAAGTAAAGGATCCTGAAGTCCGAGAGTTTGTAGAAAAATGCTTAGCTACTGCATCCAGAAGGTTGCCTGCTAGAGAATTGTTGATGGACCCATTTCTGCAGTGTGATGGTGGCGAGAGTATAGATCATGTGCCCCGTCCTACTTCGCTGTCTATGTTTGGGGATGGTCCTAAAGACTTGTCTACAATTGTAGAAGAACCCAGTCAAAGTAGCAAACCCTTAGAAGCAAACTGCGTACCAAAGCTTGCAGATATGGGGAATTTAAAAAGAGCAAAAGATCTGACATTGCAGGTCCACTCAAATGCCTTGGCGGTGTCTTGTTTGCATTCTGAATCAGCTGGAGGAGACAATTATCAACATCCAGAGAGTTACTCGGAAGGTGAAGGCAGCCCTTCTCCTGCAAGGGTGAATAGAGGTTTCACAGTGAAGGGTCAAAGAACAGATGATAACACAGTATTCTTAAGACTTCGGATTGCAGATTCAGAAGGTACATACTTTCAATCTGACTTTAATCGGCAACTTATAATATGCTTTCTTCTCCTACATGGTTGATTGTGTACATTTTAAGGGAATATAAAATTCCAACGCTGATGGCATTAGTATTTCATATTAAATTTGAAATGAATTTCCAGGTCATGTTCGCAATATTCACTTTCCCTTTGACATAGATGCTGACACTGCAATGAGTGTTGCAAGTGAAATGGTGACAGAGTTGGATCTATCAGATCAAGATGTGACAAATATTGCAGCCATGATTGATGCAGAAATACAAGCTCTTGTGCCAGAATGGCGACCTGTAGTAGCTTTTGTGGATACTGCTGAGGAAGAGATGTATAGTGATTATCCTGGTTCTGCAATTGACGATGATGTTTCGGAGATGCTCAGTGATAATGATAGTCCTCCTGGTGCATTTGTACTTGAACGCCTTCCTTCAGGTCGCAAGTATTGGTCCGATTCCCCAAGGTCTTTAACTCCAGATTCTTATATGAAGACTGCATTAATGAATGCTTCTTCTAAAGCAGAAGGGTTAATGCCTGGCAGGTTTGATGAAGTGAACCATGTCCAGTCTTCCTCTAGCAATGTTGGGCATCAACATAATGAATTCAATGATCACAAGAACAAAGGAGCTGATTTAGATTCAAGTTCAAAGTTTCCCAGATCTTTAGGGCGAGGCAACTTGCAAGAAAATGCTGTGCTGATTGATAAAGAGAAAAACCACTCTCTCTCTGAGGTCATAAAGAATACTGTGGTGGCTGAAGTGAAGATGTCAACTGAAGATATGAATACTAACTGCAAAACTCAAAAGGGGTTTGAAAGAATGAGTCAAGAGAATCTACAAATGGAGGATTGTAAAATTGATACTGCTTTGGATCAGAATGTGGTTGCAGGCAAGCATGATGGTAAAACTCTTTCTCCAGAGGCTGGTGTGACTTTGCCAGATTCTACTGATTCATTGGCCGATGAGGTTGAAGATGAGAATAGCATAGCCCAGAAAATCAAACTTTTAATACTTAAGCAACAAGAAGAAATAGAGGAATTGAGACAAAAGCATGAACGGATACTGCGGGATTTTATAAATCAACTGCCACAGAAGGGTTTTACTGTGAAATTTTTAAGGAATGGTTTGCTTTCGTCTTCTAATGATACCTGCTACAAGGTCTCTGCCGATCCCAGTGTAAGTAAAATTAAACCATTTCATGGTGCAGACTTGGTGAGCAGCAAAGAGGAGAGTGATGAAACTTCAAACCAAAAAGCATCAGTTGCAGAATTTGGCAATCTTACTTCGGTTGTCAGGAAGGAAACAGTGCAGGGAACTCCATACAAAGATATTGGTATTGAGACTGCAAGTAAAGAGTCAACCTCTGGCTTAGCTGCCAAAGATGAGCAGACTGTTAAGCATAATGCACATCCTCTTGATAAAAAAGTTGTCACAAAGGAGACAGAGAATCCTTGTTCCTTGAAATGTACTGAGCCTTTGGAGATTTCATGTTTTGCAGTCTCTGCATCAAAGATGGAAACAGGTTGTAATCAAGCTGATACATCTACAGTGGACAAATGCTTAAGGCAGGATGTAACAGGTGCACAATTCAAAATGTCGAATAATGTTAAAAAATTCCCCATTTCAAAATGTAGTAGTGTTTCTAATAGCATTGACAAGCTTGGCAAACGTGGTTCTTTCATTGAACTTTACAAGGATACATCATCCCTCAGGGATAAATCAACCTCCTCTAGGGGGGAAGTGAAATCTTTGGACATGGACACTAAATGGGATCTATCAAGGAGTTCAGACAAATCGAAAAACGATGATAAAGAGCTTTATCAGCTGAAGAAGGAACAGCTTCAGAAGTCCATTGCAGACCTCGAGGCCAGAACTCTAGAAGGCTTGAAGCAATCTAAAAGTGGTTATTTGATTAATAATTCAGGAAAGAAGCTCAGTGCTGGTGTCTCCCAAGCTGGTGCTGTTGGATCCAATGTTTCTGCCACAAGGCAGCAGGCTTCATCTGAGGTAACCAGGGTATGATTTCCTTGTCGATGATATTATTTCAGGATGGAGTCACTTGTGAGTTGATAGAAATGCAGCTGGCCATCAGGATTGAACATGTAGAGCTCAGATTACATATCCATCCTAGAAAATGGATGTGCATATACTTATAGTTGAGGATTTTTTGTTATCAAGCAAAGGTTTTCACTTTTCAGGGTTTGTATTCCATCATAGAAAATGGATGTGCATCAGCTCATGGTTAAGGATTCTTTGTTATCAAGCAAAGGTTTTCAGGCTCTGTAGTGATCATGGCCAGAAAATCTTTGTTCTCTATTTTGTTTGAGAAAGGATGATGCAGAGAAGAAAGAACAATTTTGACACATGATGAGATACTGGTAGAAGGCTCCAGCATGGCAATTTTTTCAGCTTTTATGGTGGTATTCACAATACAATTTTATGGGGCTATCATTCAGTCAAATAAAAATCTGTCTATCTGAAGTATCTGCCTGGCTAATAAGCAATTATTGCCTGTCTTTGACAAGATCACTTTGCTGGTACACCATGATCATTTTCAAGTTATTTGGCTTGAGGCACATATTGCATTCTATCATTTTGTAATATACATTCTGCTCTCAGACAAGAACATGTATTACTGTCAACTATCCATTTACCGTGTTTTCCTTTGGGTTGCATGGAATATCTTGAGTCATGAAATGATTCAAGGTGAGTACCATTGTCTCGTGTTATCACTCTACGAAACAGTTTCTTAGAAGTTAAACATTAATTTTATTGTTAATGAAAATCTAGATATGGTTATTTTTTTTAATAAATTTACAGGCAGTTAAACTGCTAAATGTCAATTTACTCCGAAAATCACATTTTCAAGGCTGAAAAAATTGATATTAATCAATTTTAGATTGGAAGGCCCTTTTAAGGATATTGATTAAGAACCCTTGAAACTGTCTGATTTTGTGGCCTTTATTGCGTGAAGTTTTGGTGGGGCAGTGAGAATGTGTTATTGCAATGTCAAACAAAAAGAGAAATATTCGAAACAATTATTGTTTTGTAAATTATGGACGACAGAGACTGAAGCCTCTAATAAGATAACACAGTACAGAAGAAGAGAAATATTTACTATAAAAATCCTTGAATTATAGATATTTTCTATATTTACAATAAATGTTGAAAATTGAGACCAACGAGTGAACTGCATTTAGGATGCCACACAATTTTCAGATGCCAAAAAAGCTAAGCTAGGCCATAAGGATAGCCCAGACCTACGTCACAAGGTTTGGGTTTGATTTCGGGTTTGGCAAGCATTAAGTTCGATTTGGGTTCGAATTTGATTTTATTTATTATGGGTAAATTTATATTTTTTTTATATTAAGCCAGCTACCAAACTCCAAGCGGAATATAAGAGTCAGAAGACTAAAGTTTGAGCTACTGGTCACCCGGACGCCGTGGTACATCGCACCGTCACGCCCTTTTGAGCTCTGGTTTTGAGCGATTACACCCATTGGCAATCACATTGTTCCCCTTCGACTTGTTTCCGTCATGAACTGGTTCGTGGTTAAGGGTTCTACAACTGCGCCTCTCCACATTTCAACTTGTTTATGGCATGAACTAGTTCGCGGGGTCTATGGGTTGAGACTCAAGCTCGGACATGATCATTTGCAAAGTCAAGCAAGGGTCGGTTTTCACGGGTCGAGCTTAGCCAAGGTTGATTTTCAACTGCGGTTGCGGGTGAAATGAATGCAAGACTCGAGTCATCGACGAGTATAGGATTAGGTTTTCTGAAACAAAATTAAATAAATCCTTGAAAATTCGACCTGAACAAACCTGTTCAACAAACTGAATTATCTTCAAGCTCGCCATTAAGCTCGTCTATCAAGTTCGGCGAACTTGATAGATTTTTTAATTCTTTTTTTAGGTTGGCCGAACTTCGAACCTCAAGGTTCAAGTTCGGCGAACCCTGTGACATCCGGCCCCCAGACCAATAGGAAGATTGTTATCATCATCAGGTTTCAGCGAACCTTGTGACATACCCCAGACCAGTAGGAAGATTGTTGTCATCATCTTTTGGGCCTTGCTCTAAGAGAAAAGGCTAGAGCAGCATATAGTAGGTCCCATCCATCAATGTTTTTGGTTTTATGTTATTTTCCTCTTTTGCATAGGAAATGGTTAGAGGAATGATAATTGCCTCATGTGGTGTTTTTAATAGGTCAGTATGAGGGAGAAGTGTAATTCCATGCTCAATGTAGAGTTGACATGTGACACTTTAATAAAATAAAAAATATACAATGCTGGCCTTAACTTAAAGTGCTCTCTCTCTCTGTATATAAATATATATAAGCTAAACAATAGACGAATTGCACTTTTTCAACGATGTTTGTTGGAATTTGTTGACACAATTTTTGTTGAAATCACAATTTTCATTGTTCAAATTGCAATTTTGATTGCATAAATGAATTCAGCGACCTCGATTACCCATGGGGCATTTTGATTATGCAATTCCAACAATCTAAAACTGCAATTTCAACAATTTCCACCAGATTTTGGCTGGAAAAATCGTCAAGTAATGGGTACAAATTGTCGATCTTTTAGCTCACTCGTGTGTGTGTGTGTGTTTATATATATTCATTAAAACTAAAATAATTAATGAAACTTGGATACTTCTTGCTCTCCGTATGTGTGATCTAGGGAAGATTCTTGCTGTCCAGGTATGAAGTTCTCATTGTTTTCAACCAAGGTCTTATATTTTCTATTTTACTAATTGATATCGTTTTCAACCAATGCGAGTTTGGCTATGTTCAATTAATTACTCATATGGATATTATGGAATTTGTACATCTTTACTTCTTTGCAATTTACATGGTTTTTTATAATCACGTTGGCATTCATTTTTATGAGTTTATCTAATATAGTTTTATCACTATTGTAGATCCATCGCAACTATGGATCTATCATGCGTCGATAGGGATAAAATCTCTCGAGGAGCAAACTTTTCATCAAGTTTTTGCACTCTAAAAAAGGTTGCACCTCAAGGGATTTTATCCCGACCAACGCATGATAGATCTAGAGTTAAGATGGATCTATATTGGTATATTTGTCATTTAAGGAGGGGCATGGAAGAGTTATAATCTTATGGTAGCCTTTGCCACATTCATTGCTTGTGCTTGCCTTGGCCTCGCTTTTGGATTTTTTTGGATGATAATGATCAAGCAGCATGTGAATATATCGTGTGAGGTATGTCGCATTACCCAAATGAATAATAAGACTACCAAGATTTTCAAGCTTCAATGCAAGCCCTTTAGTGCGGTACTAGATCTGCACAGTGAGCATATTTTGCAATAACTTTGTCGCAGTTAGGAAAGGTAATAGAAATGCAAGCACAATGTTTACCACATACATGTTTCTTTCTCCTCAAGATTAAAACAATAACAACTCTTAGGGCTTACCACCCTTTGGACTTGTTTACATTAAGCCAATACTTTTAAGTCAAGCTTGGCTAGGGTTTAAATCTAAAATTTATCTTGTTTAAATGGGAGGAGGTGACATGGAGTTTATTTGATGAGATTAGATGGCTATTGATTAGAATAGTTGGGAGGCCATTATAAACCACCAACAGACATGTATTGAAGGCCTTGGCAATGCAATGGTTTCATATGAACATATTGTGTGATAAGGATACTACTCCCTGCCAAAAATAGAGTCCTCAAACATCTAGGGTCTGTGGAGAAAAGAGCCAATCTGAAAATGACCTTAAGGTAGAGGGAATTGTCCTCAATATTTGCTTGGACTATGTGCTAAGGAACTATCCATTTGCATCAGATGATGTGCCAAAAAAGGATCTGGACTCCTTTTGTCCTAGCCTAGTAAATCTGAAGCAAACTAAGATATCTTGGAAATGGTTCTGAAAACATTGCCTCTCCTTAAGGCAAGGCAGCCATATCCCATACTAACTCGAGTTTGAAAAACATGCCTTATACTAAAGTGCGTTCTTGATAACTAAACCCCCAAATAAGTATAGGTCACGAGGATCTTGATTTTTTGTCCCTTGGAAGTAGAAATGGTAGTAAGAGAGACCACGCTTTGATGAGTTGAAGATCATAACCTTAGTTTTAGCAAGGTCCACTGTAAATTGTTGAAGATTACAAAAGCTAGTTAGGGTGTTGATTTCTATGTAGTCCCTTGGGTGAGGAGGCAAGGAGGATCATGTCATCAACAAATAGAAGCAAAGAGATTAATACACAATGTTTAAGACAACCATCCAGCTCATGAATATGTTTCCCAAAGGACTCCAACTCATCAATGTAAATCTTAAATGGGTCATGAGAGAGGGCACCCTTGTTTGACTTCTCTGGTACTCTTGATGATATTGGAAATGTTGCGGTCATTATAGAGATGACCAAGAACCAAGTTGTAAAGTCTCATGATATCAACCAAGAGGATATCTAAAATGCCAACGCTGTGGAGTCTTTGTAACAAGGTCTCTCTTGTGATCAAGTCAAACACGTTCCAAAATTCTACAAACAACAAGACTTCCAAAGAGTGATGCCAAGACTCCTTAATGATGGCCCAAAGTGTGAAGAGATGAAAAATGCTTTGGTATTCTATATGGAAACCTACTTGCCCTCTAGCCCTGTGGTGCCTCTTCTCAAGTTCATTGAAAGCCACAAATATAATATTATAGCTTAAAGCTTGGAGACATGCCCAATCATGATGGTCTTATAGTTGTTCAAATCCAAACTAGGACTTGATTTGAAAATGGGGTGGATGAGAGAGTGAATAACATGTTTGAGCAACACTACTTGAAAGCCATCCTCATTCATGGATTTTCTAGTGCCCATAACCTTGATTGCTTGCTTGATGTGGCCACATGTGAATAGATGACAAGATTGGTGGGGGGAGGCAATGGTAATGTAGTATGGAGGTTGTTTGGAAGCATCATAAAGGGATGTAGTGTAGGAGAACTGTTGATGTATTTGTAACTTCGGAATGTATTTCACTTGTATATTTTATATTGTCATTATACTTCCGACGGAGAGGTTTCATTCCTTTGATCGGGAAGGTTATCATTGTACTTGAGTGGGTTATTAGACTCCCCTAGTGGGGTCGGCCTAGAGTTAGGGTATAATGGGTTATTAGACTCCTCTTCCAAGCATGAAAGTATAGGATTGGGTTAATCCTAGAAGAAAATGAATTGGACATCTACATAAGTGAAAAGATGAGGCTAAGGCCTTACATAAGTTGAACTTGGTCAAGGCCAAGAGGATTATTGCAGATTATATCAAAGACCATCTCATACCACATGTGTCATCTCTAAAGACACCCAAGGAGATGTTTGATTCCTTGACCAAGCTATTTGAAGGAAAGAATATAAATCAGAAGATGACATTGCGGAACCAATTGAAGAATGTAAAGATTCAAAATGCCGAGACCATGCAGTCCTACTCTTCAAGGGTCTCCCAGATAAAAGAACAACTTGAAGCTGTGGGAGAAGATATTGAGAATGGAGAAGTAGTGATGACCACCTTGAATGGTCTCCCTAGGTCACGGGATTCCTTCATTCAAGGAATTTGTGCTAGAAAGAAGCTCATCACATTCAATAGGCTATGGGAGGAATGCTCACAAGAAGAAGTTTGAATTGTAGCTCGAGAAGAGAAGATGGGTAGTGAAGACCAAGCTCTCACAGTACACACTAGGAAGAATAACAACAAGAGGGAGCATCCTCATGACAAGAAGGGTAAACACAATCACCAGAATCAAAGGGATAACTTCAGATCCCGAAGAGATATATCCACCATTCGATGCTATACTTGTGATGAGATGGGACACTATTCCAGAGATTGTCCCAGGAACAAAAGCAGTTCCCACAAGAAGAAGAACAACAAAAGAAGACATCATGCTCACACTGCAGAGGATGATGAACCTCTTAGGAAGAGAGCCAAAGAAGAAAGTGAAGATTCTTCAAGCGATGAAGAGTATGTTTTGATTTATGCTCTCACAGGAACTGTTACACATGGAAGCAATGATTGGCTTATAGATAGTGGGGCTTCCAAGCATATGACTGGATTCAAGGAATCCTTTATGAATCTATTTGAACATGAGTCACCCCACAAAGTGAAACTTGGGGATGACTACCAGTATCCTATAAAAGGAAGTGGTGAAGCTTCTTATAAGCTAGACTCTGGAAAGTCTATGAAGATGAAATATGTTCTATTTGTGCCAAGACTAAAGAAGAACCTTCTCTCCATCTTTGCATTGGATGCAAAAGGTATGAGGGTTGCATTTGTAGATGGCCAAGTTCTTATGTGGCCTAAAGGAAAGACTATAGATGACGCAGTAGTGATTGGAGAGCATGAGGGAGGATTATACAAACTGAAGGGCCAACTAGAACAAGCCTTGGTCCATGAATCCATGGAGCCAAGTGAACTATGGCATAGAAGACTTGCACATGTGCATTATAGAGCACTACCTCTTGCAAGCAAAGTAGTTGAAGGACTTCCAGAAGCAAAGGATGTGCGAAGGAAAAGAATGTGAATAAAGCATTTCCAAGTAGTGGAAGCAAAGATTAAGAGGGAGTCCACCCAACAACAAAACACAGATAAGTATTTGAATATCTGATTATTTAAATGATGTTCAGTCATGTACATACTTATGTTCCTAGATTTACGACGTGTATTATGCTTGTTAGAAAAGTTGCATTAATGAACAAGATACTACTAATATGCAAGTAATGGGTAAGTGGCCTATGGTACTGTACAACACTCCATTCCTACTTATCTAGATTGAAACCTCTTTGCTGACATGTTGGAGTAGTGCACACTCTTAACAATGTTCTGGTAGAGATGGAAGACATCTAGAAAGTTACGGAATATGGATAAATGTTGTATTGAAGCATTGACTAAGATAATTGCATGACTGTATGACCTATGTCTTTATGCATGAGAATTTGTTCTGAAAACTATGAGATGTTTCTAATCATGCAATTGAACTTGACTTGTAGGAAAGATCGTATACCATCACCTACAAGAGATACTTGTTTCGAAGAACAAGCGACGAAGACCCAGCATACAACAAATCCAGAAAGCTACATGTTGAAGACATTGAAGAACAAGAAGCACCCAGGATACGAGATGCAACAATGAATGAAGTAAATCCAGAAGAAGACCGTGAGATAGAAGATCCACAGGACCCTGTAGATCCACCTCGTGAGAAGAATTCTCACAAGAGGAAACCAACATGGGTACGAGAAGCAATTCAAGATGTAGAGAGATATGGCACTCCATAAGGAATGCACAGAGAAAGCAAGATATCGAGGCCATACTCCAGTTATGTAGCTCTGTTGTGTGACATCATTGACAAAGAGCCTTCCAACTATGAGGAAGCAGCTGAGAAGAAAGAATGGAAGGATGCCATGATCGAGGAGTACTAGTCGATCATGAAGAATGATGTCTGGGATGTGGTCCCGAGACCAGGAGGGAAGTCTGTGGTGACTTCCAAGTGGATCTACAAGATCAAGCATGCTGCAGACGATAGTATATATAAATACAAGGCAAGATTTGTGGCTCGTGGCTTCTCCCAGAAAGAAGGAATAGACTATGAGGAGACATTTGTACCTGTAGCTAGATATACTTCCATCAGATCAATACTTGCTCTGGCTGTAGTGTTGAAATGGAAGATACACCAGATGGATGTCAACACAGTGTTCTAGAATGGTGTAGTGGAAGAGGAAGTATATGTGGAGCAACCACTTGGGTTTGAGACACATGACAGGGAGACTCATGTGTGCAAACTAAAGAAAGCCTTGTACGGTTTGAAACAGGCACCCAGGACATGGTACGACAGGATCGATAGCTTCCTGACTAGTTTGGGTTTTACCGAGAGTAAAGTGGATTCCAACCTTTACCACAAGGTTGAGGAAGGCAATCCAGTGATACTCCTACTGTATGTAGATGACCTGTTTGTGACAGGTGATGATGGATTGATTGCTGATCTGAAGAGGAAGCTTGCTGCCGAGTTCGAGATGAAGGACTTAGGTATGATGCGCATTTTCTAGGCATGGAGGTGTGGCAGAGTGTGGATGGAATCTTCCTTGGACAAGGGAGGTATGCAATAGAGATCCTGAAGCAGTTCGAGATGATGGACTGCAAGGCCATGGCCATATCTATGGCATCGAACCTAAAGCTATTGAGTGATGCTTCATCAGATTCGGTTGATGCCACGATGTATCGTCAGATGATTGGGTCCTTGATGTATCTGACGAATACGAGACCAGATATTTGCTTTGCTGTGAACACATTGAGCCAGTTCTTGACGGATCCGAGACATGTTCACCTAATTGCTGCAAAGCATATTCTGAGGTACCTGAGGGGTACGGTTTATTATGGGCTCAAGTATGATGCGAATCAGAAGATTAACTTGGAAGGTTATGTTGATTCAGATTGGGAAAGCAGTGCCATTGATAGGAAGGGCACTTCGGGGTGTTGCTTCTGTTAACACCCAAAAAGTGCTCACTAGCTCATTTCCTTATTCACATGACCCATTTGTTCACTTTTCCACCATTTGAGCCCCTAAAGCCATCAAAAGGTCACCAAAAGACCATGATACACCCCTTTTTCCCCTCAAAGTGAATATTTTTCCTCAAAAAACATAAAAAACCCTCAAAAAGGGTCCAGAATTCCCAAAAATATTAAAAAGGGAATAAAAATATTAAAAATATTTAAAAAAGGAAAAAGGAGGGAAAAGGTACATAAACCATGTTGGTCAATACCATTGGTTTCCTCAAAACCATAATGGTATTCCCCACCACCAAAAACTATAAAAAGGTGGTAGGGGCTCCTCACTTTCCATCCATCCATCATCCTATCCTCATGCTGTCAAAATCTCTCATGAGTTCTTGACCATTGTAGCAATCTTGGAGAAGAGACCATTGGAACCTGGAGCATCTCACCCTTGGAGCTGCTCAACACCACAACATCCTCACCATTTGAGGTATTATAATACAAAAATCATTTTTTATTTTGTTTCTTGTTCTTGTTCTTAAATATTTTCAAGTTTATTGTTATATGCACATGTTAGATTCAGATTTATAATTGTTTTTGCTTCTATATTGAAACTGCTATCACATTGTTGATAGGTGCCCATTGCACAAAGCTTTGTTGCAAAACCAAGCCAATAGTTTTTGGCGACTCCACTGGCTTCGAATTCTTAAATCGTAGTTTTTTGCTTTAGATCTTAGTTTTTCTTGGTTTTAATCATTTTTATTCATAGATCTGCCATCCTAGACAGCAGATCCATTGCTGTTCTAGATCTTGGCCCCTTCTATTGCCATTAATAGGCTGAAATTTCCATTTTCGAGTTCGTTTTTTGGTGTCCGTTTTTCGGCTTTAGCCTCGCGGTTTTTTGCCCGACAGTCGCGCGGCTCATCGCGACCTTGCGGGTTTTTTCCGCACGGCATGCCGTGGCTTCGCGGCCATTTTACGCGCTGCACATCGCGGCTTCGCGGCCATTTGCCGCGCTGCACATCGCGACTGTGTGGCCGAAACCCGCACTGCACATCATGACTGCGCGGCCGAAACCTGCGCTGCACATCGCGGCTGTTTTCCCAAAACCCGCGATGCAATTTTTTTTAATTCGGTCAATTTTTTGAAAATTATTTTTGCTGTATTTTCTGCCATTTAGTATATTTTACAACATTAATTTTTCTGCATTTTGACAGCCACATTAAATCTTTTACTATTTAGAATGCTCCATTAAAAGTCTTTTTAAAAATTTTCAGTAATTGAAAGAGACATTTTTCTACATTTTATTTAGATCAAGTTTTTACTGTTTATTTGCTTGATACTTTGCCCAAGCAACTTTTAAGAGATCCATTTATTTCTTGAAATATTTATGTTATTTGCTTTCCTTCAAATTATTTCAAAGATCCATTATTTTTGAATAGTTTTTTCAAGCATTTACATTTAAAAAACGCTTTTATTTTTGCAAAACTGGAAGCGTCTTTTCTTTCATTTGTAATCAATCGCCCAAGTGAGGGAAAACAATTTCAGTTTAAATACCACACTTATACCCACTCTGCCACATAATTTAAACTGAGCCTTAAAATTTACCTTAAACTCAACAAACTTTTAACCCCACTTGGAGAGCACTTAAAAGAATTTTGTAGTTAGGTAGAATTGAGGGGATAGGTGTTCCAATAACACCCCTCAATTATTACATTTGAGACATAGTGGTTGTCCTCTACGGTACCAAAATCCCTTATAATTTTGACACGGTTATCAACCAATTTATCGGGAAGGCCTCTCCCTTAGGAGGGTTGAAGTAGCCAGACTGGTTCCAGAAGTCTGAGTGGAATACCGCAATCCATTCAGTAACCGAAGGATACCTTTCGAAGTTCTCGGTGTACACCCAAGAGGGTGTACAACGACGATAGAACCAAACTGCAGATTCACCCAATCGAACGTGTCATGAACGGGGTATCCTAGTTGCCACTCTTTAGGATTGTATACCCGGTATCCCTCCTGGTAGGGGGATATCTAGCCGTTGATTCAACACTCTATATTGTCTAACTTGGATTTCATCACCTTGCAGAGGATATCGTTTGTTGACTCACAATACTTCTAGTTAGGTGTTTGCATGATACATTACCCACCTTTGGTCTAGTAACATCCATTTTTTCTAGAAACTGTTTGACTTTTGGTATTCTGACCAATTTTGTTGCATCCCTCCACTTATTATAGCACAGCTGCTATAATAAGTGCTTTTGAGGTTGATTGTTGGCCTGAGAGCCTTTATTTTTTCACTCCCCTTTTGCACTCATTGTTGCATTAGGGTTTCGAGTTTTTTACATCACCACCTTACACTGAAATTTTTAAATATTTCCAACCATTGAGAATTTAAGACGATCTCGTCGTCTTCAGGGTGAACCCCCTCAGTTCGGTATACTTGGCTCTACACGTCACCGATGTAGAGCCTTATCCCTTGACTCAACACGTCATCGGCCAAACACACAGTCATCCGATTCTGACACGCCTCACTTCACATCTGATTCTGAGGCTGAATCCGAAAACCCTACTGAAATATCACCAACCAACCTCATGGCTGAATCACAATACGACCCACTTTTCACCAGTACTATTGGAGATACATCCACAAACCTTTCTACTACTGTGCCATCCATGGTAACAACAACCCCTTTATGCATGCCTAATATAGGGGACACTCCACCTTTAGGTATGCCCAACACAGGACTACCTCCTATTATGGGTATGCCAAACATAGGAATCACACCACCTCTCATTACCACAACCCAGATGAATTTGTGGCACTATTCCTAACCCCGGTGTAACCCATGTTGCACTTGGGAACACTGGCCCATACCAAACAACAACGGTTGGAGGACACATACCTTCAATACCTAGCATACCCTTAGGGGCTACTGGACCACTACATAATGCCACCATTAATAGTTATGTCCCAGTCACTACGCCACACCCATCTGCTAGTTTACCTTACATGGCTAGTATGAACTTACCAGACCTAGCCAGGCTAACAAACGATCCTATCATGCACAACCCTACATGGCCACCCATGCCTACAAAGCTCCCCTCGGACATCCCCAAGTTTGAAGGAAAACCTGGAGAGGATCCCCAAAACCACATAATGTCATTTCACCTATGGTGTTCATCTAACTCCATAGTGGATGACTCCATTAGACTGAGACTGTTGCAACGAACGTTCACTGGCTCTGCAGCCAAGTGGTACATCGAACAACCACATGGGACCCACCATACATTTACGTCTCTCACCTCCACTTTCCTTCAGTTTTTCAGCTACCTATACGCTATGATGCAAGAGTTGAAATACTGTTATCTCGCAGACAAAACACAGCTACCCACATCACCGACCATATCCATGAGTGGCGCAAGCGTCGTAGCCTCTGTAAGATAAAACTAGATGACCGTATATTTTTGGACTGGTTTCTTAAATCACTCCTACCCCTCATAGCCAAAGACGTAGCTTCCGAACGACCCCAGTCAGAGGAAGAAGCTATCTTCAAAGCTCCGCAATTCGACCTGATTTATGCCCAGCCAGGCTATCTCTACACCATCATACCAAACGCCCCACGAGGCGATTCTTCACACGGTGACGCTCCGGGGGCATCACATGCCGCTGATGGTATTATCGGCAAGTCACGGCACAAAATAAACCTTTTAGCATGGTGAGCACCATAAATGCCCTAGACCTCTCTAGGGCCACATCTAATTCTGGAACGACAACTTCGTACGCTCCAACGAATCAGACTCATCACACTCATGGACCCTCTTGTCCACAACATTGCTATGGGCAAGCACCATTGACATATGTACCACCCACATACTATAACCAACCGGCCACCCAGAACCTAATTCATTTACCGGCACAACCAATGTATTATCCACAACAGCTAACCCAACACCTCCAATAGCTCAGGGTTACCAACAACCCCAGCAGGCAACTGGACCACCTCCAGCCCCACCAGCTTATTATCCACCGCAACCTGCTCCCGCACCTGCGGCACCCCAAAATCCACCCATTGCTCAAGGGCAAGTGTACACACAACACAATCAGCCCCAACATCAAAACAACCAATGCAACCAGGGTGGACAACAAAACCGTGGAAGAGGACGTAACCGCGGCAACAACCAACAACATAATCAAGGTCCACCGCCTCCCAATCCTCCAAATAATAACAATGCTGCTCCTCCCAACCAGAATCCTAATCGTCATTCCAAGCATCCCAAAAACAATAACCTGAGAACAAACCATCCATGTTCTATATGTGGAGTCTATGGACACTACACTCATAACTGCCCCCATTTAGAGAAAGCACGTAAACTTTGGACTGACGATGCCCAACGCCAGGGCAACGCTGGACAGCCAGCTCCACTTAATCAACCGCAACCCATGATATTACAAAACCCATTTCCAAACCAGGGAGTAGTAAATACTCGCCCTATGGATCCCCCACAAGGATCTGCTGCACCCCAGCAGCAAATCACCTATACCGCAACTAATTATCAGCATACGGATCCAAGCACACACCATTTATTAATGATGTCATCCAATGACATCAACCTCCAAACTCGCAGGAATTAGTACGGCCCACCCCTAGAAACTCCTCCCACTGACGCATCCACCTCCCTTCCACCAAATCAACTACTACGCATACCAAATATGCCTTTGGAAGGAGGACCTAAAATCCCTCGCATCCCTTTGCGAAGGATTAACAACAATCCCAATGCTCGCGCAACATCCAATTATAACGTTGTGGAAGACTTAGCACAATCCCCCGCTGCTATGTCTGCTTTAGAGGTACTGAAAACATGCCCTGCACAATGAAAAATACTACTATCCGCCATCGGAGGAGTAGACCCTGACGACACACACATGATGGCTTTCGACTTAGACCAAGCCGAACCTCGATTGCCATCAAATTTGGCTTTCCAAGTATCAGTAAACATTCGAAACCTTGTTGTGCATCGATGCATCATCGATGAAGGAGCTTCCACCTGCATTATGTCCACCCTTGTGTGGCAGAAGCTTGGCTCCCCCGCTTTACAACCATCCACTACGACATTACGAGCTTACGACGGACGCTCAACTCAACCACAAGGCCTCTTAGCGAACGTACCCATAGAACTAGGCGGCAAATTAGTTCTTATCGACATCGAAGTGATCAATGCCCAGCTCGACTACAACCTCCTTCTTAGACGTAGCTATATGTACAAAATGAAAGCAGTGGCTTCATCTGTTTTTTGCCTCATGATGTTCCCACATGAATGACACGTTATCAAGATTGATCAACTCACATATTATGATCCTAACGCCCCCGCAGCTCCTCAAAATGCGCTACCAATGATTGAACAAACCATTCAAACCGCACCAACATCATTTGTGTCGTCAATTGGTCCTGGGATCTACACCGAGTCACCTATGAATTCCACATTTCCATTGATCTCACCACCTTTACCGATAAAAAAAACATCGGATTTGTGCACCCTGTCGCACACCACACAACAGCCTTTGTCACTACCACAAACACCCACAGTGCCTATTCATATTGGCACAATGCCAATTCATACTATCCCGTTCTTGTTCCCATTTTCTGGAGTTGTCAGTTCGCCAGTAATGGCTACACTCAACCTTCTTGGCTTAACATTAGGGTTACCTGTATGGTACTTACTTGCTCCGACCCCCCCGCCGACTTCGACTATTATTTTACAACCGGTACAACCTATCCCTACTACCCACCAACCACCCCCTCCGGTCGTTCATCTGCAAAACAGACCACCCCCAATAGTGACTACGACATCAACATCCAAAAACGCCCCACCTCCGTTACGGAACACAGGGGGCAGAGGCCCACCAACTTATAACACTGGACTCATGACTCGCACCCCCCCAGCAACCCCCAAGGTAGCTAAAAACCCCCCATCTATTCGCATTCCCCCTAAGTGCTCGTTGTGTGACGATGTAGGCCATGCCACTCATCAATGTCCACAATTACCTGCACTCCAAGAACACATGAATATGTTGGACGACAAAACCGGAATTCTAGTGGTAAGACTTGAGCCACCTCCTCACCCTCGTGACAAAACGCTCCGGACTAACCACCCTTGTGCGATATGCGGCATTTATAGCCATTATTCACACCACTGCCATGATCTCCCAGATTATAGAGCAACCTTGTACGAGATGAACAATGCCGACTTAGAGATATCTCCTCCCCTCATCAAGGAGATCTACTCTCCGAAATCATCTTCTTCGGAAGAAATCAATACCATCTATATGATTTCAACCACATACAAACCAGAACCCATTGATTTATGGTCTAATTACTTTCATACTGATGAGCAAATTCTAGAAACTCTCATTGCACCGGACTACCCTTGGGACGATATGCATCATCGCTCATACTTCCTCCCTGAGGCGTCTACACCCACCGTAGAAAACCAACTATCAGTCGAATCGAAAAATTTCCTACCAACTAAGGTTGATTGGTTCAAAGACCCCATCCCAACACCAAATGCCTTCGAAGAAGGGAACATGTCCAACATTTCCCCTATTATACAAATCGACATTTCCACCACACCTGGAAAAACTGAGCTCATCTCGCTAGGCGCATCATGCACTCAAGCGGAAACTCAGGCATATAAGAAACTCTTCCAAGAGTTTCGTGATGTCTTCGCCTGGTCTTACACCGAGATGCCTGGCCTCGATCCCAAAATTGTGGAACATCACATCGACACTTGGCCCAATGTGCCTCCTGTCCGACAGAAACAACGACCAATTCACCCGTCCAAGCTCCCAGCTGTTAAAGCTGAGATTGAAAAACTCCAAAAAGCAGGATTCATATATCCTATTGCCTACACCACCTGGGTTTCAAACCCAGTGCCAGTAAACAAAAAAGTGGGCACCATACGCGTTTGTACTGATTTCCGAGACCTCAACCTCGCTTGTCCCAAAGACAACTTCCTCACACCTTTCATTGACCAACTAATCGATAAATGTGTGGGACATAAGGTCATTTCTTTTATGGAGGGTTTCTCCGGATATAACCAAATCAAAATCCGTAAAGAAGATCAATACAAGACAGCTTTCACTACCCCATGGGGCACCTTCGCCTATCGCGTCATGCCTTTTGGTCTCAAGAATGCTGGAGCCACTTTCCAACGCACCATGACTTATTGCTTCCACGATCTACACAGGATCATAAAAGTTTATCTGGACGACCTCACCGCTCGATCCAAGAAGCGATCTGACCATTTAGAAGACCTTCGACAAGTTTTCTTGTGTTGCCGAAAATACAACATCCGCTTGAACCCTCTCAAGTGTGTCTTTTGCGTTACATTAGGTCGCCTGCTGGGGTTCGTTATCTCAGAAAAAGGCATCACTGTAGACCCCTTGAAAGTCCAAGCCATTGTAGAATTAGTGTCACCCCGTACATTAAGACAACTTCAAAGCCTTCAAGGGAGGTCCAACTTCCTCCGCCGCTTTGTCCCTGACTATGCCACAGCGGTCCACGGTTTCCTACGACTACTACGTCTGCATACCCGTTTCATATGGGACCAACAAGCAGAGACAAATTTCACCGACTTAAAGAAAGCACTCACAAACGCCCCGTTGATCTCTCCTCCAGATTTCACAAAAGATTTCACCCTCTATGTTTTAGCATCCGAACATGCCGTATCTGGATTTCTTGTACAAGAAGATACTGCTCGCCAAGAGCATGTCATTTACTATGTGAGCCAGACCTTGTCCGACCGACCCCTCCGCTACCCACATGAAAAAAAGATGGCCCTCGCCGTCGTCTTTTCAGTCCCAAAGCTACGACATTGCATTCTCCTGAGCCACACCACAGTTGTAGCCAATTCCAATCCTATGGTTTACCTCTTAACGCGTCGCCTCCTTCAAGGCCGCGTAGCTAAATGGGTGATTATCCTGCAAGAATACGACCTAACTTTCAAAACCCCAAAGAACGCCAAGGCCCTAGCACTCGCTCAACTCATCACAGATCTCCCATCCTCTTCGTCATCACCCGCTATCCAAACGGATCTCATTGACGATCACATTTTCATCATTTCTTCTGACGACCCATGGTACGACGACATCTTAATCTACCTCCGCACACAAAAATTTCGACTCCACATCGATCGTGATGGACGCCGTCGTATACGACACCACGCCCCCCGATACCTCCTATTAGGTGATGTACTTTATTGACGCGGCGTCGATACCATCTTACGACGCTGCCTATCTCATAACGAGGCAGAACCAGTCCTTAATGACTGCCATAGCGGTGCCTGTGGAGGCCACTTCTCCGGCATGGCCACCGCCCAAAAGATCATCTGCGCAGGTTACTTTTGGCCTTCATTATTTACTGATTGCATCACTGCAGTCAAACATTGTCAAAACTGCCAACTTTTTTCCCCCAAGGCAAGAACCCCACCCGCCCCCCTTCATCCAGTTGTCACTGTCGGACCATTCTGCAAATGGGCCATTGACTTCCTCGATTGCAATCCCACGTCAGCCGGCGGTCATAAACACATTGTTGTGGCCGTAGATTATTTCACTAAATGGGCGGAAGCCATGCCAACTTACAATTGCAAGGATGACACCGCAACACATTTTTTTCTCAACCATGTTATCGCTCTTTTTGGAGTGCCAAAGCAACTCATCTCAGACCACGACTCTCACTTCGAAGATGCCGTCTGGAGAGAATTATCAACCTTACTGAAATTTGAACACCATTTCTCCTCCGCCTACTACCCCCAAGGAAACGGCGAAGTCGAAGCGATTAACAAAATTTTGAAGACCATCCTCCAGCGCACTGTGGACAAACATAAATCAAATTGGCACCACATGCTCTTCCCAGCACTATGGGCATACCGCACGTCAACCAAAACCGCCACCGGTTTTACCCCTTTCCATTTAGTTCACGGTGTCGAATCCTTCCTCCCCATCGAGTGCCAGATTCCAGCCCTACATATGGCCATTGAACTCCTACCGGACACTTCCCCAATTGAGCAACGCTTACTACTCCTGGAGCAGGCCGATGAAGATCGGCGCACAACCCTTCAAACCATGGAAGCAGCCAAGAACCGATCCAAACTGAGTTACGACAAACATGTCCACCCAAGAACTTTTACTGAAGAGGACCTTGTCCTCGCCTATGATCAAGCTCATGACTAAACCAGAAAAGGAAAGTTTGTGTCAATGTGGCAAGGCCCATACATTATACACACTTGCCTCGGACAGGGGGCATACATTCTGACCGATTCAAAAGGCAACCCCCTACGCAACCCTCTCAACGGGTTGTACCTCAAGCAATTTTATCCATAAAAAATCTAATGGACACCACCGTCCATTATTGTACAGTCTTATTTTGTTTTTCACAAAAAATTCAAAAAACCTAAATATTTGTTTTCTCTGCATGACCACAGATGGATCTCGTTCCACTCTGCTACATCGGTTTCGCTGATGGTGCAAGCCGTTGGTCCCCCAATCTGGCCTCCGCAGCTTGGGTAATATATTCCCCTTCACATGAGTTGATCCACATCGACGGAGTGTGCGTAGGTGTTGCCACCAACAACCAAGCTGAATACGATGCCGTGACCGGTCTCCTGGCCGCAGCTCTCCAAATGAATATAAGTCACCTTAACGTTTTCTTGGACTCACAACTCCTTGTTTCCCAGCTCAATAATGATTACCAGGTACGCGATCCTTGTCTTTTTAGAAAATTCTTGTGCACTAAACAAATGGTTCGACAATTTGAATCCATTTCATTCACACATGTCCCAAGGAATCTCAACAGTGTAGTAGACCATATCGCTAACAACATTCTTGACTGGCACACCAACCAAACCATATAGTAAACAAAAAATGCATCCACGTGCATCACATGTGCCTCCATAGGCATATACAAAAATCAAAATGTTGCATCCACGTGCATAACATGTGCCTCCACGGGCATATACAAAAATAAAAATGTTGCATCCACGTGCATAACATGTGCCTCCACGGGCATGTACAAAAATCAAAATATTGCATCCATGTGCATAACATGTGCCTCCACGGGCATACAGAAAATCAAACATGCCTCCACGGACAAGCAAAAAGACAATAAATGCATCCATGTGCATACACGACTATATACCAAATCATATATATCTATATACATCATAATATAGTCAAACATGTCATAGGTGCCCATCAGCACAGCAAGAAATCATGATAGTCTTTTCTTTTTCCTGTTTTCAACAGGTCCATTTTTTGACCATTTTTTCATGCCCTCGTTGCCTCGGTTTGCGTGCCACATCGACCGTTCTCCGTTTTTTACGAGTCTTATATCGCCGGATTCAGTTTTCCGCGCTCGTGATGACGCTTGAGATCATTTCTCGCTCTCACGCCCAGATTTCTTGGGCATTTTTCCCATGCCCCCTCGTTGCCTCGGTTTGCATGCCACATCGGTCGTTCTCCGTTTTTAACGAGTCTTATATCGCCGGATTCAGTTTTCCGCGCTCGTGATGACACTTGAGATCATTTCTCTCTCTCACGCCCAGGTTTCTAGGGCATTTTTTCCATGCCCCCTCGTTGCATCGGTTTGCGTGCCACATCGGTCGTTCTCCGTTTTTAACAAGTCTTATATTGCCGGATTCAGTTTTCCGCGCTCGTGATGATGCTTGAGATCATTTCTCGCTCTCACCCCATAATTTTCGGGCATTTTTTCAAAATGCCACTCATCACCTCGATTTGCATGCCACATCGAAAGTTGTCCGTTTTTGACAAGTTTGATATCGTCGGATTCAGTTTTCCGTGCTTGTGATGATGCTTGAGATCATTTCTCGCTCCCACCCCAGAATTTTTGGGCATTTTTTCAAAATGCCACTCATCACCCTGGTTTGCGTGCCACATTGGTCGTTGCCCCTTTTTGACAATCTTTATGTCACCGGTTTCAGTATTCCGCACTCATGACGATGGTTGAGACCTTTTCTCGCTCTCATCAATCCCTTTTTGTTCGGTATAGTTTTACCCCTTTTTCGGGTCGAGCAATCCCTTTACGAACAAGGCACTTAGGGAGTTTCTGTTAAGCTCTTTTCTGACTCCTAAAACAATGAAAAGATCGCCGTGCAACTTTGCTTCCTTTCATGCTCGCTAAACGTATCTGAAAGGGCATCTACATGGTATAAGTTTACCCATTTTCCGGACCTTGTAGACTAATTATGAAAAATGAATACTCTAGTCACATCGGCTAGAAGAGTTCTCCATTTGCATCATTTTATGCTTTTTCGGGCCTTGGAGACTAACTTACGAAAAAGAACACCAATGGAGTCCACTTACTTCTTTCAGACTCTCTAAACATGAAAGCGACCACGAGCAATCACCATCCTGGGCTCGTAAAAACCCACAGGACGGTACTCACAACCACTGTAGAGTCTTCTTATCGTTTTCAGACTCCTTAAAAATGAAAGCACCCATGAGCACGAACAGTCATGGGCTCACAAAATCCATAGGACAGTACCATTTCAGAGCACACTTTTATCCCTTCTTGGAGCTCATTGAAACTACGAAGAAGGACCCAATGGTGCTTCTCGGCGCCACAACAGATCACGTCTACTCATATGGCAGCTTCTCCATTTTGGTCGCCTTTGTTCAGAGTATTCTGCAGTATGTCACCCTGAGAATCCCTCGACAACACCCATCAGCTTGACTCCCCAGAGTCAATACATACCCTTCAGTGCCTAAAAGCTATGATCCCCACACCTACAAATCAATTCCCTACGCTGCTAGGTCAACCATGTCATCATGCTCTGAACAAAGAAAGTTTGAGTCTACCCACTCTATGACCCCAGTTACTTCCCATCCCCACAAATATGTCAGTCCTACCATCAGTGCTACCACACTTCAGTTCTACACCTCGTGCTCCTATCAAGGAAACATCATTGCCTTGTTAGTTGTTGGTCTCCCTCTGTCGACGACAACCAAATTTATTCTAGAGGATAGACCTAGAGGTCCCTGTGTCTTGGACTCATCACCATTTATGATGAGTGCCTACTAATCATTTCGAGAAGAGTCTTCAATGCCTCTCCAAATGGTTGTTTCTCACATGCTCGACTTCAACACCTTGATCGCATCATTGAGACTTGCATAGGGTATTGGTCCGTTCAGTTAGTTGTTGAAGACCCCGGATACCACCTGACTCTTCCACATTTGAGAGTCTACCTATGGAAACAACCAGTTACATTTTTTCTATAGATATCCGGGTTGCGCATGGCGACAGTATTCAGATGTACCCCAGTTTTATACTCCCTCGAGTATACAGTTACATATACTCCTCAGAGATGACTCATAGTCATTGAGTCCCTACAGATGTTGGACACCTTCAGTTTCAGCAGTTCATCAACCCTTCTGAGACCTTATTCAGAACGGTTGTCGCTTTATTCCAGTGTATCAACTATTGAGATCAGTCATGTTATGATCATGAGTACATCCCAAAATAGTGTCCCCTTTGGACCATTATGATGTACCAGCAGATTTTTTATGTCTTATTTAGGTCCCCCTTCTTGGGACTAATTGTTATGTATATGTCTTAATACGAGCACGGGTATGCCCGCCTCGTCCATTATCAGAGATTATTCCTCATTCATATTGAGGCCATGTAATATTTTTTGTTTTTGCAGCTTCCAAGGGCCATTGATCCAGTCTCCAACCGGTCTCTTCTCTTCCCCAAACCCCAGGAAAAAGACAAAAGAACTATGATGTCTATCGGCCATACGATGAGCTTCTGCCCTCACACATCAGGAGGCAATCTGTTAACACCCAAAAAGTGCTCACTAGCTCATTTCCTTATTCACATGACTCATTTGTCCACTTTTTCACCATTTGAGCCTCTAAAGCCATCAAAAGGTCACCAAAAGACCATGATACACCCATTTTTCCCCTCAAAATGAATATTGTTCCTAAAAAAACATTAAAAACCCTCAAAAAGGGTCAAGAATTCCCAAAAATATTAAAAAGGGAATAAAAATATTAAAAATATTCAAAAAAAGAAAAAGGAGGGAAAATGTACCTAAACCATGTTGGTCAATACCATTGGTTTCCTCAAAACCATAATGGTATTCCTCACCACCAAAAACTATAAAAAGGTGGTAGGGGCTCCTCACTTTCCATCCATCCATCATCCTATCCTCATGCTGTCAAAATCTCTCATGAGTTCTTGACCATTGTAGCAATCTTGGAGAAGAGACCATTGGAGCCTAGAGCATCTCACCCTTGGAGCTGCTCAACACCACAACATCCTCACCATTTGAGGTATTATAATACAAAAGTCATTTTTTATTTTGTTTCTTGTTCTTGTTCTTAAATATTTTCAAGTTTATTGTTATATGCACATGTTAGATTCAGATTTATAATTGTTTTTGCTTCTATATTGAAACTGCTATCACATTGTTGATAGGTGCCCATTGCACAAAGCTTGGTTGCAAAACCAAGCCAACAGTTTCAGTATGAGGTCAGGTGTGATCTCTTGGTTTAGTAGGAAGCAGTCCTGCGTGGCATTGAGTACAGTCGAAGCAGAGTATGTCGCAGCTTGTTCAGCTAGTTGTTAGGCAGAATGGCTAAGGAAGCTACTGTCTGATTTGTTTGATCTCCAGTTGGACGCGACTTGTATATATTGCGACAACCAGAGTTGTTTAAAGTTGTTTGAGAACCCGATGTTCCATGACAAGTCGAAGCACATCGAGATCAAGTATCACTATATCAGGGATATGGTGTAGAGAGGAGCAGTGAAGCTCCAGTATGTTGCGACGGACGAGCAGATAGCCGATGTATTGACCAAGCCGTTGGCCAGAGTGAAGTTTGAATACTTCAAAGAGAAGCTTGGTGTACTTCAGATCAAGGTTCCTTCCAAGGGGAAGTGATGAGTCCGAAAGACGCAGATGCACATGGGACATAATCACATAGTGGTACGAAAGTCCTCCTATGGTGTAGATGTAAGGGCTGGGCCATTCTCATATGGTGGTAGGAAAGTCCTCCCATGGTGCAGATGTAAGGGCTAGGCGAGGCTTTTCCGACATGGTCAGAGGTTAGTCTTTCCATGGTCATTGATGTAATTGCCGAGGCTTTTCCGACATGGTCAGAGGAAAGTCCTTCCATGGTCGTTGATGTAATTGCCGAGCTTTTCCGACATGGTCAGAGGAAAGTCCTTCCATGGTCGTTGATGTAATTACTGAAGCTTTTCCGACATGGTCAGAGGTTAGTCCTTCCATGGTCGTTGATGTAATTGCTAAGCCTTTCTCGGATGGTGATAGGAAAGTCCTTCCATGCCGGTGAGTGTAAGTGCTGTGTTATGTGCATCTGGGCTGTGCTCCGTTGACGACGAGATGATCTAAAGATGATGAGGTGACAGTAGGGTACATAGGTTTTGCAGAGGCATATAATCAGTCCTAGGATGCTCCTTCAGGTTTTGCAGTGGCATATAATCAGTCCTGATAGATCTTGCAGGTTTTGCAGAAGCAGTGTAATCAGTCCTGAGATGTATGTCACCTACCCAAATTTTTGAAAATTACTATCTTATTTGCAAAATACTTTATGTTAAATTTAATTACAAAGTTTTGTAATTATGATCAGTTTGATCATGGATGAATGTAATTACTGAATATTATTATTTAAATAAATTAATTAGGAGACAAACACCCAAGAGGATTGTTAAATGAGTGTTCACTGACCCACTAGGAGGAATGGAAGCTGTTGGAAGGTATGGGACAGATGGCAGCAATTGCATCACACCACTAGCTATTGGTTATGGGACAACTACCCCTAAAAATAGGGCATTATCCCCCAGGTGGAGGGAGTGAGTAGGCGCTCATTTAATGACCCAGTAACATCTGAAAAGGCCTAGGCAGCCTATAAAGGCAAATTCGAATTGAGCAGGAAACTCTTAATCAATATTTCTGCATAATATTTTCTTCATGTGCATCATGTGATCACTGAAAGATTTGAATAGGGAGGCTAGTTAGTGAAGATACAGAAGTTATTGCTACTGCAAGAAGAAGTCCCATTTCCTGAGTTTCTTCCTCCTGGTGGTTCAGTGAACAGGCTCGGGGGTCCTAAGACAGTATTTGACTGTTTTCAGGAATTGGTTGGGTGGAACAGTCTTCTTGGGCTGTTTGTTTCCCTACAGATTTACCAGGTTCTACAATTTCGCTACTTATTCTCAATTAGTAATTCTGTTCTGTATAGCTAGTATGTTTCTGTTTCCTGTTTTGAAAGAGAATTCCATCCCAGGTTGTTTATAGTCTGAATGTTTAAGTTTAATGTTGAAGTTGAATTGATAAATCAATATCTATATTTTTCCACATGTTGTTTTGCATTGTACTCTAGTATAGATACACAAATTAAAAATAGATTAGAAGATAGACAAATGCCATTGATTCGAATAGATAGAACAATGATAGAATTATGTTTTACTATTCTGCCCTATATTTTCCAGTAGTAAACCTTACTGTACAAAATGGTTTTAAACTACAGTATTGTTTCATAAAATATAAGTATTGTTATTTTCTCTGTGTATATATATTATAGTTAGTTCATTCTATTAGTTTATGTAGTATTCAAATGTAAAATCGACAAACCATGATTATATCATAGCTTCAAAATTAAACAATATTATCATCATCATTCATATGCTGCAAACGCAAGCATTTACACAGTCATTTTATATTACACTGTTTTCACATTGTACAAATTACATTTTGACTTCATATTCTATTGTAATTACTTCCAAGATTATTATCCAGTTTTATTGAAACATATTAAACCTTGTTTCAATACCTTCCATCTCATTCCTCTATATTCTAAACCATACGTATTATGATTTGTTTTTAATATTTCAAATGATAACTAGATTTCTACCAAACCCTAAGTTGGGTCTTCAATTTCCATTTTATCGTTTTACAATTAGAAACCACTATAACCTACATAGATTTCTGATCAAAACAAAGTTTCTTTTCGAAGTTATAGTATCTTTTAAACAAAAACACAAACTAGGTTATGACTTGTTGTCATCTCTACAAACAAAGAGACAAATCATTTCACGGTTTTACTTTACACAGCTATCACCTTCAACATTGTACACAAACCCTAGTCTAGCTTGAAAAACCACATTAATAACCTACAACATCAAGTCAATTAACATAGACGATTACACAGAATAAATAGCATGCATTTTTTTATTTGCCGAGAAGGAAAACATTGTTTATACAGAAGACGAGCATTCGACTCTACTTCTTCTCTCATAACTTAAACCTACGAAGTCGTGGTTCTCAGAACGAGACTTTACAACATGTTTTACAAACAAAATTATACAGGGTTTCCCAAATTTCAACAGATTGAAAGAACCCAAAATTCTCAAGCATCGACGAGTTACAACTCCAGTCGGCAACATCAAACTTTAAATTATAGAGACCAAGTAACATTCAAATGAACGAGAGTCATATCACTAGATAACAAACGTGCTTCAGAAGTTCTTCAACTATCAACAACGACAGAGCAACGACAAGTCGTGGCAAGGCCTGTTACTCATTTCTTGAAACAACCTCAATCACAGTCAGAGAGAACTATGAGGGTTTTTAGAAGACCCGAAGCTTACCGGAGTGGAAGCATGCTTTTTCCCTTGCCAAACCCTTACTCAAGCGTTCTTCAAAAACCCTGCACCTGACAAACGATAGCTCGAAGTTAGATATCTGTTACATTTAAACTGAAAATTTGAAGTGCAATAAAAGAAACACTAATTCCTTAAAAAAAAAACTTACCTTCACAACCAGTAACCAAGTATTTAGGGTTCACCAAAAAAGGACGAGAACGATGCCATGAACGACACCAGGATGCTTCTATTCTCTTGCAGCTCTGTGTATTTCTTCCCACTCATTATCTCAAAAACTAAAAGCTTAAACCATGATTTCAATAACACTCCGAACGAGAGACCCTACTTTTAAACTACAACGACATTACAGTGAGAAAACCCTGCAAATCCAACTCCTTCGGCAGGTCTCGAGGTCGAACCCCTCTCAAAACTCCTTTGCTAGAATTTCGGCAGCCTGTCGGCCACACAAACGGGACAATAGCACAATGAACAACTTCCTAAGTTCAAAAACCAAAAAAACACGGTAGATGTTAGGGTTGCAATCCGACGGCCTAGACTCCTCATCATCGACGGTCACAACATTGCCAACAAAGTTATCATTGGTACCAACGACGTCGACATTAATTGCCCATCCTTCTTCACTAGTTGACAATGCCACCATGGCACACGAAGGAGCAAGCAACAACCAATGCAAAGCATATTATCCTTACACAACGATAAGCACAGTGATATTCACATCTCGGTGGATCGTTGGCAATCCACTTCGGTAGAGTTGTGGTACCAAGCTTTTATTGCAGGATCGATACATGATCCCCACCACAGCTTGAGATAGGTGCCAACTTAATGAATCAACGACCTATCAAGTATCAAATTTAATGTTTGTCAGTAAATCGACGTGACAGTAAACTATACAAATTCCTTTGTTAACATAAAAATTTCAAATTCGTCATAGTATTAGTAACGTTTATGCAAATATTTAGTTATAATGTTGCACTACATTGCTATCGTTTCGACATATTACAATGTTAGTAACGATTTGCAAACATTTCGTATAGTTTTGTTACAATTCTAATGTTTGCATTGTATTGCAATAGTTTCGTTATATGTATAATGTTGACATTAAACCGAGAATTGGTATAGTCACACCAATATATTCATAAGACTTTGAATATGTCATGTTTTAGGATAATAGTTAAATAGGCCAAGTTTGGTTTTGCGCCATAGTAAATCTATGGTTTGTTTTATTTAATTTTTGTTTATTTATCTATTTGCTACAAATGTATAGTCTCTAGGAAAGACTACATTGTTTCAATAAGACCTAAATAGGTATAGTGGTAGATAGGAAATATGAACCATAAAATTTATGTAGTTAATCATTTCTATCCATAGGGACTAATAGTGTTGTAGAAGCTCGCAAGTTTATATATGCTATCATATATAGTTTGGTATTTTGAAAACAATAAGTTTCTTCGATTTCCTATTTTATATTGAATCATATGATATAATGGAGAAATTACCACTTTGGTACTACCACGCAATTGATGACATTAAGACAACTATCATCACAACAATGACGACGATAGAAGCAACTAGTACAATGACGACTATAGTGACGATGCTGCTAACTCGAAGCTTTTCCACAGATAACTTGTTTTGATTTTTACTCAGCTACAGGACGAACCTTGGAAAGCAGAAGTATAAGCATGCGAATCATACCTATATATTACTATAGTTGCAATAGCCTCTACACATTCTATTTTATTTACGACGATGATTTTGAACTTTACACAAACTGGAATTTATTGCAAATCATGAAACTTCTTACCTGTCGTCTGCACATAGAACAAGTTCAATGCTTTAGCGTTGCAGCTAAGTAAGATTCGGGGTCCCTCATAGGACACCCTTGGTCAGCAAAAAGAAAACTGTCAGTATCATCTAAAAAGAAAAAGTATCATATCACATTTCTAACTTGTCATTTCATTTATTACATTAATCATGCTTATCATTGCAGAAGAAAAGTGTCGCATCATAATTCTGATTCATTAGTTCATTTAATTATCATAATCAGAGTTGTTATGAATGTGTTAAGTTGCCACTGTTTCATTGTTTATAACAGAGTTTTATTGTGTTTAGTACAAACAACTGTTTAGTTAATGATGTTATAATCAACAATTATTATTTTCCGTAATTATAAATTATCGTAAATTAAGCTATTATTGCTATTATCAAAAATTTTAAATTTTTATGAAAATATGGGATGTTACAATGTACCTACTTGATGGCTTGCTCACAGAGATGATGAAGACCTACATGGAGGCTAGGGTTACATCCAGCATGAAAAAGGGATGGCTCTGTAGAACTTCCTATGACGAGTAGACTGGAGATTGATGATCGAGATAATAGCAGCAGTGACGATGATGATCTAGCTTTGATGACGAAGACTTGTGTCGATGAACTGTGTCAAGAGGATACCTTCCTAGTTAAGAGGGAGTGTTGATGTATTTGTAACTTCAGAATGTATTTCACTTGTATATTTTATATTGTCATTATACTTCCGACGGAGAGGTTTCATTCCTCTGATCGGGAAGGTTATCATTGTACTTGAGTGGGTTATTAGACTCCCCTAGTGGGGTCAACCCAGAGTTAAAGTATAATGGGTTATTAGACTCTCCTAGGAGAAGTCGACACAGTTAGGGAAAAAGGAAAGTGAAGTAAAGTATAAATAGAGAGTGTGACTCTCTCATTTGTTCACTCACTCACTCATTCACATAAGTGAGAGAGAGACAAGTTCACACAAGTGGAGGAGGAGGAGCTGCTGGAGTCTATTTTATTGTTTTAGGGTTTTTTACTATTGCTCATTCTATCTCTGAGGAAGTTGCGGGGTTTTCTCCTTTATGGTTTCCCCGGTGAAATGCTTTGTGTCTATTGTCTCTTGTGATTGATTTGTTGTGCTTGTTATTCTCTTAGATAAGATCCTATATCATATTGAATTAAATGATAAAAATATAACAAGAACATGGTCCAAGGATCCCAGTCAGGAGAGGGTGGTTTGTTGAGGGAAAAGGGTGTGCTAGAACGTTTTAATCGAATAAAGGAGAGTTTCACGAAGGTCATGTCTGCTTAAAGAGAGGAGAGATTGTTTTTATAATGGGGGATACATCGTGTTGATGCCTTAACACGTCCCAAGTTAATTGACTTGAAGGCCTCCCTTTTCAAAAATTTTAAAACAAATATGTTAGTCTGAGTGTTGTTTTTCAAGTCTTCATTCTTTTTGTTTCAATTGAAGATTGCATACTGTTATAGTCGAGGGGGTTGCATTGTTACCAGTGATACATATTATATATGAGCAAGCACACAAGGTACATATACAATAGACAAGAAGATGGAGAGAACACAATCCTTTTATTACTCAACAAGATGCAGAATAGTACATATAAGAACAGATCTAAGTTAACTCAATGGGTCGACTCACTAGCCTATATATATGTTTTACATATAGTTATATAACTGCTTGTTAGTTCAACCGACCGACCTAACCCGACATGTTCTGGTTGACGCAACTGTCGACATGTTTGACAATAAGTCGGGCGGAGGGCCTAGTCAACAAGCCGACTTAGGATCCTCCAACATCTCCCCCACCTCAAAATATTTCTTCATTCTGAAGAAATGAGGAGATGCAATCCGAACCGTGTGATAATATTTTCATATATGAATTTGGCAGCTACTTCGCTTGAACATGTTTCGACCAGTTCTGCCTCTGCCCATTTGGTGACATATTCCACAACAGTGATGATATAACTTGCACCTATTCGTCTGCCAAGTACTATGAAAGGTCCAATAAAATCAATTGCCCACATTTCAAATGTTCGACTTGGATTTACGGGAACAAGGGGCATTTCTATGCTTGGAAGAGGTCGACCTATTCGTTGACATCTATCACATTTACTTACAAAATCTCGACAGTCTTTATGAACTGTCGGCCACCAAAGTCCAGACTGCATAATCTTTCTCGCTGTGATGTCAACGTGATAGTGTCCTCCTGCCGGTCCATAATGTGCTTCCGAAAGTATACTCTATCGCTTGTGTTCAAGCACACATTGTCGTAGTATGTCGTCTAGTCCAAGTTTATAAAGGAATCCATTGATGAGAGTGCAGCTTTCATTGCAAGAATCTTCTTTTTCTTTTCTGTCATTCTTTCGGGAGCTTGTCCATCCTCTAGGAATTGTGCAATCTCTACAAGTTCCGAGGGGACAACTTCAATTCTAAACAAGTGTGCATCTAGTAGATCGTCTTCTATTCCTGTCGGCTCCTCTCCGGTGTCGATTCGTGACAAGTGGTCTGGTCCGACATTTGCCTTCCCTGGTCGAATTATGACTTCAAACTCAAATTCCTGGAATAACAATAACCAACGACATAATATTCCATGGTGCAATGGCTTATTGACTAAGTACTTCAATGCTTGATGATCGGTGTAGAAGATAAAAGGATTAGCCAATAGATAGTGACGGTATTTCTGCAGTGCAAATACCATGCCTAATGCTTCTCTTTCTGTTGTGGAATAATTTCTCTCTGCTTTGTTTAGCTTCCTCCTGCTGAAAGCATTAGGGTAATCCATTCCATCATCTCTAGGTTGTGTCAAGATTGCGCCGACTGCTATGCCTGATGCGTCGATATGAACATGAAACTTAATCGACCAGTTGGGGAATCAGAGAATGGGTGCTTCAACAAGTTTTCTCTTTAGGATGTCGAACGAAGTGTTGCACTCATCAGTCCGCTTGTACTCTTGATTTTCTTTCAATAATCCCTCCAGGGGATACGTCATGTCAGAATAATGTCTGATGAACTTTCGGTAGTATCCCGTGTGGCCCAACAAGATTCTCACTTGATTAGAATTGACTGGCGGCTTCAGGTCGAGAATGATCTTAATTTTGGTGTAGTCGACTTTGATGCCTTCTTTATATACTACATGGCCCAATAGTATTCCGATACGAGTCGCGAAAATGCATTTCTTTAGGTTCAACGACAGTTGGATTTGTCGACAATGTTCAAGCATTAACTAGAGCCATTTGTAGTGGTCTTTCAGCATGGAGTAAATCGTCCAATCATCAAAATATAGACAACCATAGTTTTGTAGATGTATTCCTGAAAAGCTTTGGCGACAATACGAGAAAAGACATCTGGTGCGTTCTTTAGTCCAAAACACATGACTTTATATGCGAACGATCCGAATTCACACATGAACGTGGTCTTCTTATGATCTTCTTTAACAATAGGTACTTGGTTGTACCCGGAAAATCCATCTGTGAATGAATAACACTCATGCCCTGCAACTTCATTAATAATTTCGTCAGCGAAAGGAGTGGGGAAAGGGTTAGTGAGTGTTACTTTGTTAAGTTCGCGAAAGTCAACACAAATTTGCAATCGTGTCGAGTCATGCTTCTTCAGTTGGACGACCATTGGGCTTGCCCATTCTGACTGATCAATAAGATATATGATTCCTGCTCCAAGCATACTATCGATCTCTTTTTTGACAATTTATTTATATTTATGTGCGAGTTTGTAAGGTCTTTTATTTATTGGCTTGGCGTCTAGTTTGATATCAATCTTCATTTCTCCCATCTCCTGTACAAGTCCTTTCAAGTCTTTATAATTGCGTGCGAATACATCGTGAACTTCTTTAAGGAGGCTGGTGATCTCTGCGGTTTGCTCTTCATTCCAGTAATCGCCAATTTTTGCCTTTTTCGATCTGTCGTTGTTAGATATATCAACTTCTTTGATTTTTACTTTGGCATCCATCCACTCTGGAGTTCAGCTGTCATTGATTGGTCTTTCACCTTCTTTCATCTGCGTGAATGTTGGCGGGAAATCTTTTTTTGATAATATTTTTGGATCTTCTTTCTCTGTGGTCTCCACTTTAAAAGCTGTTTTGACTGGCTTCGACATCGTTGGATGATGTTCTCTCCACTGGAAACTCTTTCCGACTGTTTTCTCTGTTTCTAATCGGAGTCGTGTCGAATGTTGTACTTCTTTCGACTGAATGTTACAATAGATAGTTGTTTGTCGAGCAATTGGCGTCTTTTTTGCTGGTACTGCATTTTCTGTCGGTTGCAGAAACTTTTTGATTTGGTTGCTCGCCTCAGTCAGCTGCTCTTCCTTTGGAGAGAATTGGAATTCTTTGATGAAATTTTCCTTGAGTTCTTTCCAAATGAAGGTCTTGCCTCTTGCTTCTTCCATCTTGTACCATTTATTTGGAAAATCGTCGAGCGTGTTTGGAAAGATATGTGGCCACGGTCTTTCATATTTATAACCTAGTTTTCTCCATTCTCTTTCGCACTTGTCGATATGAGCTTCAGGATCTTGTCCCTGTGTGAAAATTGGGATTTCTCCCTGAGCTTTCAAATTCTTGCCTCCAAACCTCTCAACAAAGTATGTCGACGCAGTAGTCCATGTTTGGAGTCTCGATTGATGTGTGTCCCACCATCTCGCAGCTTGTCCTGTAAATGTCTCGACCAGACTCTGCAATCTCCCTTGTTCTTTGAAATGTTTTGAAACTTCCTCGACATGTACTGACAGATATTCTCGTTCCTTGTATCGCAGCGCATGAATATGTGTCGGTTCATTTTTCGCTGGTGCAAGAGTCGGATATTCACAAATTTTCCTCTCGAATATCTTTGGAACGGTCGAGATCGAGAAGCATTTCTTAACTTTCTTTTTAGAGATGGCTTCAACTGTCCAACATTCTTTTGTTTGAAGCTCATAATTTTCCATTTGCCAGTCGTAAAGTTCTGCATCGGAGTTATATCCGACTGATGCAGGATATCCAAGGTAAAGTTCTCCTCTTGAATTTGGTTCAACATAATCTTCGTTGTTATTTACTTGATATAGCTGTCTTATATCATTTTCGTCCTCCATAGGTTCTGACCATGGTTCTCCCTGAGATGGGAAGATTGGTACTATCACCTTTTGACCGTTTCCTTTCAATTTAATGTGACCCTTATCAAGTGAGATCGATGCTTTCATTTTTCGGCCCCATGGTCGACCAACCATGGCTGGAAAAGAGTTGGCTCCATCCTTTGGATTTATGATCTCGAAGTCTACTTTTGTCTTTATGTCTTTTATGGATGTTTCAACTTCTCTCCATAATCCAATCGGTTCAATCAGTGCTTGATCAACGAGCTTCAAATAAATGCTCAATTCTTGAAGTTGCGGTCGACCTAATTGATCCCAAGTATCACGAGTCATGATGTTAACTTGAGAACCAAAATAGAGTACGACTTTTTAGACATGGTATCCGTGTATCTCGAGGTCGACTAGAGGTTCGACATCGTTCTTATCTTTTTGGTTTAGTCGGAAAATGTTTTTATCTTGTCTTTGCGCGGCATATTTATTCTTAATATTGTGCAACAAGTCAATTAATTTTCCGACAACTTCTTCTTTAGTGATTAAATTAACCAATTCATTGAGTGCTTCATGTCGACTTTCTTCGTTGTCTTCTTGTGTTGCTAATTCAGAGAATATATTAGATGCATTTTTAAACAAAGATTTTTGTTTAGTAGGATTAGGATAATCCTCTTTACTTGTTACTTTGTTTATTTGTGGTTTGTCTTGACCAATATGAGTACCTTATCTTGTTACAATTTGCAAATTATTTGTTCTAATCACATCACATTTTGGAACACACGACAAGACATTAACATTATTTTTATTCGTAATTTTCTCAATCATAGTAGGGTAATCCTCCAAGAAGTGATCGCCTACTCCACATTTAGTACAAAATTTTAGATCTATGCGATCTTTATAGGGACATTTTGCATGGCGATGTCCTTCACTGAGACAAGTATAACATTGTCCAGGTCTATGAGGTCGGAAATATCGACCGCCATTGTTGCGACCTCGGCCTTGGTATCCTCTGCGTCGGTTGTAGTTGTTATTTTGGTGATCATATCTTCTTCCGTCATACCTTGGATATCTATCGTGTCTGTCATTCCGGTCATATCAATCATTTCTTTCATTCCTGTCATTTCGACTGCATCTGTCGTTTCTTTCATTTATGTTGTTTGGATGCTCGACAGAGTTTGTCTGGTACACCGCATGATAATTCTACTTGTTCTTTAGATTTAGATGGCATTCTACTATAGAATGAGTATTGAATTCACATATCTGACACCACTTAGCTTGCTTATTCTTCAGATTGTATGGGCAGTAATTTGTAGTATGTAAGTCGTAGTCTTGATAGATATCACAGAAACATCTTGTTTGAACGAGTCTAACATCTTGTCGTCGGTCCTCCATATGACACGAGTCTTTTGTATGCCTTGCAGTAGAACATTTTGTACACCATACTTCCAGTCCTCAGATGTTTATGTCCCGGATGGATTGTTGCATACTATCCAGTCGCTCTTCAATATGTCCGTCGACAGCTACCAAAGGATATTCGTCATCCATCTCGATTTCCAGAGCCTTCGTCAGGGCGTCTTCGTATGAATTGACGTTCTGCCAGTAGACGTGCACTTTGATTTTTCGTATAAGTCCAGCAACGAACCATTTGATTAAGATTTTTTCTTCAATATCATAATCAATCTAGCTCAAGAGATCTTTAAACATCTTATCATATTCTTTTACGGTCTCTGTCGGTCTTTGGACTGTTGTCTTTAATTTATCGGTAGCCGGGCATTTTGCATCCGAGGTTTTGAAGAAAGATAGGAAGTGTTACTTGATTTCTGCCTTTGTCACATTTGGTGTTTTATCAATGTAGCCCATGTACCAGGTGAGTGCTCTTTTTCGCAAAGAGCCAGGAAACTGATCCATCTGTCGTTCTTCACTGGTGAGTATATTGGCTGCCCATATTGATTCGCACATGAACCAATGTCTTATGGGATCTTCATCACCCTCGTAAAACGGAAGGTGAGCTGTCGTATGTGACATGTCTGCTACTTCGACCGATAAATCGACTGGTGGGGTCAGTGGATTATTACCGGAGACAAAACTACTTGTTGGGTTAACTTCGATGGGTACTATTGCCAAATGTGTCTTGGGAGCAAGTTCTTTACCTTCACTGCCAGTGTCTAGAAATTCAGTCGTCTCGTTGGGTCTCGAAATCCTACTTTCTTTGACTACTTCTGTCGAAATCCAGGTGAAATTCTGCTCAAACGGGATTTTACCTCTTCTCGATTGTTCGGATGAACTCAACGATTCACTCAATGCTGGTAGTGGCAGGGGGGGTGCTTCTACATGATCTGAGTAGAGTATGTGGAAACTTCTGTTGGAAAAATCGGGCTGAAAAGTCACCAAGTTTCTTTCTTATGGTCGATGAATCAACAGTCTGTCGACTTCATCGCCTTCATTACTTCGTTGACTCCAAATGCCTGAATGGCTAGTGTGAAGTCCTAGATATTCTCCGACAATATCCTGCACTCAAGCACTCTGAGTTAGATTCAATGGATAAGGTGGCGTTATTACCTCGAGTATATGTACTTGGAGAGCACTACCACCCTCTATCCACAAGTATTCATCCATCGATGACAGGTCTTTGTCGATGCCGCTTTCATCTTGGGCTCGACTCAACTCCGACAGATTTCCTTCTGCATCTATCACGATACCCGGTCCTCGTTTCTTCTGGAGTGCACTAGCATGCTCCTTTAGTTCTTCTCGCCTTTTTCTCCTCTTCTCCCGCTCAATCTTATGGATGTATGGAGTGCTTTTGTGACTCATTTCTCGATATTTGTTGAATCTATTGGATCTTTCACCGTTGGTCATGTCACCTTTTCATCTGTCAATCTTCTTCATGCATCTACTCCATCAGAACATGTTTGGATACCCCCCCAATGTCGGCCCGAAGTTCTCTAGGCAATTGGGGAAGTATGGAACTTCATTTGCTTAAGAAATACTCCCACTCGTGCTCTTGTATGAATTTCTTCCATGCTCGTTCTTTTTCTTCCCAATTTGAGTTTGGGAGCGATGAAAGCAATAAGGGTCGAGTCTCGACAATATGCGCAATGCCTTTGTCGATCAGGAACTTGAACAAGAGTGTCGACAAAGAACACAAAAACTGGTTGGTAAGGTCAGTGAAAAACCGTTTCCTCACGTCGTCAACAGACACTCGCTCTCCAATCGCACATTCTTCACATAAATCGTCGGCAATCTTCTCACACCATTCCGACAGATTCGTACGACCTCTGTTAATCAGCTTCGAAATCAATTCATGCTCCTTTTCATCTAGTTTTCTTCTCATCCAAGAGCTTCTTCAGTGCAAACGACATGGATTCCACAAACTTCTCATGAGTCTCAGAAAATAATCTCTCCCTTGCTTGAGCAATCGTCATCTTGTTCCTTCTTGCATAATTTTGGAGGTAGTTAGCGATCTTGATCTCCCACCAACCCTTAATCTCTTGCTCTGATATCATTGATCATGCTCGTTATTGCTTTATGTATGCATCATCGACAACAAAACCAATGTTGTAGTCAAGGGGGTTGCATTGTTACCAGTGATACATATTGTATATGAGCAAGCACACAAGATACAGATACAATAGACAAGAAGATGGAGAGAACACAAGCCTTTTATTACTCAGCAAGATGCAGAACAATACATATAAGAACAAATCTAATTTAACTCAATGGGTCGACTCACCAGCCTATATATATGTTTTACATACAGTTATATAACTGCTTGTCGGTTCAACCGACCGACCTAACTCGACATGTTCTGGTCGACGCAACTGTCGACATATTTTACAATAAGTCGGGTGGAGGGCCTAGTTGACAGGTCGACTTAGGCTCCTCCAACACATACTATTGACTTGTATTAAAATTTCCTAGCGCATGCTAGGTTTTATGGTTTTAATGTGTAATCTTGAAAGCATGTTTTAATTGCATTATTATTTGTCACATATTTGTTTTCCTTGCATTTGTTTCAATGCATGCATCTTAATTTGATCGATTTATCACACTGGTTTAATTGGCTCTAACTCATGTAATAATATGAATAGCATCATCTAAGTTTATTGACAATATCTTGTATCTTTCATTGAATCAAAGTTGCATTCAATTTTAGGTGTCCAGTATGACAATTGCCATTTTTTATGGATTAAAATTTATCATATGGTGATGGTTAAGGCAATATCAGTTAACATCTTGGAATACAAATCAACAAAGATTCAAGATAAACTGATAGAATTCAATTTGGGCAAGGTAGTGTTTTAAAAGGGGCTCATATGTTCATTAAAAAATGTATCTTTGTGTTTTTTGCTCGTAATAAAAAGCGACATTTTAACTACGTGGACAACCTATCTATATTTTTTTGGTGATTATGAACTCAATGCAACTCTCGTAATTCGATTTTGACATCTACAACCATGAAAACTATGTAAGTCTGCAGTTTGGTTCCCTGCCAGTGAAGAATATCGTACTTCATTGATTTTGAGCACTTTGAAGATTATGTTGAAAATGGTTTGGAAACCATTCATTAGAAAGTTCTATCTACAAAATACAATTTCTTGATCAAAGCTTATATGAGGAAGTTTTCAACATTTTACGTTCATGCATAAACCTGAAGTTAGCTTTTTTCTTGAGTTCTTTATTCAAATTTCATGGTTTGATTAAGTTTTGATCTTTAAAAAAAAAAAAAAAAATTGCTAAAACATCAACCATCTTTAAACTTCTTATGGTATTGGTGTTTTAATTTGCAGACTAAAAATTTTCAAATCTTTAAATTTTTACTGATGGATTATCGCCATTTTCATTTAACTCCATCTTGTCTTGATGTGAGTTCCATTTTTTCGTCGATTAGCGATCAACATTTTTCTATAACTCAATTCACAACAGTAACAATCATTCGTGGACCATCACCAATCGAAAGTGTTAAAGGTTCCAACAAAAGTTGTAAACTGATATGAGCTCTAAAATTTAGTTGTCGATTTGAGTTCTAAACTCTTACCGATATGATATCGAAAGTCACGCTGATTTGAGCTCTAAAATCTTGCTGATTTGAATTCTATAAATATGCCTAGTTCTAAAATTTTGTCAAGTTGAGTTCTAAAATATTTCCAAGTTTTAAAATCTTACCGATTTGAGTTCTAAAATTATGCAATTTCTAAAATCTTGTCAATTAATTTACCCGAAATAGTGAAAAGTCTCAGGTTTTTGGTGTTCGTAAAAAGTTCATAACTTTCGATCCCGAAATCCATTTTGAACATGCCTTATACAATTGGAAAGCTATCACCAAGATCTATAATGTTTCTGTTATATATTTTTCATGATTCCTCACCATTTGTCCTCGGGGGAGTCAATAAAACTTTCATTTTTTTTTGAGCATTTTGAAAAATCTTATTTAGGAATGTAAAATGAAGACCAAAGTTGTAGAGCACAACAATATCTTATCGCCTATTTTACAAGGTGGTCCCATTTACCAAATAATTCATAAAGTAAAATGAGGGAATACATGTTGTTTGAGTGGGGCCCTCAAATCTGGAAACTAAGTTTGATATTTTCAATTGAATTTCTCAACCTTGGATAAAGCACATTGGAGCTTAGTTATCTTTTTGGATTCATCAAAGATAAATTTATGAATATGTTCCTTGTGAATGTAAGAGATCTATTGTACATTCTTTATTAAGTGATGACACAAAGGAACTTGAATTCGATCTCTGTCGATGGCTCAAACCCAAATGATTTGGATTTCCAATCAAGTTAGGATTTACTTTATCTTGCAAGTTTAATGCTTCACAAATAAATAATTAATGATTTTCATGTATGAAACCTAACTAGGGTTGGTGGCTAACTTTGTTTGTATCACGAAGGTGCATTTATTTAGTAAGGTACAATAATTTCATCACAACATTATAGTAAGTACCTCTTGATTATTCCTCCAAATTCCTATTATTATTATCACGATTTTGAAATTTAAATGATATAGAACTAATGAAAATCTATTATGCAGAGGATAGAGGAGGATGAAAATATAAAAGAGAAGATGCTGAGATATCAAAGTCTAAATGGTATCAAGCATGAAATCATCAAAGTGACTTCAAATTGTGATGAAAAACTTACTCTTGGCATCACACTCAAAATCAAGAATGTGGACCCTACATACCTAAAAACGAAGCACCTGCTTATATTTTAAAATCTCACTTATATAGGTATTCTTGTTACTATTTGATCTCATAATTTGTGAAAAAATGTTTTCAAGATATTCCTAATTATTTAAAAGAGATCATTAGACAGGGAAAACATTTTCTTGATTAAAACCCTAAGTTGTCGCATGGAAAGAGAAGCAAGAAAAGGTAGTTATGGAGAAAACTGCTATAAATTTAATGAAGGAGAAGGATTTTTTTCCTTTGGAAAGATGGAGACTATGTTGCTTTAAGAAGAGACCACTTATAGCTCTTACTTCTGATGTAATTAATCTTTTATTCCTGAATGAGAGAAACTACTAACTAGTCAAGATTGTTGCTAGATGTTTTTGTTGTGCTATAGAGCTAGCTTAGATTGTTCTTGTTGTTCTTTGGTACTTTGGAAGACTATGAGAATGATAACTTTTGTTGTAGATAACTTTTAGAGCCTGTCATTTATTTATACTCTCTTGTTTCAATATTCTGGCTAGTTAGAGTATGAAATTATTACTTTCAGTTAAGTTTACAGGCTATTTCTCAGCTTGTTGATTGTAATTTGGAATTTATGAATTGTTTCTAGGATATTGCTTTATATTGCTTCAATTTAATTTCATGCTCTTCTTCTTGTTCTAGTTAGAGTAGGTTATGTTAGGATATTTAGACACTTAGGAGTTAGTTAAGATCAACTTGTGTAATATATCCGTTAGGGATAGTGTGTTTCTTTAGTATGCATTAGTATGCATTTGTATATACTTAATCCGACGGTCACGATATGTTTCCGACATAGAGTGATCCGACGGCTCAACTTCTCTTAGATCAAACCTAACCTTGATCCGTGGCTTAACACCTGATTGGTCCATGATCTCTATTTAAAGAGCATGGAGGGTCATTGTTTAGTTGATCGATTATGAGAAACTCATTTGTAACTTTCTTTCTTTGCATAATAAATTGTCCCGTAGAAGCTATTTGGCCGGGGCCGTGGAGTGTTTCCCTCAAGAGGGTTTAAACCACGTCAAAACATCGGTGTGTTGATCTGTGATCTGTTTATGTGAAGTGGTTGCTCTTGGTGTTCGGTCCTTTGGTAGTACCCTGTGTACCCGAACATGGTATCAGAGCTTTTATGAAGTGCCGCTTCCGGTTATGATCTAGATCTTGAACTGTTGTTGCCGAAACTCGAAAGGGTTTCTAGTTCTGGTATTTCTAATCATTTCTGGGCTGTGGGAGGTGTTCCATTGTGTCCGGAGCGTCGTTTCCATTGGGAAATAGTTTTCGTTTGATCGAAAACGGTTCCCGGTTGCTCCAGAAACGCGTATTTTATCAGATCTGAAGGTATAATGTTACAGTGACGCATTTTTTTTATTTCGTTTTTTTAATCTCATATTTCATTTTTTTTACTGTTAGATTTTTTTTGGTTCGGATTGTTGCTTTCCCGTCTGCGTATGTTCTTTTCCGTGCACCTTGAGCGATCTCGGCAAATCAGAAACAGAAAGGGAAAGGGTTTTTCTCAGCTGCGTATGCTCTTTGCCGTGCACCTTGCGCGATCTTGGCAAATCAGAAACAGAGAGAAAACATAAACTTTCCGTGCAAGCTAACAAGATCTAACTCCACAAGTGTGGAAAAGTTTTTTTGTTTCGATTTGTGGTTTGTTTTTGCAGGAAAAAGGGCAAGCACGCAAACCAAGCAAGAAGAGTAAAAAAAGAAAAAAAGAAAAGAAAAAAAAAAGCCCCCTTCCTCATTCCCATATTTTACATACCTTTTAATCTAGCTCACTTGGTTCAAAGTTGCTTTATTCCTTAATAGGTCTTGAGTTCAAGTCTTAGGAAGTTACTTTTAAAAGAAAAAGTGCATGCAACTTTTAATTTCAAGTTATTTTATTGTAAAAGTGCATCTCACTTAAATAATAAAAAATAAAAATACAAGTGAGTTACTTAAGTTTTTTTATTGTTGCACTATTTAAAAGTAATGTCATTGTAAAAGTGAAATCACTTATTTTACAAAAGTGGTTCACTTAAAGCAACTCTCTTGTAAAGTGATTGTCAAAAGGTTTATCTTGGGAAGAGGGGGGTTATTTTTTTTTGCTGGACATTCTCTAGCTGCCACGTCACTATTTGGGACATCTTCAACAGTTTCTTTGTTCAAGCATAACTTCATCATACAGAGTCCGTTTTCAGTGCTGTTTTTTTTGAAACCGCCTATTTTTTCGAGCTCTTCACATCCAGACTATTGGTTTCTACTTTTACAGCCATTAATTTCCAAATATGGCCGCCCTTTGTGATATTCTACTTAACAGTTCCAACTATTTCTCATGGAAATCTCGTATGGAGGATGTTCTACGAAGTAGGGGACTTTTCAGAATTACAACAGGGAAAGAAAAAGAACCCACTGATGATGATAAGAAAATAAAATGGGCAAATAGATGTGATGAAGCTCGTGGATTGATTGGGATGTTAATCTCTACTGATTTGCGATTCCACATATCTAGAATTGATGAACCTAATGCTGCTTGGGACAAGTTGGAATCTGTGTTTGGTAAACACAATGAAATTCGAGGTCACCAACTCGAAAATGAGTTGATTTCTTTAAATCCAAGTGACTTTTCATGCATTCAATATTATTTATCTAAGTACAAAACTCTTAAACTCTTATGTGCAGAATGTAAGATTGAGAGGGAGGACAAACAGTGCATTTATCATATTCTTTCCAAACTTGGACCTGCATATTCTGTTTTTGTATCTACATTTTACTCCATGAAAGCATCATTGAATGCAGCTAGCTATCAAGAGCCTAGTCTTGAATCCTTTTGTGATTCCTTGATTAGGGAACAAGATAAACTCATTCATCTTGGAATAATCAACAATGCAGATACATCTGGGAAAGCCTTATTGTCCCAACAGAAAGAAAAGTCCAAGCCTCCCAAGAAACAAAATTTTCGCAATAATAAGTCAAACAAGGGTCCAAAACCCTCTCAGTCAGCTCCTTCTTTAAAAAATGACAAAGGATCCAAGCCAAAAGGCAAGAAGACTGAGCGTCATTGCAACTATTGCGGGAAAGATAATCATGATGAATCTAAGTGTTTCAAGAAGATGGCAGCCTTGGAAGCAGCAATGAAGAAGCACCACATCAGCCTAGATTCGCCTTCAGAATCTACCTCTCATGGACATGCACTTTGTGCTTCTGGTTATTCTTATAATGCATCTTCTTCTTCTACTTCAAATGAATGGCTCATTGATTCTGGAGCATCTTATCATATGGCTAAGGATCAAGCCATCTTTTCTACTATGCATGAATGTAACACCAAACAAATATTTGTTGGTGATGATAGATCTCTAAGTGTTGTAGGAGCTGGAACAGTTCCAGTAGATAATGGCCATTTTAGTGATGTACTATGTGTTCCAAGAATTTCCTGCAATTTGTTATCAGTCTATCAGATCACTCATTCTGGTGAAGGTAAAACTGTGACCTTTACACCTCACCAAGTTGTAATCAAGGATTTTAAAGATCCTCAACAGGTTCTAGCTACCGGAATTGTTGATGATATTACCAGGTTGTACAAGTTTAACAACTTTGGGTCATCACCTTTCCCTTCAGTTTTTGTGGCATGAGCGATTTGGTCACTTAAATTATCGCTCATTGCAACAACTATGTAAAGAAAATATGGTGACAAGTCTTCCGATGGTATCTTGCAAGGATGGTGTTTGCTCCGGTTGTGTACTCGGAAAACATCATCGGGACAGTTTTGACAAACGTGCCTCTTGGCATGCCTCGGTTCCCTTGGAGCTTGTGCATAGTGACTTGTGTGGTCCTCTTCCATCTGCTTCCTTTTCTGGTTTCAAGTATTTCTTAACTTTCATTGATGATTACACCAGACGCACTTGGGTTTATTTCCTAAAACTTAAGAGCGAAGTATTTAACATGTTCTTGGCCTACAAGGCCCTTGTTGAAAAACAATCTGGTCATCAAATTATTAAGTTAAGATCTGACAATGGAGGAGAATATGTTAACAAACAGTTCACTACTTTCTGCACTGAACAAGGCATCCAACAACAACACACTGTTCCATATACACCACAACAAAATGGTGTAGCTGAGCGGAAGAACCGCACTTTAAAAGAAATGGCTAATTGTATGATCCAATCTAAGGGACTAAGTCTTCAATTTTGGGCTGAAGCCATAAATTGTGCAAATTACATAGTTAATCGCACCCCCACAAAAGCATTACAAGGTATAACACCGGAAGAAGCATGGAGTAAAATTAAACCTGATGTAAGTCACTTTCGTGTGTTTGGTAGTGAAGCATGGGCTCACATTCCGGATGAAAAATGGAAAGCATTGCAGCCTAAAAGTGAAAAGTGCATATTTGTTGGATATTCTGAAGATGTAAAAGGTTATAGACTTCTTCAACCACATTCTCATGCTATAATCATTAGAAGAGATGTTAAATTTGATGAAAATATCTTGGCCTGCGAGCGTAACTCGGCGAGTGTGCCATCTTTGGCCTGCGAGCCTGATTCGGCGTTTGTGCCTTCTTCTTCTTCTTCCAACTTCCTTGACAGGTTTCCAACTCTAGTTTCTGATGATGACAGTGAGGATGAAAATCCACCTCCGCCTGCTCATGTTCCTCCAGTTGCACCAGCACAAGTACTTCCTCGATGGGTCCGTTCAACATGTGAAGCAGTTGGTGATCTTGCCGGTGATCCTAGAGATCAACGTCGAACATGTTCTCAGTTTCAGCGAGCCTCTTCTCTTTTGGCTCAAGTTTCCGAGAATCATGATCCAGAAACTTTTGCAGAAGCTTCAGGGAATCCAGATTGGGATGCAGCCATGGATGAAGAATATTGTTCCTTAATGGCGAACGATACTTGGGATCTTGTACCTCTTCCAAAAGGAAGAAAACTTGTCAGATGTAAATGGGTCTACAGAACTAAGTATGCATCAGATGGAAGTGTTGAAAGACTTAAGGCAAGGTTAGTTGCCAAAGGTTTTTCCCAAGTTGAAGGGATTGACTACAATGAAACTTTGCTCCCGTCGCCAAAATGAACTCCATCCGCCTTGTTCTTTCCCTTGCATCCTTACACAACTGGGAAGTCCATCAAATGGATGTCAAGTCTGCCTTCTTACATGGTGATTTACAGGAGGAAATTTACATGGAACAACCTCCTGGCTATGTTCAGAATAACTCTAGCCTTGTCTGCCGCCTTAAGAAATCCTTATATGGCCTTAAGCAAGCTCCTAGAGCTTGGTATGCCAAAATGGATAACTTTCTCCTTGACACTGATTTTTCTAGATGCCATTCTGACCCCAATGTCTATACCAAGAAAGTAGGAAACCATCTCATCATACTTGTTCTATATGTTGATGACCTTATTCTTACTGGTAGTGACCCTAAGCTTATAACCCATGTGAAATCCAGTCTTAAACAAAATTTTGAAATGTCAGACTTAGGACATTTGCATTATTTTCTTGGTCTCCAAGTTCTGCAAACCAAAGAAGGAATCTTTCTTTCTCAGTCTAAGTATGCTTGTGACCTTCTTCGTCGCTTTCACATGGAAGATTGTACACCAGCCCCTTCTCCCTTCCAGTCTGGAGTCAAACTTTCTGCCACTTGTACTTCACCTGAAGTAGATGCCACCTTGTATCGTCAGCTTGTTGGTAGTCTTTTATACTTGACTCATTCCCGTCCTGACCTTTCCTTTGCCGTTGGTCGAGTTGCCCGTTATATGCAGACACCTCATGAAAGTCACTGGAAAGCAGCTAAAAGAATACTTCGATATATTCGAGGAACAATTCAGTTTGGGATTCATTACAGTACAGGGGGGAAACCTTTGTTGGTTGGTTTCACTGATTCAGATTGGGCCGGCGATCCTGATGATCGAAAGTCTACTGCAGGTTATGTTTTCAGTTTGGGATCTGGACCTATTACTTGGGCTTGTAAGAAACAAAAAGCTCTTGCTCTTTCTTCAGCAGAGGCAGAATATCGAGCAGCAGTCAATGCCAGTCAGGAAGCTTTATGGCTTCGACAGATCCTTTCCGAGTTTGGATTCGAGCAGTAGTAGCCTACTCCACTTTGGTGCGATAATCAAAGTGCCATCAAGCTTGCCAAAGATCCAGTTCTACATCAACGCAGCAAACACATTGAGCTACATATGCACTTCATCAGAAATCTTGTTCATGATCGTGTTCTCGAAGTGCTCTTTTGCCTTACAGATGATCAAGTTGCAGACATCTTCACCAAGTCTCTTACAGAAGCGAAGTTTTCTAAACTTCGATCTATGTTAGGAGTTCAGGAACTTGTCATTAAGGGGGGATAGGCTCTAATGCCTCCTTCCTTCTCCTAATAGTGTCACTTTTGTAAATCCTTCAATCCTATCCCAAGTTGTTCTTAAGGGGGGATGTTAGGATATTTAGACACTTAGGAGTTAGTTAAGATCAACTTGTGTAATATATCCGTTAGGGATAGTGTGTTTCTTTAGTATGCATTAGTATGCATTTGTATATACTTAATCCGACGGTCACGATATGTTTCCGACATAGAGTGATCCGACGGCTCAACTTCTCTTAGATCAAACCTAACCTTGATCCGTGGCTTAACACCTGATTGGTCCATGATCTCTATTTAAAGAGCATGGAGGGTCATTGTTTAGTTGATCGATTATGAGAAGCTCATTTGTAACTTTCTTTCTTTGCATAATAAATTGTCCCGTAGAAGCTATTTGGCCGGGGCCGTGGAGTGTTTCCCTCAAGAGGGTTTAAACCACGTCAAAACATCGGTGTGTTGATCTGTGATCTGTTTATGTGAAGTGGTTGCTCTTGGTGTTCGGTCCTTTGGTAGTACCCTGTGTACCCGAACAGGTTAGTTGGATATAAGGTTGTAGGTTTTAGCTGTAGCTAAAGTTTTTTCTTCTTCTTCTTAGTAGGATGTTAGTAATGTTGAGGTTATGTGATCTTTAGCTAAGTGAATTACTTTCTTGTTATTGATTACATCAATCTTTGTTGGCTTTTATCTTTAGTTTCTAATAGGGCATTCTGCATTTTCATGCTAGTTTAGTTGCATTACATTTCTCATATTTAGAAAAACCAAAATGGTGGACCGAACCACAACCGAAAAACCCCAAAACCAATAATGCTTGTTAGACCAAAATTAGGATGTGTTTTCCTACACCACTAGTAGAGGGTCTAATTGGGCGTTTCTTCTGGGGAGAACCTCTACTGTAGATGTTGGACATTCATACCCATCAACATAATTGACGCTAGAAGTAGGGCCACTAACAAGTAGCCATTAAGTAGAGTTGCATTTTCTTTCTGTATTTATTTTCAGTGGCTTTATTCTAAATCCCTCCATGGGATCATGTATTGAGTTTTGTGGAACAATCACATACCATCTCAAAAAATGTAGCTAATCTCTTGTCAAAAATTGATGGCAGAGGGAAAACTAGTGCATTATACATCTTCATACATGCGCACTTATATTTCGATTACTAAAAGATATTAAGGAAAACATAGCATGTAAGATATTTTCCCTCACATTCATAAGATGCATTCAATGTTGGTATGAGACACTGCCATCTAAATCTATTCGCAGTCAAAAACAATTTAAGGAAGTTTTCTTGGCTTTCCATGGTAATTATCAATTTGAAAATCTTTATCTTGAATTAGTAGAGCTTCATAAAAGGGAAAATGTATCTGTAGATGATTTTTGTATAAGGTTTTTACAGATTTATCATAGGTTTTGCAAGAATGATAGGTCATCTGAGCAAGAATTGCAAGAATAGTTTTCATCGTCCTTTCATTTTGAAGAAGAAGATAATTTCCAGGACCAAGTTGAAAATAGACTTCCAAATATCCTATTATCATGTGTATATGAGCCTAACCAATTTCGTTTGTCATCAAGTGAGGTATAATCTAGTGGGATTGATGACTTAGAAGGAACCAATTTGAAAACTAATTTTGAAGAAAGTCTTACCTTAGACCCTCATAATAATTTTCGAGAATACATGCCTCCAAACATTCCCCCTTCTTGGTCACTTGAGACACTCACTAAATCTAGTAGTAAGCGAGACCATGATTCAATACTTGCTTCAATCAATGTTGAATAATGGGAAAGGAACAATTGTGAACTCAACCAATGAAAGTTATGATAAGACAACCTTACCAATTAATCATTTGCATGATGTAGAAATCTCCCCTAATACAGAGATAAATCATGTTCTTTGCCAGTCTTACACAATTTTGAGTTTTATTTTAAAGAACAACATGATGAAATGATTTCAAACAATGGATCTGCACATATATTCCTTAATGAAATCAGAATTGAAGCTGTTGAAAATTTGACCAACGAGTCAATTCAAGAAAACAAAAGCTCTTCACCTATTAATGGGGATCATGAGAAAACAAAAGGTACAAACGAAGGCCTGATTTTAAGTTAGCTATCTTATGCAAAAAAAAAGAGACTTGTCAGATCCCTTGAATCTCTAAAGTTCATGATGGTTTGAAATTAAGAGTTTTCTTACTAAATATGCACTCATCAATGAGTTCATAGATAAGGGAAATGATGAGTGTATTATTAAAGGCACAAATATTTTAGGTTTTTTATTTTGACTACTTCTACACTCTGTAGCAAGATCTTTTTGGGGATTCTCACTTGAAAAATGGTTTTCAAAATTATGTTTTGGTTGTCCCATTATACCCTTATGTTGGGAGGGCAGAACATAATGATTATCTATTAGATATCACAAATCATTTTTTTTTTTATATATCTAGAAGACACCCAACTTTGAAGGTTTTGATCATCAAGGGGAGAGGTTGATTGTAGGAGACTCAAATCATGAAACATTCAATGAGTATTTAGAACCAAAGAAGGAAGAAGTGGCAAACTTAAAGCCTATTTCCATGAACAATGTAAGAAACAAAAAATTGACCAAGAAAATTATTTTAATGAAAAGTCAATCTAAGAAGCCAAGTATCTACGATGATCAAGTATGTCATTTATTTTCATTTTCCTTTCGTATTCCAAGACTACAAGACTTGCTTTCTTGGTATCATTGGAGACTGGCTAGAATCATCCTTTGTTCAACAATTTCCTCAATTTCGTAAGTTTCCAATAATCCTTATTGTGAATCAGCTTCAAAATGTTTTAATTTTTTCAATCACATACTACACAATACACCAACTATACACATCTATGAAATATGCTAACATTCCTATAGGTGTTGAAATGATTCGGTGGTTACATTGGATTTATCACTTTACCTAATGTTGAATGATTCAATGTAGGATACAATATGAGTAGTTTAGTTAGTTTAGAACATTTATTTTTCTTCTTTCTAGAATATTTTTTCTATTTTGTTTGAGTTCAAGTTTAATAGCATACTTCAACTAGTTGATCCTTATGATCATCAGTGTGTTAATCTAGGTATTTTATTTTCAAATGTTTTTTTTTCCTTTTTGCTAGATGATTTTTTTTCCAAGCAGTGGTTGAAATTTCTCTTTTGTATAAATTTGACCATCTCTCAGTTGGTATGAAAGATTTATGCAAAGGTATCTCCATGTTGTTGGTGATGTCAAAAGATTATTTGATCATTATATAATTGTATTCAATAGGAAAAGGCGTAAGCCTGGGATGCAACTCATCCTTTTGCTCATTGATCTAGACATTTGTATGAATTGTATTTCCCAAACATTGGAGGACCTGAATTCTTGAGAATTTGAAATGCTCTAATGTTGCAAAAGCAACCGGGTGCAAGCTGGATCTTAGCATTGATTTGACACAACTAGAAAACGGGCAAGCTAAAAGATGGAAAACACACGTAGAAAGGTGGAAGTTGGAGAATCTATTTGCAATTTTAATACACATTTCCTACGAGCTCGTTACTTCCTCCACAATAACCATAGGATTTCAACTAAATTCATTTACGATCGGTATGTGCTTTCTCTTCCCAAAACTCTAGCTATGATTTAAACGAAGCCTATGAGGAAGCACAAAATCTTGAGAAAGACTTGAAAAGGCATCCATTAGACCTTTTTCCCTATTTTACTTCAAATAATGCAAAGTATATTGAAAATAAATCTAAAATTTCAAAAATTAATAAGTTGGAAAATCAAGTTAAACATTTGCAAAAGGAAAGAAATAAGTAGAAAACTACACACTATGATAATGATAGGATTTGTATATAAACCTCAAACATCTTTGAATGTGAAAAAAAATCAATTGTGAATTTTATTGACAAATATGATCACAAACTTTCTTTGTCAAATAGACCTATGTACAATGAGTGCCTTGCTTTTACCCTTTGTTGTTCGTAATCTAAATCTGAAATTTTAGAAGAAAATTATAGTTTGAATGCATCTAATTTGTTGACTTAAGGATTTGCATTATATGATTTTAAACATTTATCTTTTGCAGAATCCAACATAGGTTTAGATCATACCAACCAAGTTTTGGGTAAAGATAAGGCCAAGAATGAATGAGATATGTCTTATCATTCCAACCATAGTGAACACAAGCAGGATGAAATCGACCAAGCATTTTTATTCCATGAGGATGTTAGTTATACTTCATGCTAATGTGACATGGCACGTGGCATGTCGCGTGGCACAATACCAAATGTGGACCATACATGGCGTCTCTGAGCTTCACGATGTCATATTCTTGTTTAATCTCATGTCCCTGCTACAATCCGAGTCCTTTGGGTCGAATCTTGTGAATGGTCAAGATCACCCGATGACAGATCCCAAGATGTTCTGAGCCATTTTCTGCAGGGTGCATCCTCCACCACCTTTACCTTTAACCATACCCACAAACTGTCAAGATCGGTTGATCCGACTTGCATGGTTAGCTCTAAGTCATTCGTGGAAACACCCACATGTGTCAGGCCTTGATTTCCCATCGGTGCATGAATGGATGGGATTAATCCACTTAACCTGCGCAATACAATTTTTGTAATCATTTATTACAAACATAAAAACAACCATTTCATAAGCACATGCATATAAGTAATCATTTATTACAAAAAGAAAAACAACCATTGCATAAGCACATCAACACTAAATACTTATCTCCAATAAAAGTTGTTCGCTATGTAAGACTAGCGTTCCACCCAATCGTAGGTATCAAACTCTGATACCACCCTTGAGTCGAGATATGAGGCCACCAAGGTGAAAAACACCTGCAGGATTTTATCTCCCAACCCAAAACGCATTTGCTCTTAATGCTTAGCCAATGCTCATCTAGAGTTTCTATAGGAATCTCACTCAACCATCATATCCATGGTACTCCTTCCAATTGCCCCACACAACACAAGGAAGAAATTTCCCTTCACTACTCCACAGTTCCCTCAAGAAATCCAACCCTAAGCTACAGTGCTTACCAGTATGTGCAATAAGAGCCCAAGCTACTATGTGCCTTTCAAGCATTCCAGGTAGAAATCAACCATGTCTTCTCCAACATTTCATGAGTATATAATCTTTTGGTAAGGTTCTATATGCTCAACCTCTGTGCTCAGCTACAACCAACTTGGTTCTCTTCCTTGATACCTCTCTGTGGCTTCCTCTCGTACGGACTATGCTTAATGTAGCATGTGTGGTATGTTTTCCCTCTATTATGCTTGGCTCAAATGATTCCAATGGATATGAGAGGATGGAAGACAAGACAATTGGCATTGGTTCTGATCCTAGAAGGAAGGAATCTTACAAGGTAAAAAAGTTAGATCCACCCCCACTCTTCCATAACTACGTGAGAGGACTTCTCACTAACCTCACACAAGCATTCAATGATTGAATAAAATAAGTCAAGGGAAGGCATTGGATTATTTAAGGCACAAGACAAAATTTGATGGGTTCTAGGGATGACACATGACATCATAGGGTTACTTTCCCATTGGGAACCCCCTTTTGTCTTCCCCTTTGGTGGAATCATAGACCCTCTTAGTTGATTCCCCACACAACCATCTTGGGCCTTCTATATTTTTTTCCAGTATAATATTTACATAGCTTGAGTCATCATGACAAGCCAACCACATGGTCGAAGAGATATATCTACATTACAGATGCCTATAGCATTCACTAGTGGGGCCTTGGCCTTGAGCACCACACTAGGAATCCATACTTAGCATATTTACATCATTTACATAATTTGATTGGATACCTTCCTAGGGTCAAAACTATGGTATTGCATTAATCTAAAAAAGAGAAGAGGGGAAGTTTGGGTCCCCAATGCTAGGGTAGATCCTATTGCAAATTCATTCATATGTTTGAAAGATCAAGACTATGCATTGTGATGTCATGCCAATTAAACTAGTCCCAACTTGGGGGAACCTTAGGGTGGGTACTAAAGGGGTCTACAAAAGGTTGGATAAGTTTAAGGTAACCAAAATGTAATGTCCAATAGCTGTTACAAATTACTAATTAATAACTAGTAATTAAAAATGATTGGCGAATAATATCAAGATTGCAAATTTATTAATTTGCAAAATGTAACTCACTCTTATCAGAACCAGTAAATTCACATAATAATGTACTAAATAGAAAAAGAGTTATAATTTGCAACCAATAATTAATTTCCTTGACTACTCAATATAAATGTATTATTTCCTTCAATCTTTCCTTTTTAATTACAAGTAATAATGAGAGAAAATTTGTAGACATACATATAACTTGGAGTTGAACAAAACTTGCAACTAAATGCAGCCAGAAACCAACAAGCTTCTACACCTACCGGCAACCAACGACAAACAATAATGGGCAATAATTTGAGGGAGACAAAAAAATTTACACCTAGCAAATTGTCCCAATCAAAGATTGAGAGCCCTCGGGCCCTTAATCAATAAGGTTATTCCAAGGTCTACCTCCATCTTCCCTCACAAATTTGAGTCTATATAACGCTCTCAAATCTCCTCAAATCAACATGAGCTATACCTCAAAGAACATGGAGGAAAAAAACCAACATAATCAAACTCTCAACCAGCTCTCCCCTCCATAAGAACCACACTCCAAGCCCTCAATTCAAACACAAAAGCAATATGTTATTTGCATGAAGACCTCTACTTGTCATCCCATATACATGCCCCTACAACTAATCCCTTTTGTTAACTTAACTAATATTTTAGTATGTACCTAATATTAGTATTTTCTATTTATAAATAATTTATTTTATCTTTTTGCTTTATGCAAGTACAAAACTTTCACTTTCATAAGTAAAACAATCACTCAAAATGCACCTATTATTATACTAGTAATATTGTGTAGAGGAGAGTGTTACTCATGTGGGAACCACAAGTAAATCTTGCACTTGCACTACTAACAAGCACAATGAGCCTTATACTTCTACATGCTCTTGATTATTTTTTCTTGAAATGTTTAATATGCAACATGCACACATGATGATGCATCAAATCATGTCACTCATAGGGTTCACCTTCTTCCTTCATCTTCCACATTCTTCCCAAAACATGTCATTCTTAGCCACTGGGTGAACACCCTAATTCCTTGAATGGTCCCTCTCGTCGTGGCATGGGCCTCTTAGTTGCAACTAGTATATGAGTTTCTCATCTCATATGACCATGTGTAACTACAATAGACATCAAAAGTCCATTATCATAGCTATAGGGAAGTTCTTAGTAAAACTCCAACCATCTCCCTGACTTTCAGCATCAAGTATTTTTGTGACCCACCCCCCACATCCATAAGGCACTTTGTGTTAGAAAAACAGGATCACAGAGCAATAACAATAAACAAAAATGAAAATATAATCACACAAACACATAACAAGAGAGACACAGATATATCGTGGTTCACCCAACTTGGGCTACGTCCACACTAAAGTTGCCAGTCCTTATTATTATTCTATCCAGCAAAGTGAAGGGATACAACCTGCAGAACAGCCACTGTACTTCCTCTTCACTGTCTCATAGTCTCTCTTCTGATCTCGGAGATCTTTACAATGCACAATACCTAATACATCAACCCTAACCGTATTACAATGTCTTTCTTTTATAAGGGAGATACAATGGGAAAATATCACGGGTTACCCAAAACCATGGGCCCGAAAACTGTTGGCGAAAATTTTTCTCGGGAGCGTTGCCCCCAAACACCCATTTCTCAGGGGCGCTGTCCCTGAACCCCCGTTCGCGAGGGCTACGCCCCCGCACTCCCGAACCCCAAGGTAGGGGCATGAGTGTACAGTCCTCTGGGGTGCACGGCTGAGACAATATCATCTATGAGATTGGAAGATCTAGCTCCACAACCAACACTTTGATCCCCGATGATTACCTTGAAATGTATGTTGACACTAGTCATTTGGAAGATTCACTAACCTGCAGTCATCTCAAAAGCCGAACCCATCACCTCATAAGGCGCTCAACCCTAGGAATATTGAAAGATATGTTGACCCCAATCACTTAGAAGGCTAGCCCCATCCCCCTCACTAGACACTCAACCCTATGCATTGAAATCTCATCAACACTACTTTGAGGGAGTGTGAATATCACTATAGTATCTCCTCCACTTTCGACACTCACAATAATCATTGACATAACATTATTGATTAATCTTGTGCCCAACCCATAAGATGGTGCTTATACTTTCCTTCATGGGTATGGGCTCCCATGAGATCTTTATCGAACCTACCCTCTAGGCCCATAGAGTGGCTCTTCTATCTAGCTTCCACTCACATCATAAAATCAAAGCATTAGCTATAACATGTATCAGAACCTTACTACCTATTGGCCAAAATGTAACTAGCATAAAATCACATGTTATCAACCACTTGTCATCATAAGTAACATAACATAATCCTCTCATGATAAAGACTTAATCGCTACTGAGTGCCAACGTCAATAGTGAAATTTATTTAACACATATTCATTCTTATGTCATTATGTGCTTACATAAGCATAATCCATCTAAGTGTGACATTGGATTCTACATGTGCCATTCATCATGATATATGCATTACGTAATTATATCATGATATATGCATTACATAAGTATAATTACATAACTATCATGATATATGCATTACATAAGTACTTAAGCAATATATTATCAACTTTCCAAAACGTCTATTATCAACTTATTTTCAACACATCATATTATTAACTTTCAAAAACATGATAATCAACACATAACATAATAATTGTGTGGAAACATGACAAATGCTAATGCTTACATACTTAAGAGAATGAGAAATATCGATATCACATATGATGCCATTGTAACAAACTATCCCAAAAATATTAATTTATTATATGGACTAGTTTCTGCTAGGTTCAAAAGTCTCAAATGACTCTAGTAAAAGAAGAGGCACAATAAGAAAGGGTAATGGAGGAGGCACACTAGATAAGAGGCACAATACGAAAGGGTAATGGAGGAGGCACACTAGATAAGAGGCACAATAAGAAAGGGTAATGGAGGAGGCACACTAGATTAAATGTTGGGGTGGAGAGGGAGTATCTTTGTACCATACATATAGAGAAGGATGAGAAAAAACTTATAAATCTATTCAAATGCAATCATAAATGGATGGAAAATGAGGAATTCAAGAATTTTTTCATCCATAATTGGAATAGATTGGTGTAATCTAGTAAAAAGAAATTATGTTATATTTAAATTTAAATTTACAAAAGTCTAAAACTTCTCAATAGAACTTAAAAGGATGGAAAATGAGGAATTCAAGAATTTTTTCATCCATAATTGGAATAGATTAGTGTAATCTAATAAAAGGAAATTATGTTATTTAAATTTAAATTTGCAAAAATGCTAAAACTTCTCAATTGGACTTAAAGGAGTTAGAATATAAAACATGTCAACTTTTGAATTTAAACATTAGTGGATTTTTTTCAAAATATGAAAAGAGATTGGCAAAAGCATTTGAGGAAAATTAGAGTGGGAGGAAGCAAAATGGGTAATGAAAACAAAAGCAATATGGTTAGAAAAAGGGATGAAACTATCACGTTCTTTTATATTTTTGCAAAGCACAAGAAGATTGTAAATACTATGTGGGAGATGAAAAAGGAAAATAAAACTAAGGTCAAAATATTTTACAAGATTGCAGAGTTGGGAGAAGGTCACTTCAAAAAAGTTTAATAATTAAATGACTTCTCTCTTCCCAAGATTCTTGCACCATAAACAAAATGAGGAAATTATAGCAAAAGTGACTAAATAAGAACTTAACTTTGTTTTATAATCTTTTTAGAAGTAAAAGATCATAGGTTCAAATGGATGGATGGATTAATTCTATTTAGGTTTCTATGAATTGACGGTGGAAGATATGTTGAGCGTAGTAGAGGAATCAAAATTTGTGGGTAAAGTGTTAGGTTCAATGAACTTGAACTTTATATCACTAATTGCCATGATGAACAATATTGAGGAATATAAGAAAATATCATTATGCATTATTATATACAAAATAATAGCCAAGTTCATATCATCAAGGTTAAAGAGAGTATTCTCAATTTCCATCTCACAAGATTAGTTCACCTTCTTATACAACAAGCCATTCATGATGTAGTAGGGGTGTCTTATGATGTAGTAGGGATGGCTTGGGAGAGCTTTTATTCATAAAAATTTAAAAGATGTCAACAATGGTACTTAAATAGACCTACTTAAGGCCTACAATAGGGTAAGCTAGTTGTATTTAAGACTCATGTTGATACACATTGGAATGAACCTGCAAATGGTTTTGGATGTGGTTGTTATTGATGTCAAAGGAGTTCAGTAATGACAAAGGAATAACCAAGGACATGATGGCAGGGCAAACTCAGTGAAAGACAAAAGTATTCATTAATGACAAAAGATATGATGATGTGGCATGGGTGATGAACATGCAAATCCACCTGATGAAGTTCTAGTACCTTCATGATGTGATTATTACAATTTGACCTAATTATATAGAGATGTGTCAGTTTGGAGAAATTCTGGAAATTGACTAACTGTTGGAAAATTGGTCCAAGTGGCCTTAAGAAAATGCACATCGTACCTCATAGGTCAAGGTAAATGCTTGCCCCATCTTGCCAGGCTGTAGCTGGTTGATCTGTCTACCTGACCATGGTCTCATTTTGTCTTTAGAGTGTTTGAGGAGGAAGTTATAGGTATTCCAAAGCAGGGTTTTAGGCAGTTTTGCACCAATCCAGTAAAATGCCCACCTAGGTCAGAGGAAGATGAGTTTGAAGGTGAAATTAGTATGGTTGTGCTCAGTGAGATGTATTACATCATCTGGTATCATTGGTTCATGATTTTGGTGAAATAAAAAAATCCACCCTGGAGATTGCACAAATTGTCTAAGTATAAAAATACTGGTAAAAATGCCTAAGTGACCTCAATAAAATGCCCTCCATTTCCTGTGGTTGATGTCTTAAAGTATTTTGAGGGTATGGGTCTCTATATTGTTGAATGGTGCATCCAACCATATCATTGGTTTGTCCAATAAGTCTCTGTAGGTGAATATATTGTTCTGCCAAAAGTGCCTCCTAGCTTGATTTGCACTGCTCCAGAAAAATGCCCGCCAAGGAGAGAGAAAGAGGTCTCAAAGGATTAAATTGGTATGGATGGAATCACCTTGTTGGCCTCTATCCAGTGGATGTCTAGGTCTCAAAGGATTAAATTGGTTTGGATGGAATCATCTTGTTGGCCTCTATCCAGTGGATGTCTCATACTTCCAATTTGATGAAAATAAAAATCCCTTCATGTTGACTTAGGGTTGACAATTTTGTCCAAGTGTTGAATTGGTAATTTAAAAAGCTAGTTTCAAATGCCCGCCAGATGATGTGTGTGTATCAACAAATTCAAAAGGTGACATGGATATGTTCCTTGTTGAAGTGGTTATCGAGTCATATTTTCAGTTTGTCTTATGATGGTCACTTGTGCAAGAAATTAACTTGCCAAACTGAGAAAAATCTTGTTTTGCATATTAAGATCAAATGAAATTTGTCTAAGTGATTTGGAAATGCCCGCTAGAATTTTTCCTTGTGTTGATAAATTCATCAATTGGCATAGGTCTGTTCCTTGATGATTTGGCCATCTAGTCATGGTCTCAGATTTTGCTTTGGAGGTTACACGTGCGAAATACGAGCCTGCCAAAATGAGAGAAAGTTTATCTTTCTGTCTAAATGAAGTTTGAAAGGTCATTGGAAATGCCCGCCAGAGATGGTCCTTGTGCTGATAATTTCTCCAGATGGCACGGGTATGTTCCATGATGAACTGGCCATCTAGCCATGATGTCAGTCTCTTCTTTGGTAGTCACATGTGTGAAAAATTGATTTGCCAAGTTGAGGAAAAACTATTTTTACACAGTATGTGAATATGCTAGCAATAAGCCTGATAATATATGCTAACAAGTTTTTGTTTAAATTTCCCAGGTACGTCAATTTAATAAGGAACAATTAATATGTTATGAAATAGAGGAAATTAACTACCAACTATTTATCAAAGCAAATTAATTAAACCAAGAAGTATTTTTTTGAAGTGGTGCGTTTGATAAAAAGGCAATTTCCAGATTGAAGAGCACGATTATGGAAAGGGTGTGATGCTGAAAAGGTATGATGATAAGCTACAAGACTAAACTAATAAAATATGATAAGGCAGAGTTTATTAAAAAAAACTAGAGTTGATCTTTAATTAATAACCAGGGTTTGCTATTTAATTAAAAAACAGAGTTAATATTTTTGAAGAGGCATGAGTATGAAAAGACACGAGCCTAGTTCGAAGAGATGCAACGATTGAAGAATGAGATGCATAATATATAAACAAGCATGTGAGTTGGAAGGAAAGTGTCTCAATAGCCTAGGAAAAGATGAAGAAAGATCAGAGAAAGACCAATGAAATGAAGAAACATAATTGAAGAAAAGAAGTTCTGGAAATTTGAAAAGACAGAATAGGGTGGAAGGGTGGTGCTAGGGTAGGTTGCAACCTGCTAAGGGTGTTGTAGCATCCTGTCAGTTGTAGCTGACAAAACAGGGTGTTGGTGCATCCTTGATTTGTAGCTGAGAAACTTGGGGATTGAAGTCTCCAGCAAGTTGTAGCTTGAAAAAACTATTGTAAATATAATTTTGCAGTATAGAAAGCATTGGTGGTTTTCCCAATTGGGATTCCACGATAAAATTGTGTGTTCTATCTTCTTTGTTGATTCAGTTTTTAATTGTGATAAAATTTGAAAAATAGTGTAATACTGATTCACCCCCCCCACCTCATAGTATTGCTTGATATTCCAACAAATGGCAGAATGGAGAATGGGCTATATGTCTTCAATTTCCATTGTTATTCTAATAAATGGGTCACCATTTCCTGGTATCCACTTAGTATAATGGAATAAGATGGAAAAACTCAAAGATGATAGGGGTTGCGGATTAAGAAATAGTTTTGGGAGTATCTGGAGGTTATTAAAAGAAGAATGACTTAGGAATCTTGTTATGAATGAGAAATATATAAAGCTCTATCTATTGATGATTGGATTGGATTGCTAGCAAAATCTAAAGTAGGAGCTTCAATAATATGAAAGGAATTAGTAAAAGTATTTCTAATCGAGGCAAATGGTTGGAATGGAAAGTGGGTAGTGGGACTAGTTGGACTACAATGAGAATGGGAAGGGACCCTTGAGTGGTATGTGATACAAATTTTAGTATTCCTGGTACATTAATCAATTTGTTAAATTTAAATGAAATTCATTATTTGGTAGAGGCAACGGACTTGGATAACACTACTATCTAGAATCATGGTTGGAAGGAAGCAAATTGGATAGGTTTTCAAGGGTAGGAAGCAATTTGTTGGACTCTATATGTACAAAAATTGAAACAAAGTGCAATCAAACTAAGGGAGGAAGAAGATGAAATTATTTGGTCCAAAAATAATTAATCAAGAACATTAGTTCCTTTTAACAAAATATTGACTTGGGGTAATTGCAAAAAGAGAACATGGCAAGGGCCGAGAAGATGCATATTCTACAAACATGATGATGAGACTTAAACTCGTATGTTGATAACATGTCATTTTACAAAAGCATTATCGGAGGGAGCTTTGGAATTAGCAAGTGGAATGGAAAATGGCAAGGAGATATTGTAGTGGATTGTCTAGATATATGGTTTAAGGAAAGATCTATCAAGGCTCATTAAGCTCTTCCTTGGATAATCCCATGGGCACTTTTGTTAACTAGGAATGAAATTATCTTTCAAAATAAATAAATGTTACCATTACAATTGTTTTACCAAATCAAGTATGCTAATGAAGGAGTGTGGAAACCAGGAAAGGGAAAGTCTCCAAGAGCAGTTATTAATCCAAGCATTAATAAAAACATATGCTTGGGATACTTCAATGGGGTAATTCAAGAAAATTATGGGCAAATGGGCAAAGTGGAGCTAGAGTTGCCATGTTCCTAAAATAAGAGCATAGAATAGCCATTAGAACAACTCTATAAGCTAGAACAAATGATTGGTTAGAACTAAATGCTCTCTGGATGCTAATGAGGATAGCAACGAAAAAAGAAGTGACCAAATAGCAAATGCTAGGGGATTCCATACTAATTATAGATTGGATAAATGGTATAAATAATATGCAAAACATGTATTTTCTCCCTATAATAGAAAAAATCAAAGAGCTAAAAGAAAAAGAAAAAAACATCAACATATCTATAGAGAATTGAATTAAAGTTGATGAACTTCCTAAAGGGATAATCCAAGTACTTTCGAGTCAAAAGAGAAGGAGGAATGTTCTCTTCCTACAACCATTTGTCAATCGAACATTTGGTTCCTTTCATTAGTCAACCATTTTCCAATCGAACATTTAGTTCCTTTCGTTGGTCAACCATTTGCCAATCGAACATTTGGTTCCTTTCATTGGTCTAAATATAACCATTTGATTTGGTTCCTTTCATTGGTCTAAATATGTAAATCCATCGATGCTGTTTTTTATGAGGAAGACTTTATAATTGGGAAATTGTGTAAAAATGTGTGATTTTTTATTATTATCTATTATTAAACTAATTTCTAATCAAAGTCCTAATTCATGTTAATAGTCATCTATTTATGATACAGTTATAGGTGATTGTGTAATATGTACGGGGTGATTCAATCTTTCATACTATTTGTATCCAAAATTTGGTGAGTTTTTCAGTCAAAATCTGGTTGAAATTGTTGAAATGACACTTTTGGGTTGCTAGAATTGAATAAACAATTTCTTCATCGCCGAATTCTGTCAAAAACCACCAAAGAAAATGCAAATTATCTAGAGATTAGCTTACTCCAAAATTTACTTGTTACATCGAAGGTGTTTTTCTATATGAGGATGGGTTTCTGGATTACTGTTCCAATTTGTTACCCATCCCACATGGAGGATTTCCATGGGCTGGAGATCTCGCATGATATGCTTCATCGCTGCTCTGCCCTGCTTTAGATTTTGCACCTATCGTCTCACCTCAAACGCTGACGTGGCATAGATGCTTTCCATAGGCCGAAAATGGTGAGTGTAGGCTCCATTTCCGCCACGTCGGAGTATCTTTGGAACTCTCTACTGTTGAATATGGTTGTCATTGATGTCAAAGGAGGTCATTAATGACAAAGGAATAACCAAGGACATGATGGCAAGGAAATCTCAGTGAAATACAAAGGAATAACTAAGAGAGTGATGACATGTCCTATATGATGGTGTTCTAGTGCTATCAAGAAGTCATTGTTGCATTCTGACAAACATTCTGACAAGTATGGCAATTTGGTGAAAATCAGGAAATTGACTAAGTTTGGAAAAATTAGTCAAAACTGCCTTAGTAAAATGCCCGCCATAATTTATGGTTTGACTAAAATGCCTGCACCATTATACCAGACTATAGCTTGTTGAAATGGCTATCTAGTCATGGTCTTAGGTTTCCTTAATCACTTATGAGGAGAGAATTATTTAGTCTTCCAGAACAGGGTTTTGCACCAGTGGAAGTAGAAATTTACTAAAGTAGCCTCAAGAGGATGCCTGCCACAAATCATAGGTTGGGATAAATGCCCGCACCATATGGGAATCTTGTAGGTTGGTGTTTTTTCTACCCAACCATGGTCTTTGTTTGTCCAAAGAATCTATGAGGAAGAAGATATGGATCTGGCAAAATGAAGAAAATATATTTTAGGTATTAAAGATAGAAATTTGACGAAGTGCCAAATTCACAGGGTTGAAAGATGCATTTGGAAATTCCCACCAAGGTTTGTCTGTGTGATGATAATTTCATCAGAAGGCATAGGCATGCTCCCTGGTGAACTGGCCATCCATCCATGGATTCAGTTCTCTCTTTGGATCACACACGTGTGAGTTATTGGTCTCCCAAAAGCAGAAGAAAAACATGATGATCTATAAAAGTTTTAAAGATTAAGACCACGGGGCCTTAAATATGCCCGCAGAAGGAGATATTAAGCCCTCTGGGGCTTAAGGATGCCCATAGAGACTTAGAGGATTCCCGCAAGAAGTAAGGTCAATCCCTAAGGAGGCTTAATATGCCCGCAGGGATTTGGATATGCCCGCAGGGGGTGATGATAAGCCCACGAGGGCTTAGAGGATGCCTACAGGGGCTAAGGTAAGGTCCGCAGGGGCTCAAAAATGCCTGTAGGGGCTAAGGGAAAGCCTGCAGGGGCTAAGAAATGCCCGCAAGAGTTTCCAGGAAGATCATGCTTGCATTAAAAAAGGAAGTGATTACCACATAAGAAATGTGCCCACAAATTAGAGAAGGGAGCCCGCAGCCTGAGGTAAAGGAAGCTAGAATAATCAAATTGGAAGATGCCCATAGGCCAGAAGATGATCTAAAGAGTTTAATTAATTAATTAATTAATTAACTAAAACTGTAATAAACATAATTACAATTAAAAGATAAAATACCAAAGATTTGAAGAGGTACGAATCTAAAAGGGCATGATGATTTGAAGAGGCATGAATGAAGTATTTAAATGAAGATTTGAATTAGAACAGAAGTGTGTCTTTGGTGTCTTTGTTGAAGCAACAACAAGAACAAGCCGAGACCAATGAAGTTCCAAGACTGAAGAAATGATGTTCTGGAAGATCTGAAGAAGTCAGACTATGGTGGAAGGGTGGTGCTACAGCAGGCATAAAATCTGGGGTGTTGTAGGATCCTTGTCTGTAGCAGCAGGAAAAAACTAGGGTGTGGTTGCATTCTTTTTGTAGCAACAAATAAACAATTTTGTAAAAATTCATCCTATTAATGAGGTTGAGTTTGTGGTTTGCTCTTTGAGGTTTCCACGATAAAAGCTTGTCTTGTTTGTTTCCTTGTGTGTCTTGTACTAATTCTTTTAATAAAAAGAAAAGAAGGCAATACTGATTCACCCCCCCTCTCAGTATTGTTGGATAAGCCAACATCTACCTGACGCAATTTTATTTTTCTTTTAACTATATTTTATGTAAGGTTTCAATTTTTAGTTGAATTTACAGAGTCGGTCTCCTCTATATATGTTAATAGAGCTTAAATATGGCCAAAAATAAAGTTGTATGTGGAGTACTAAGGGGATTTTTTAATCACAATGGCAATGAAGTAATCCTCTTGGTTTTGAAAAAACATAAAAATGAATTGATGTAATTGTAAATATTGGATGTTAATTTTATATATAAGCGTTGAATCCATTTTTATTAAAAAAAGATTTATTAATTAAAATTTTGTATTTTTGACAAAGATTGCTTAACCAAATTTTTATAATAAAAAATTAAAAACTTGGAATGTTTAGCCTTCTTCATCAAGTGTAATAATACAATAGCTGCATAGATACACACTTTCTACAACCTAGTGTGAGTGAGAAATGTAATTTCGTGCTCAACATGGAGTTGACACTTGACACTTAAATAAAATAATAAAATATCAAGTAAATACAATTTTTCAATGTTACTTTAGGCGTGTGTTTACTGGCACTCAAATCCCCCCCGTATTCCGGCGATGGAAAATTTTCCGATGAGGCACACTTCCACTCCTTCTGGTTATTTTTTTGGAATTTCGATGATCTGGGTCGTCTTAAAATGGGCCAAAACCCCTAGAGGCACAGTTCCATGGCATAGTTCCACAGTAAATAGGGTGGAACTACGATTCTGCTGGTTTTTATAACCGGATCTAGGGAACAAATCGCCGGAAAAGCGGGGCGATTTGAGTGCCAATTATCACACGCCTAATAGGCGTGTGATAATTGGCACTCAAATCGCCCCGCTTTTCCGGCGATTTGTTCCCTAGATCCGGTTATAAGGAGTGGCACTGTGCCTCGCCGAAAAATTTGTTCGTGTAGGAGAAAGCATTCACTTATTGTGTACCTATGGAGGATAATCCAAAGAGAAAAGAATGCAGTTTATTGTATGAACAAGCGATAGGCAGTGGATGCATGCAACGGAAACGAAGCTCAAAGTGAAGGTTACAGTAATTCGACCAACGCCTACCATAAAGGAGTGTGATGGATGCATAGATGCAAAGAGGCCCGACCTATGACCTGCAAATGATATAAGTTGACGTGAAGTCAAGTTATCTCCAAAAACAAAACAAAAAAACATACCTCCGTGTATGAAGTTTATTACGTTTTTGCACATGGGATTAAGGGTATCTTGAAACCTTTATGAAAGTCTTTTATTATATTTAAAAGAAACATATTAACTTTTGAAGCATGTATTGGTGGAAGTAGCTGCATTTGGTACAAATTATAATATTGTATTCTAATGGAGTTGTAAGAACTTTATGCCTTCTTTTCTAAAAGAGTTTGATGCTTATATATTATTTGTATATGGCATTTAAGGTTGAATATCTTTGTAAAGGTGGTATGAGGTGATTTATGGGGTCATGAGGGGTTTACATTTATGTATTTTTTTATGTACATCATTACTACTCACTTGTCAAAGGAATTATAAGGTGTTGTGGCGTTTGCAAATATTGTAATTTGAGTTATAAGGATTTGTTTATTTCACAAAATTTTAAGGAGTTATAAGGTATTTTACCTCTATCTTGTAAATGGGTGCATTTTCGGTAGAAACCGACACCTTACATTTGTTGAATCAATTGTAATAAGATCATTTAAATGGTTCAAAATCGAGAATTAGTAGAGTTATTGAACACTCTACTGCTATTTACCGCTGACAATTCCATCACCGTCGATAAGATAATTCTCAATGGTATGCTCACGTGTTTACAAGATTCACAAGACATAATTGAACTTCTCTAGACTCAGCTCCAACATGATCAAACAAAGCAACATTTTGAACTAGTTCTTGTTCAAAACAACTCTCTTTTGAATCCGATGATGATCAAATGGCAGTACAAGACCAATTCAATGAAATAACGACATATGCAAAAGATGAAAACCATCATGATCTTGAACATGTTCAACATAATCTTTTCAAGCTTGTAATCCAACCTTGGGAAGAGATTCAATTTAAAATAAATCGATGTGGCTTAGGATATGAAAAGGATTATGATAACCTTCTCCATATTCTTGATTATAGAAAACCACTCAATTTTGTGAGTGGAGGATTTATGAATGGTGTCGATCAAAAGGTAGAACTTGAGAATAATGATAAAAACAAGAACAAGTTGATGATGCAATTAAGAATGTTCATAATGATCATGCAAATGCCATTAATGATAGTTAGTTGAATGATGAACCCATTCAGTGCCGACACTGTCACCGAGTTGGCCATCATGAATCAAATTGTTGATCTTCACCCATGCAGTTTTTGTGGGAAGACCAATCACCTCTCTGAAAGGTGTAAAAAGAACAAAAAGTTTAAACAGGAATGATTATAATTTAAATGGTTAGGAACTTGGCGTTGGAGTTTGGAAGCCAAGATATTAGCCATATCTTATTGACGAGTTCATTCACAAGTTCAACTATGTTTACAAGGAGCAGCCTTAACAATGGATGGTACACAATGTTTTGGATTTGTTGATTTCAGGACATGATTGGGGCCCATTTGATGTATCTTCTAAGTTGTAGATCGAGTCTTTAGACTCCACTCGAAGACAATGTATTTTCCCTTTTCTACTTTCAAGGGGGGCTATATTTCATTATTTGAGGATCAAATTATTGGTCCCGGACTTCTCTCCTTTCAATCGACGGGGGACAAACTGATGATTGTCAGACTTCAAGTTTCGAAGTTGACCTTGATGGATCGCATTTTATTCAAGAGCATTTGGTTTGTGGTCATCCTAAGACCACCATTTTGGTTTGCGGTCAACCAAAATCCATCTATTTAGTATAATATTTTAAGATTCTACTAGACATCGGTTAGTGGTCATCCAAAACCACCGATTTAGTAGAAGATTTTCAGATTCTGCTAGACATCAGTTTGTGGTCATCCTAAACCATCGTTTTGGTTTATGGTCAACCTAAAACCAAAACCATCCATTTAGTAGAATATTTTCATCTTCTGCTAGTCTTTGAAATGTTCCAGGATCTTTTAAGCCTTAGAGCCAAGTTCCATATTGGTTTGTGGTCATCCCAAAACCACCATTTACAGAGAGCACAAATTTCGCCTCTCTGCATTTTGCTTGACACATTGATTGTCAGGCGGTTTTTAGAGGCAGTTTTTCAATTAGACTCTTCATTGAAACTCATGACATTCCAAACCATGAGTCTCTGATTGAAGACTTGGATATATTATCATTTTTTGCACTAGTTCTTCTTGGTTAGTTGATACATTTATTAAGACTTGTGATTAAGGGGGGGGATTTGTCATGTCCCAAATTTGGCATTGGGTCACAAGGGCCTAAGCCCAATGACCATATTCATGAGAGTTTGTCAAATTGATGTTAAGGGTCAAAATATTGCCTAGGAGGAAAATTACTAGTTTCCTAGGTTGAGGGTGGAAGCTTTGGGATTTGAAATAAGGAGGATAATAAATGATGTCTGCAAATTAGAATGGCATAAATATTTAAGAAATGATCTAAATAAATAAATAAAAGAGAAAATCAAAGTGGCAATTGATCATGAAGACACATGGAGGATGTGGGACCCACACAAGCTAGATTTGCCATGCCACATGGCATCCTACTCTTTCCATTTCGAATCCATAAGAAGAAAAATGTTCTTGGGGTGAGTTAGAAGGTCAATATACTTGGAATGAGTCATGTAAGGTCGAATTGGAGTGGAATAATAACTCCCATGGAAGAGGAAGAGGCAATTTGGAGCTAGTGAAACACTTGGGCTAGATTCCTTAGCTCTATGACAACAATGATGAAGATGCTATGACACCTATGACACAAATCAGACCCGAGGGATGACATATGACATTTATGACATGTCAGGGCTAAAAATATCCTCCAAGAGGGTGCTCAAATGAGTTAGGGCAGCCAAAGAGACACCAATTCAAATTGAGAGAAGGAGAGGGCTAGAATTGGAAGGACAAGTGGCATACTTGGGAATCTCTTCCCAAATTGAGTTGGCATGAATCTCTTGGAAGGAATTAGACCCATGGAGGAAATTAGAAGTTTATAAAAGTCATGAACAAAGAAGAATGGAATCTTTTGATCATTTGAGACATTTGCAATTGCATTTGTGAAGAGGGAGAGCTAGTGGATGACTAGTTTCTTGCCTTAGCCAATTTCGAGGGTGAAAGATTCCCATCCAAGTTGGTCATTGGAAAGGCCATTCAGACCTTTAATTTGGAGATTTAATGGAGTCTTTATTTGTAGGTGTAAGCTACATGAAGCTCATGGTTTCTTCTAGTGCAGCTCACTCCTTCAACCATTTCCAGTTTTCATGGCATATTCTTGATCCTTGAGGGAGGGCGTTTTTGGTGAGCTCTTGTACTCTTTGGGAGATCTTCTCATGATCCATTTCTGTTGTAATATGATTAATATACATTTTTCTTCATCTTCAAAAAGTTTCAGGTCAAAATACCAAGTGGTTATATGTAAAAGTGATTATTAATGAGCAAACAGTAACCATTCCCCACTAGATTGATGATGATTTCGAATGGAAGAATGTTTCTCTGATATATTTATGATGTATGGAATGCCATTTATGATTATTATAAGTTTCATGTTCATCACTTAAGCATTTGGAGCCATCTTTCACAGTTTTATTTTATTTGAAGGAGATTTAATGCTATTTCCCCCAAGGTCGAACTAGTGATTTTGTAGTTGTTTGGGAGAGGATTGTAACTAGATTAATAAACTGAATAATGATGCACACAAGACATTAATATTTTCCCTTAGACATCCTCTACCTCTGTTCAAAAATTCGAGTGGGTTTGGGAGCATTTGGAGAGTAATATTCAGCATTTACCCTGGGGGGGAATTGGAACCCCAAATTACTAGTAAAACTCCCATCTTGTCCAGAAGCTTAAATAAGTTTGAAGAAGTCTTTTGATGGTCATAAATCATCCCTGAACATCATAATCAAGTACAAATATCATGTGTACACCTTCACTAAATATTTGGAGGCATTTGGAGCCAATTGGAGACCTAGAGACCAATACTAGTCAAAGGGAAATTACTAGTAAAGTAACCTACATTGGCCAGAATTGAAAGGGAATTTGCAAAAGTATTTTGAAGGTCCAAAAGCACCCCTGGAACACATATTTATGTTCTAACATCATCCATATACATTCTCAGAATATTTGGGATCATTTGGGGAAAATTGGAGACCTAGGCATCAAAACTAGTCAAAGGTCAAATTTGGGGAAAAAGAGAAAAATTTGTCATTTTAATAAAATTATTAAAAAGGGACATTACAGTGGTATCAGAGCATGGTCCTTGCACCTTTGACTTAATATCATACATTGAAGAATGAGTTGCAGCCATGTATTACTATTATGATGAATCCTATGAGTACAATTCTTATGAGGAATATGCAGATGCTTATGAACAATATGAAGCGGAATGTGAATGGGTTGAGGAAGAGGTGCCATCATGCAACACTTCTTACAATTTTAGGAAGAATGAAGACTATTATTATGACCATATGTATGATAAATATGAGTATGTCACACCACCAAAGGATAATTATATGGAGGAGTTACAAAGATGGAGAGCAACATATAAAACCTTGCCCCAACAATATCAAGAATATCTTGCTTCGAGGGAATATCCACAAAATCCCATGTCTTTTGAAGACTATGTTGATATTTTGTTTGAAAATAGACCCAAAAAGGAATATGTGGAGTTAGTGAAGAAAGGTTTATGCCATTCTTGTAAAGAACCTTGGAGAGAGTATCATATGTGTGTAAGTGAAATGTGTGTGAGTGAAAAGATCAATGAAATATCTGAAGCTTCAGCGAAGGCATGTATGTCCTACTTGAGGAGAGTTTTTGGATTTTCTTCAAAAAAAGACTCCAAAGATATTGATACTAGGGAAAACAAGGGGCAAAATGCATCAACTTGCTTGAAGGATCAAAATTAAGAGACATCACAAGAGCATGAAGAAGATCCTATTGAAAATATTGAAGATCAATTCGAGACACATTCTACCTTGGACATGAATCAAGGAGCATCTACTGATGGATGCTTGAACTATGAAGAAGCACCTACTTATGGGTGCTCACACCTCTATGTTGGTGACATAGAGATCACTTTTGAAAGTGTTGCTGCAAGCCAAACTTCCATTAAACATGAAAATGAATACCTTGTATCAGCTGAAGAAGAAACAAGATCAACTTACCCATCACCACTTGAGCTTCATGAAGTTGGTCCAAGCAAGAAGGAAGAAGATGAGATTTTCAAGAGCCTCATTTTCTTGAAGGAGCCTTAAATATCAATGAAAATAAGATCCAAGAGTCCCTCAGCATTCTCCATGACACTCAAGCATTGGTGTCAAATTCTTGTTGGAGAGCTACTTCATTGGAGGAAACATCCTTCCTTGAAGACATGGAGAAGATTCAAAGAGCAATGTGCCACATCAAAGGTAATTTCATGTATTTGTTTTTTGATAGAAACCATTTGTTTGAGCTTAATGAATTTTTACATGATGCATACTTGAAGAATAATGAGGATAATCATAAGCTCACAATTCAAAATGAGTAACATCTTGAAAAGTTTCAAGATACTTGTTTTTCCTTCCATGTTTCAGATTGTCAAATGGTAGATTGTTTGGAGGATTCTCATGACATGGTGGATTATGAGAAATGCGGAAATTTGAATTTGCTTGATGTGTTTGAAGATGAACTTGAAGAGATCCAAACACTTGATGTGGTAGAAGAGGAACTTGAATTGTCTCTTGATGAAGGTTATGCAATTTTTAAAGAAGAGCATGATTCCTCTACATTGGAACCAATCTATGACAAAGTTTTCACACTTTTGAAGGAGTTGCATGATACTACCCATATGGATCCTTCCCATGATGAAAATTCTGCACTTTTTGATCATTTGGGTGAGTTAGTTCATTCTCCTACATCCTACAATTCCATGTTTTGCAGCATTAGTCTCAATGAAGTATGGGTGAAATGGTTCTTTTTGATGGTACCACATGAGGAGTATGGAACTCCTAGATTTACCTTTTATGATGACATGGTTGGAGCACATTCTTATTTACATTTGAAGCAACATCATTTGTCACTTTATGATGATGCAAATCTACATGGATGTACCTATGATATGCATTTGAGTCACTTGAAGACTCATGGTTTTTCTTGCTCAACACTTGGTTCATTTGATGTTGGAGGAACTTCATCCAACACTTGGGTGAAGAGATTTATGGTTGGAGAATATTTTTGTTGGCAGCCACATACCTTGCTATATCTTTATGATTCTCATATTCATGGATGTATGGGTGAGACGTCTTTGAGTCATTTGAAGTCTCATTGTTTTTCCTGCTCATTATTTGGTTCATATTTTAGTGGAGATTCTTCATTCACTTCTTGGATGAAAGAATACATGGCTGAATATTTTGATTCATATCACATCCTTTTGAAGCAGCATTATAGGACATGGGATCCTCACCTATGTCATTGGAGCATATTTGATTGGTTACTTAATGATTGTATGCACTTGGAAAATGGTGGTCTACTTGCTTGGAGGTATAAGCACTTTCATGACTCTTTGATGAAGCATCTTCTTGATGTACATTTTCATTATGTTTTTATGTACTTTGATGATATATATTTTGTACTCATGATGTTTGGAAGAATGCATACAAGAAAATGGGATCCAGGAATCCTCTTATCTGATGGTATGGGTTGGAGAGCACTCTTGATTGTTGGGGTGCAATACAAGTAATGGGACCTTGGAATAATTTTTGTTTCATTGGTTTAATGCTATTTCCCCCAAGGTCAAAACTAGTCTCCTTGCATCTGATTTAAGGGAGTTATAACAGACATTAAAAGTTGAATGGTGATGCATATGAGTTCATGTTGATGTCCTTTATATTTCACCTACTTCCATTTAGAATTTCGAGTTGGATTGAGTGCATTTGGAAAGTCATTTTCATCATCTACCCCTAGGGGATTTGAACCACAATTTTACTAGTAAAACTCCATACATTGATCAGATTCCCAAAGTGAGTTGCAGAAGTCATTTGATGGTTAAAAGACACCTATAAACACCATTTTTATGTATTAACATCATTCATACACCTACTGGTACAATTTTAGTCATTTGGAGCTATTTAGAGCCATCTACCATTGGGGGTTTGAAGCTCGAAATTACTAGTGATCTTCCCTACTTTGTCCAGATTGTAAATGAATGTGTAGAAGTGTTTTAAGGGTTTTTTAGTATCCATGAGCCTCTATTGTATGTATTAATAACTCTCAAATACCTTCAAACCCATTATACAATCATTTGGGATCATTTGGAGACTAAGAGACCAATACTAGTAAAAGAGGAATTGCTAGTCAAACTCCCTACTTTGGACAGAATTCAAAGAGGATTTGTAGAAGTAATCTAAAGGTCATATATCATCCCTGAGCATCATATTCAAGTCCTAATGTCAGTCATATACCTTCTCAGAATATTTGGGAGCATTTGGAGGAAATTGGAGACCTAGACATCAAAACTAGTTAAAGGTCGAACTAGGGAAAAAAGTGAAAAATTTGCCATTTTAATAAAATTATTAAAAAGGGACATTACAGGATTGTTAAACTAACTCCTAATCAAAGTCCTAATTCACCATAACCGTTATCTAATTATGATACGATTATAGCTAGTTGTGTAAAATGTAATATAAATGTACTTGTTGTACATTACAATGTAATGAATTGCATGTGCCTTTTCTGCCATGGTTGTCTTCATGTCTCTCTTGATTTTCTTGATGTAATTTTCATGATGTGATATTAATGTCATCTAGAAGGGATCTTTTAAGAGCAATTCAGAGTCCTTAGGAGTACACATAATTGTATACTTTATATTCTTTTTGAAATAATAAATATATGTTCTTTTTCTTGGAAAAAATGGTCTATGTGACACTAACTAATTAAGTTCATGTAAGAAGCTTAAGCACAAATCAAATTGTTAGATTACATGTAACAAGGAAACCAACAACACTTTCAACAATTTTGTTTGTACCAAGATGCAAAAATGATCACTTAGCTAATTATCCATGTAATACCCCTAGTTTTGACTTGGAATGTACTTAATCAAAATTATGTAAGTGATGTAAATATGCTAGTATGGTTCCTAGTGCAGAGCTTAAGGCCAATGCCCAACTAGTTAATGGCTAGGCATGTATAATGTAAATATTTTTATTTGAACTGTGTGTTTGACTTATCATGCCAATTTGAAATATATGTAAATATTATGTTGGAAAATAATAAAATGGTCCAATATGGTTGTGTAAAGAGAATTAGAGGGGCTATGATTCCACCAGAGGGTAAGAGGAAAAGGCGGCCTATGGGAAACTAAATCATTTGCTTCCAAGTGTCAACCTTAGAACTCATACAAATTCTTCCATGTGATTTAAAGGAGTCAATTACTTCATCTTGACTATTAAACCCAATAATTGAATGCATGTGTGAGGTTGGTGGGAAAAGTTACTTCATGTAGTAACTATTGAGGCATGGGCCCCTAAATGCACTTTTGTGATAGTTATGTTAGTAGTCAGAAGTCATTTTCTTCTATAGTCATAAGCTATTTCAGTTGTATTTTCACCATCATCTCATATCCCCGGGAGTCAACACTCATTCTCTCATTCTCTCATGCAAATTTATACACTACGCAGAGCTTCCTATGGTTGTTCATGACCATTACTAGACTGTTTTTAACCCCAAAAATCAAATTTAGAGACACAACTGCATATTTGAAGTGAAAATAGATGGTTGTATGTGGATATAGAGGTGGGGAAATCTAGGAACCCTTACCCATTGATTGTTTCTACTCACAGATGCTTGAGAAGCCATGAATTATGCCACAGAAGGTTCTCCAATATCATACAACAAGTTGGACTATTACTACACACACTGGTAAGAACTGTAAAGGTTGGATTTCCTTAGGGAACTATGGATCAGTGAAGGGGAATGCATTCTTTGTGTTGTGTGGGGTAGTTGGAAGGAGTGCCATGGTTGTGATGACTGAGTGAGATCTTTGTAGAGATCTGGATGAGCATTTGGCTAAGCATAGAGAGCATAACAGGTTGTGGGATGAGAGAGAGAATCATGTAGGTGTTTCTTTCATCCTAGTGGCCTCATAGCCCAGCTTGGGGCTGGCCTCTCAGCAGAAAGAGCATATGCTGGAGAGAGTGCCTATGGTTGGGTGGAAAATTGCTCTTACACAACCAATTTCTTGGATCTTATTCATTTGTTTAAAGATAAGTATTAATTTTTAATTGAATATGAAATGTTTTATTTGATGCCTATGATGATTATGTTGGTATAGGCATGCTAGATATGTGTGGATAGAGTTTATTTCCGTTGTGTATTTTTTATTATTATGCATCTACATGTGTATTTAATTATTATGAATTTGAAATATGGCTATGGGGTGAAATTTAGGAGCCCGTAAATAATTAATATCCCCTCCTGTGAGTCGGATTGAATGAAGGGGACGTTACAATCCATCATAAATAAATTAATTGATCCATTAGCCATACCAAGTCACAACAACAATCACTTAGCTGATCATCCGTCATAACAATTAGTTGTTCCATTAGCCATACCAAATCACAACAACAATCACTTAGCTAAGTATCCACCATGACAATTATTTTTTACATTAGTTGTTACATTAGTCATCCATCATTATTAACTTGACCATGCACCACACCAGGAAACATAAACCGATAGTGACATACAAAACAACCATTTATAGTGTGAAACATGTTATGTTCTAGGAGAAAAACCTACTTGGAGCATTTAACATCCAAGTCCATTGATAGTTCAAATAATCAAGGTGTCAATTTCCATCGAAAGTGCACCAAGGCTAAACCACCAAGGTTGATCTACAACAATAAAAAAAAATGACATTTACAATCTGAATCGTAGACCAAACAATTGATACAATAATGACATAACCAAATTGTCGTCCATAAAATGTTCCACTATAGTAAGCCTCTAACTTGCCAAAAGACCCAGTTCCTCTCCAAACCCCAATCTTAAGTTTAAACCAATTCATCCATCTCATGAAAGGTTTTTTCACACTTAAACGATTTCTTCAACACGGCGAACAAAAAAATCCAATTCCTTACTAAATTCCAAAGGAACTCGCAAGTCCTCTTTTTATACCAAACTTGGGTTCACATCTATTTTTCCTTAAAATGGGTTGACCCCCATGTTTTCCTCAAAATGTAGCTAACTCGATTCCTCTCTAGGACATTGGGTGGTCCTAGTCAATTTTCAAGGGGGTTGTAGCTTTCAATTTCAACCTTAACTTGTCCCAATGTATATTTCAAATCAAACCATGACCCATCCCGACAAGCCCAACAACTTAGATTCAATTCCAAGGAATTCTTACAGGAAGTTGTCCAATCATCCATCTCCTCAAGTACAACTCCAAGGAACTCACTAGCACCATGCACAACACCACTCATTTTGTCTAGTGGAGATTTTGCACCCAAGGAAAGCTTCCTTGTCCAATGCATTGTGTGGGTGAGCCCAAGTTGTTTCTTAAAGTTAAGGAAATGGCCCAAGGCCAGTCATCTAGTCAATCATTTGGCCATGCACCATGCATCATTAAGTTGCATCCATCATGCCTTAGCCAAAACCGTGGCAAGGAAATGACATCCATCTCAAATCCCTTGAAACAACTATCTCATGTGGTCCTAATGTCTACCTACAAAAGACATGCACCCTAGTTCATCCACTACTCCTCCAAGTCCCATTTACATTACCCACAAATGCATATAAATTTGATTAGCTCCATTAAGACAACTTGTCAAACATGCAACTTCGATCAATTGATTCCTTTCAATGAGAAAGACCCTTACACTACCTATGTGGAAACCCTCAGTGGAATAAATATCATGATATGTTGAGACTTGAAATTTGAATGTAACACCTCGTTGAAGCCCCTAGCTTGTAATGTAATTGTAAAGAGATAGTGGGGCCTAGAGCCGAACTCATGCAACTTATTTTGTACTCTAGATTAATTATGTCGGATGTGGGTGATGATGCTAAAAAGAACCGGGACTATGAAACCATGAGAGGGAAAATGAATGAGTAAGGAGGGGGGGGGGGGGTTGAAACCTAGTGATTTTAACCTTGCCTTAAACATGTATTGCACAAAGTCTAACTTTATTAAGTAACTGAAAGAGAGGGGTACCTTGGGTTTAAAGCTTAATTAAGTAATTAGATATATAAAATGGTGTTAGATGTTTTTAATCTTGAAAGTTGGCACGTGGCTCTCCTTCCCCATGCACCAAAAGGGGCTCAAGACTTAGGAGAAAGTGTTTTTTTTTTTGAAGAGAAGAATGGGGAGAGGTGTGTAATGGAGTGAAGCTTTGATGAACCATTTGCTAAAATAGTTGTCGAACCTTCTGTCTGAACCTTTTATTCCCTACAATGAGAACTAAATAGACATGTGAATCCATGTTAGCAAATTTTGAATTGTGATGTGTGTAAGTGATCTTTATTGGTCTAGTCCTAGAGCGTTGTTCAGCAGTAACAAATCATGAGGTACTTCGTGGTTAGAGAAGGGAAATTATTGTTGTGTATTGGACAAGATAATGAAGGAGAAGTTCCTGGGGGAAGTTTTAGGTGTTGAGCAAGAGAGATATGACTTGAGGAAGTAAATAAATTCATGTGTTGATCTGCAAACTTTACCCCTCACGTTTTCAGAGTATAAGCTCTAGGGTGGCAACTTTGCTAAGAGATTAATGAGCATGAAAGCCTACAGTTGGGTGGTGCATTCCTCATCCACAGTCATTCCTAGAGAAAAATCTCAAATCAATGAATTCTCTGTTTTTAAATATATGTTGATACATATTGGAATTTGAATTAAAATGTTGTAGAGGATGTGTGAATTCTTGTGGTTAATGGATTCCTTCATAAAATCCAGAATTCATGTATGACTAATTTTGTTTTTAGAACCTGTAAATTTCATAAAGAATATGTTAATGGTTTTGTTGATATGGTTGGTCATTTGTTGGGCTGATACCTTTGTTTTGTTTATAGAAACGTTGCTTGGCAATGCATGAACAAACTAAATCTGAAAATCGTGGCCACTGGAAATCCTTGCATTAAATGTGTTTGTTGGGCATTTCATGAGCAAAATAATTCTAAAAATCGTGGGTCCTTGGTAATATTTTTTTTAATGTGTTTGTTTGGCATATTATGAAACATATACCTATGAAAAAAACGTTGGATGATGGATTCCTTTGTTGTAAACGATTTTTATATTTTATTGGGTGTTTTGCGAGGCAATCATACTAAAAAAAATCGCCTTTATAACATAAGAAATGATTTTCTTTTCTTTACTATCCTATCGGGGCATAAACCTAATTGGAAATACCACCCAGGGCTGTAAAACTTATACTCTTAAATTCCATAGCCTTGGAATTTGCTCAACATTAATGAGTGACTTTTTAACTTCAATTTGTCTACTTCTGTGATTTAAAAAAGAAATATTTATATGAAGGGAATGGATGGTTGGTTGTTCCGTTTTGGCTTGTTTTGGTGATAGAATCATTGCCTAGAACAATTAATCTAATCCCTTAATTCATTGATTGGGAAAAACAATTTTGTGAAGGCAAATTAATGCCAAGGATAAGCCTTCTCACCTCAACCATTGTTTTTCTTGTTCATGAAGCATTCATTGGTTTTTGAGGTATGTAAAGAAAATAATTGTCTTGTTCATAAAATATTGAATGGTTGGGTTGCTATTCTTTGAGAATCAAATTCTGTTGGATTCTATTCTAGCCTTGTTGTTTGAAAGCATGTGTGGTAGTGTTTTTAGTTAGAAAACTCTCATAATTTTTATAGGCACGCATTTCTATATTGTATAAGTTTAATTTATGTACAACATAGCCATGGGTTTGCTACTTGTTGAGCTAAACATGCCTTGATGTGGGTAAGTTTATAGGATTTGAAATCAGTAAACTATATTGTATTAAGCAATGTTTCCCACCAATAAACTTATGAAAATAGGGTTTACAATGGGTGGAAATACGTTGTTATAGACCAATGCCATTTTTGTAGTTGATGTAGAATCTTATTTTCTCTTATACAACAATTCATTGCAAGTAGAAAATGAATGAAATCAATTGACTGATTTAACCTTGCTACAATTGGCATCAAATGAATTGGCTTTGGGATAAACTATGTTATTTATAATAGGTATGGGTGTTAGAATGGTAATATCTCCCTCCATCTCTACCTGGCTAAGTGTCAACGGGATACCATTCTTGTTATGTGAATGTTAATTATAAATATGGCTTTGCGATGAACTATGTTATTTCTAAGAGGTATGGGTGTTAGAATGGTAATATATCCCTCCATCTCTACTTGGCTAAGTTTCAACTGGCTACCATTCTTGTTATGTGAATGCTAATTATAAATACATAGCAAATTGTAGTTTGAATTGACTACTGTTTTGAGTTGAGTATGATTCATGTGTAATATTTCTAATAGTTCGCCAAGCAAGCAACTAAGACAATACCCATATATGATTCCATTTTCACAAATTTTAGTCCCAAGATTTATTTCTATCAATGGCATCAGGTTCGTGGTCGGGAATGACACTTTGTTGGGTTGGACAATATCAAAATTGTTGTCATTTGATATTTTCTAAATGATAACAAGTTTTTGTGGGGTTGGATTATCCATAGCAATCGTGTAAATCAAATGGATTTTCTGATATAGTCATAATGCCTAATGAAGTTTCTCTCGGTATGTCATCATATCATTAAGGCGAAATGACTTTTTAAAACAAGTATACATGGAGGTTAGGTCATTCAATCAGACTCATTCAAGTAGGAAGTTAAGGCTTCTTACTCACGCTATTAGGCTAGATAGAAAGACGAGGTAAAGCAGTCTTCTACACCAAGAAAAGAAGTGGGAAGGTTATAACTTACCTGAGTTTTAATAGAATGAATCATAGTATTAGTAGTTGCTATTGTTGGGTCTACCGTATTAGTAGTTGCTATTGTTGGGTCTAGGAAATGCCCCTTTTTGGCCATCCTTATTACATCATTTTGCCTTGATTTCATCCTACTTTCATAAGCTATATCCATGTCTTTCTCCAGATCAATCGATAATATTGATAGGTATAATTCGTTATTGCTTTATTTATTTTATGTGTAAGATTGTTAAAGATTATGGATCTTAGTCCTTGGTTTATGCTGATCTGTGTGATTTCATTTAGTCAAGTTCTAAAGCGCAGGTGTATCAGCCAAGTGGTGCTAGCTTCTCATACTCCAAGGAACAGCGCATCCTCCACGTGAGCTGTAACATATCCTCACTGTAACAGATTCCACTGAAACAGAACCCAACTGCGACAGACAGGTTTCATTCCAGTTGCTGAGTCTGTTGATCCATTAATTATTAGAGCAACAACATCCTTCATGATTAGCAGCCTTGTTTAATACGGCTGTATCAGTTAGCTGTAACTCCGCAGCATGAAGATCATAGATCTTCATTGTTGCACGATTATAGTGGATATGAAACTGTATTTTCCTTGTATAAATTCCAAAAGGCTCTCATAGCCTGGGGTTGGACAATTACCATTTTACACAAGCTGTAATAGAGCACTGATACTGTCAATTTCCATCATTAATATGAGAGTAGAGTTCTTCATTTCTGTGTCTTAATTTGTTGTGATTCTCGGCGTCTCTGTTAGAAGGCCATGGCCCGCCTTCTCACAGAGATAGCCAGTTTAAGTAGGTAGAGTAGTTTAGATTTACTTCTGTTGCGTGGTGTGGAATTATTGTAGATGTTATTGGTAGCTGCAACAGACAATTAGCTTTCCTTTTGTTAGTTCATAATTGCATCTTGAATAGTTGTAGCAGATTGGTGTGACAGTCGACTGCATAGGATAATTCATTTAATGCATGTGTTTGAATCAGCTGTAACAACCAAGCTCAATTCCAATATCTTTTAGTTGTTTATGCTTTCTAGGATTTCCAGTAATTATCAATTAGAGTCCAAGCTTAGATTCTGGTTACTGTTGTATCTTAAATTGATTTAAAGTAGGCAGATTAGGATTGAGTAACAGTAGCTGCTGGATGGATCATTTTGGTAAATATCAATTATTGGTAGTTTGATAATTATAGGATTTAACTTCTTGCAAAAGCAATCTGGTTTATTTCTATTCTCAATTTTATAACTACTGGGTGATTTCTGTAGGAAGGTAGTTTCAATCAAATCCTTAGATGTGTGAATTAGCTTAGTTTGCTTTCTAGAGTGATTTTGGCTGGATAGATTGGTAGGATCATTATATACATTTAGTAAATCAACTGCTTGACATGTTTATGCACAGATTATGCTCATTACCATTGAAATAAAAGACCTCCCTGGGTTTGACAATTTATATTGACCATCTTGTGTGTTAGCTTTAATTAACTGACATATAAGGTGACCAACATTTTGGCGCCGTTGTCGGGGATGGTAATAGATAGAAAAAGTTAGTAGTTGGTTTCATTTGATTTTATTTTAGTTCAATTATTTACAGCATGCATGAATACAAGAAAAACAAATCGGGAACCCCCTTTGAATACTAACATTGTAGGTGGAAGAGGTCGAGGTCGTAATGTAGGTCAGGGAAGACACACATACATTGATGAGATAATTGCTAGAGCTGATTATTCCACTAAACCACCGCGGAACTCTACAGGAAGGGGAAATTCTGTTCCTCCCAATCTTGAACATTCAGCATCCACAGTGGAGAATACAACGGGACCTTCAACTCCTGTTGCAGAAAGTAAACCTCCTGAAGATAAGGGAAGCACTGTAGGTGCACTAGATAGAGAGGAGATCTATTATATTGACGGAACCAGAGTTACCAAAGAGGTGTGGTTGGAGACTCTCCGAATAGCAGAGGAAGAGAGAAGGTGAGAAGAGAAGAGAAGAGAGGAGGAAGCTAAAGCAGAGGAAGAACGCATAAAGGAAGCTGTTGAATTTTGGACTAGAACCATGGTTGGTAGAGAACAGGAGGGTGAGAACGAACATGGGAATAACCGGGAGGAAGAAGGAGAAAATAATCAGCCTGGTAATACTATGGCTACATTAGAATTCCCTATCCTCCAGATACCTGGAGCAACGCCTATGAAGAATATCTCACCATTAGTTCTCCCGAATTTTCATGGTAAGTCCTCTGAGGATCTTGATGAATTTATTTTTGAGTTTGATATCCTCTGTCGCAGCTATGATTACACCTTTAGTGCTCAGAAGCTGAAGTTATTCCTAGCCACCTTGAAGGGAAATGCTCTGCGCTGGTTCATGAGTCTGGGTCGTGAGACCATTACTACTTGGGACCAAATGAAAAACACCTTCCTTTCTAAGTACCAAGAATATTGCAGAACTAGGGATAGAAAAGAGGAGCTGTTTAAAATGGTTTGGAAGGATGAAGAAAGTTTGGAAGACTTTGTGGAAAGATTGTTGTACAATTTACAAAGATCTGGTCATGCTAAGATTGGCAAGGACGTGCTCAAGATTATCTTACTAAGAGGAATTAGAGAGATTGCCTTGATATGTTAAATATTCTAGGAAAAGGGGATATCTCGAAAGAACCTTTTGAAAAGATTGTTGAATTATGTCGAAGGTACTCCAGGGATCCTCTAGAACCAGCAAACGAGACAAAGACCGAGACCATGATGTCTTCACTAGGACTCAGAAGTCAACTAGTGGAGGAGCCACTCAAGCAGAAATAGGCAACTTACTGGAGAATTTTAAAATAGACATGAGGAGCTCCATTTCCTTAGAGTTAGATGTCATGAGAGCAAAGCAGAAGCAAGTAGTAGAAGATCTTACACTTGGTGTATTCTGCCCTAGATGTAGGAAAAAGCACCCACTAAAGGAATTCCCGTTGGACAAAGCAGAGGTATGTATAATATGTGAACTCGAGCATGATAATAAGGAATGTCCTTCCTTACCTAAGGTCAAAGCAGTCCTACAGGCATTTATTCCAGATGTGGAGCCAGTATACTTCATGCCAAAGAAGAAACCATGGCAGCCTCAAAATCAAGGTATGAATCCAGACCCAACATTTTTTCTGATTAATATGAATGGAATGAACAATATACATAATATGAATACACAATTCCCTTCACATTATTGTAACAACCAGTGGAATCCATCTCAGAACCCAATGCAAAATCCTAACTCATGGACACCATGGTCACAACAGTCAAACCATGCTCCTTGGAATTTCAACTGGAGAAATTCTTACCAAGGAAATAACTTTCCCCATCACCAGACTCAGTATCAACAGTACCCTCCTCAACAGTATCAGCATCAGTAGTATTAGCACCAATAGTATTAGCAACCACAACTCCCTTTCCAAAACAATGCCGCACCTATGAATGCACCACTTCGACCATAGCTACCTGCACAACCTAACCCGAACCCAAACAATAAAGCAGTCCAACAATTTGAGACTGCCAACATGCCTGTGTATTCCATCACTCAAATTCCCTGCAATGATATACAATTACGATCAGGGAGGGTGGTGGAACCTATTATCACTGAGGATGTTTTATTCCCAGTGATTGAAACTGGAGTAAATTAGCACTATGAGAACATGGTTAATTCAACAAGCCCCATCATTGAGGATGCTGATACTCCTACTGAAACAGTAGTTGAAACTCAGAAAGTAACACACAATGTGTCACAGCCTACACAGTTGAATAAAGAACCACCATACCCTGAACGATTGGCCCTGCAGAAAACAGTGGAACCGCCCTGATTTGATCTCGTGGGAGAACTGAAAAATTTGTATGTTAAAATTCCAATGTTACAGGCCCTTCATGATGTGCCCATTTATGCCAAGACTGTTAAAGATTTATGTGTCAAGAAACTAGAAAGAAGGCCCAGGGATCCCCCCACTGTCCACATGTTGGTAAAGGTTTCATAATTAATAATGGGGAAGGCCCCTCTAGCAAAATACGATGACCCTCGGAACCCGACTGTTACAGTTCACATAGGGAACACACAAATTCCAAATGTCTTGGTGGATTTAGGTGCATCTATTAACGTTATGACCATAGAACTGTAAAGAAATTGGGACTCACTAATCTTCGGTCAAGCCCTACCATTTTGGAACTTGCTGATAGATCAACAATCAAGCCTGAAGGGATCCTAGATGATCTCGTGATCTCAGTCGACTCGTTGGAATACCCTGCGGATTTCTTGGTGTTACAGCCGAAATCCCAGTTGGTGGGACACCCACTGATCTTGGGAAGACCGTGGTTGGCCACAGCAAATGCCTGTATCAGCTATCGGTTAGGATCTATGACCATTTCAGAAGGAACTAAGATCAAGAGCCTAACCCCGTACCCTCTAGCTCGACCAAGCACAGAAGCTGAGACTCCATTATGGGAAGATTTGGAGGAAGAAGAGGGTGTGCAGCCATTACTAACCATAGGGAGAGCCTTAACGTTTAAAGATGAAATAGAGGATGATGCCATTAATAGTTTCATCAGTGAGCCCACGTCAGTCAATAAAAATGTCTATTAGATCTTGGACAGTACTCTAGCTGCAACAGAACAAGAAAATCTTACAGAAGAAACTCTAATCGGTGATGACAGTATAATTCCAGTACTTAAGAATTTGAGAGTGTTCCAATAGAAATTGGGCCAGGAAAAACATTGAATATCAATCCTAATCTGGAACCTAGCGAGCTGGAACAGCTAGTCACTCTGCTGAAACAGCATAGGGGAGATTTTGCTTGGGAGTACACAGATATGAAAGGAATTCCTTCTCATATGTGCACCCATCACATTTATATTAAGAGCGACTCCAGGCCTATATGTCAACCACAATGAAGGATGAACCCGAACCTAAGAGACATAGTGAAAGAAGAAATCCAAAAACTTTTGGAAGCAGGATTCATATACCCAATTTCAGATAGTGAGTGGGTTTCTCCACTTGTGATTGTGCCAAAGAAGAATGGGAAATGGAGGGTCTGCGTGGATTATAGAGAATTGAACAAAGCAACGCAGAAGGACCATTTCCCCTTACCTTTCATCGATCAGGTCCTTGATACCTTGTCTGGGAAAAAGTATTTCTCCTTTCTGGATGGCTTTAGTGGCTATAACCAGATCCATATTGCTTCAGAAGATCAAGACAAAACCACTTTCACCTGCCCCTGGGGAACTTTTTCCTATCGAGTACTTCCTTTTGGGTTGTGCAACGCACTAGCTACATTTCAGAGAGTAGTGATTGGAATCTTTTCGGAAATGGTGAATGATTGCATGGAAATTTTTATGGATGACTTTACTCCATATGGTGATAGTTATGAAGAAGCACTGAAAAATTTAGAAAAGGTCTTGAAACACTGTGAACAAAGCCAACTCTCTTTAAGCACTGAAAAGTGCCACATGATGATGAGTGAAGGCATAATGATGGGGCACTTCATCTCTTTTGATGGTATCCAGGTAGATCCATCCAAAATCAAGGTAATTGAAAATATACCAACTCCTGGAAAATAGAAGGATGTACGTAGCTTCTTGGGGCATGCTGGCTATTATAGAAGGTTCATAGAATTTTTTTCCAAACTAGCTTCTCCTTTGTTCACCCTATTGATGAAGGATGCACAGTTTGTCTGGAATGATGCACGCCAAACAATGTTTATTGAGCTAAAGAGAAGGATGTCTACAGCACCCATCTTATGAGGGCCCAATTGGGCTCTGCCTTTTCACATTTCTTCAGATGCTTCAGATACTGCCATTGGAGCAGTTTTGGGACAGGAGGAAGGTAATGCTCCTTATTCCATTTACTACATTAGTAAAAATTTGTCTCCTGCTGAACTAAATTATACTGTCATAGAAAAAGAATTTCTTGCCATTGTTTATGCCATCAACAAATTTAGACATTATATTACTGGATATTCTACTTTTGTTCACACTGATCATTCTGCTATCAAGTATTTAATGAATAAACCAACCACGAATGCTAGAGTTATTAGATGGCTATTACTGTTACAGGAATTTGATATCACAATTATTGATAGACCAGGAAAGGAAAATGTTGTTGCATATTTTTTATCTCGACTTACTAACAGTGATGATAATTTACCAGTCGAAGATTCCTTCCCTTACGAACATTTGTTTGCAGTATCAGCTCATTCCCTATGGTATGCAGATATTGCTAACTTTTTGGCTGCAGGTAAGCTTCCAGCACATCTGTCAAAGAGAGAAAAAAGGAATATCATACAATATAGTGCTAGGTACTGCTGGATTGATGGCCATATTTTCTACACAAGGATTGATTTAGAGATCAGAAGATGTGTTAGAGAAGATGAAATCGTTAGCATTCTTAAAGCTTTCCATGATGAGCTTTATGGGGGACATTTTGCTGACAAAAGGACAGGTCATAAAGTTTTGAGAATGGGCTATTTCTGGCCTACATTGTTCAGGGATGCAAAGAAGTATGTTTAGGAATGTGATAGTTGCCAAAGGATGGGCCAACCCAACAGATTAGATGAGATTCCTTTGCAACCACAGCTTGTGGTTGAATCGTTTGATAGGTGGGCTCTAGATTTTGTAGGGCCTATCAACCCTCCCTCAAAGCAGAAAGTTTAAATCTTGGTTTGCACAGATTACATGACCAAATGGGTAGAAGCTGTAGCCTTGGTTAAGGCCAATGATCAGGATGTGATTGATTTCCTGTATGAAGATATTTTTACTCAATTCAGAGTACCTAAGGAAATCATTACAGACGGTGGACCACAGTTTGTGTCTCACAAGTTGGAATCACTGTTACAGAAATTTCATATTCAAAACAGAATAACCTCGCCATATCATCCACCGGCCAATGGCCAAGTGGAGAGCACAAACAAGGTTATTGAGGCTATTCTGACAAAAACAGTGAAGAGCCATCGTAAAGATTGGGCTGAAAGGCTTCCAAAGGCACTATGGGCCTATCATACTATGTGGCGTAACACCACTGGTTTTTCCCCATATGAGTTAGTGTATGGTAAGAACGTTGTTTTTCCAATTGTATTTGAAATTAGAACCTTGAAAATAGCTGTGGAAGCAAACCTGGATTTATCAGAGGCACAGAGGAACCGACTGAATCAACTCAATGAATTGGATGAGAAGCACACAGCTATAGTACATCATACAGCTTTAATCCAACAACAACGCTCTAAGTGGCATGATCGATTTATAAAAAATTCTTCCAAGAGGGGGATTGGGCCCTGTTGTATGATTCACAGTTTAAGAGGGGCTTTAAAGGTAATTTGCGCACTCGTTGGTTGGGAACCTATCAGATAGATCGGGTATTTGATAATGGAACAGTCCGGTTGATCACCATTGATGAAAAAAAAGTACTATTATTTGCAAATGGTCATCGGCTGTGACTGTATCACAAGCTGATCTCAATGGAAGCTTTCATTTCGCAGGTTGTAGGTGATCCAGAGTGTCAGTTAACGCCAGGGCAGGGATCTTTCTCAAACCCTGTGAATTCCTAAAATTTGCAATTTCCATACATATTTTGTACATAAATAATTGGTTTTTCTTTCATTCTGTATTTTATCTATTTTTATTTGTTGCACTTAATCAGTTTGTTTTGAAGAACTGTGTGTAGGAACTAATTGGAAGAATAGCAGTCGTGACTGGGCCAGACGATTGCAAATACCCCAGATTGTTTCCTGTTTTAATAAATCTCTTTGAGAAAGATGGATGATTCGTAGTCTTCCACAGCTAGCTAAAATTTGCTTGTTACTTCATTCTGACACAGCTGCGACTCCTTGCCTTGCTCATTCTTCCTATTTTTGCAGCTGTGACTCCACCATTTTCCGTTTACTTCACTTTTCCGTGGCTGAGACTCCGCCACTTTTTCCCGTTCTGCCAAATTTCGTAGCTGTGACTCCGCCACTTTTGCCCGTTCTGCCAAATTTCGCAGCTGCGACTCTGCTATTTTCGCTCACCTTTCTAAGTTTGGCAACTACTACTCTGCTATTTCCATTTCATTTTTACCCATTTCCAGCAGCTGCGACTCCTCTACCTTTGTCCGTTCCGCTAAACCTAGCAGCTGCGAGTCCGATACCTTTTCCCATTCTGCTAAACCTACGAATCCGCTATCCTTGGTTATTTTGCTAAATCTAGCAGCTGCGACTCCGTTCTTTCCACTTCATTTCCTCTCCTTCCGTACAGCTGCGACTCCACCATTTTCACTTATTTTGCTAATTCTAGCAGCTATGACTCCTCCAGTTTGTCTGCTCTCCGATTGTTGATGCCAATAATGATTTGATTAGGTGTCAGTTTTGTCGCTCGCTCCACAAGATCCAATCATGGTTTGCCACGAAGGAAAATTTCGGGTGCCTTGAGTAGCTATCAGCCCACGTGGCAATGGCCACATCACTTCAGCACATGTGCATTCATACCCGTGATGACGACGGTCGGCTGTAATGATTGATCCATGGCTCAAACTCATAAATGCAAAGGTACAGATCGCATATTTTACATGATTTGGCAGAAAATTAAATACGGTAATAACAATTATGTACTGTCGTAACCCTTGATTAATGAACCCATACGATTTAACCTCTATGGATTATGTCAAGGTCATGGTTGTATTTATTTCCCGTAAACTTACCCGATTTGCACCTATTACTCCAATTCTTCCAACTTCATCGTTTCAATGGAATGTTCATACTGGCGCAGACTTGCCTAAAACCTGATTTTTGAACCCCAATAACCCTTTGCATGTTCGTTAAACTTCAACTTCCACGTCTAGATTGGAAATTGTTGCGTTTGTTCTGAACTTTGAGGAGGGATTAAAATGGGAAACCCAGTCCAACATGATCTAGTAAATACAGAAGTTGTACGTTCCAATGGAGAAGTTCTCAATATTTTCATAGCAGCAGGTTGGATGGCATACGTTGAACGGTTGAACGGTTTCCACACAGAAAACGCATTGCAATTTTCCCTCAACCTAACTGATACTCACTCCGAGGTCAAGGGACTACGTGTGGATGTTACAGAAGAAATCATAGCCGAGGATACTGGCTTACCCCTGGTTGGGAAGAAGTTATTTGGACGGAAGGCACATAATGCAAATGCGGTGAGGGAATTTTTGGCAATTGGAGACCAGGTTATTCCAAAGCACCGTGGGTTGGAACTGGCATCTTTACCATCACCCTGGAATCAAGTGGCAATCTTTGTGAAAAGATACATCTCTTGTGGAGGTAGGTACCAAATTGTTTCCTTCTCTGAACTTCCCTTATTGTCTCATTTACGCCATGGAAATTTGGTGAATATACCATTTTATCTACTTAAAGCCCTACAAACTATGGATGGATATGCAAGAACTACCCAACACCCAGTTTCCTCCCTTACTAATCATGGCCTAATTAAATTACTAGTCCTAAGAGCCATTGCAAATCGTAATTTAACCTGGGAACACTTTCTGGCTGGAGATAGGCCAATCATACAACCTGTATTAGAAATGGAGGGTGTTGGTGAAGATAGTGAGGACCGGTGCTCCTGAAATCCAGTTGGGGGGGAGGCTGGAGCATTAGAAAACCAGACCAGTGACGAGGAGGAAGTAAACAAGGGAGAAGTAGCATCAACAGAAAACCTTGTTTCTGAGGAAATTGTGATGGGAACCATGGAGCAGGAGGCAGAAAAATTAGAAGATGTAAATGCAGAAGAAGATACTCAAATAAAAGAAGCTGAAACTGGAGCAGTTGTTGAAGCTACGATAGTAGAAGCTGGAATTGCAAAAACAGGAATTCAGGAGGAAGGATATCAGACAAGAATAGTGGAAGAAGGGACTGTGGAAATTTTGGAGGTTGTGTCCTCTCCGGAGATAAGGGGTACCATTATTGAAGAAGAAAAGACTGAGTTAAAAACCCTTGTGTCAGAGAAACGAAGAGTAGGATCAAGAAACAAGGGTTAGACACCTACTACAGCAAATAAAAGAAGGATCAGAGTTGTCAAAGCATCAGTAGCAGTAAGAAGTGAGGAACACCCAGTGGGAATGGTGAGGAAAAGAAGGACTCGATCAGCAGCAGCAGCAGCTGCAATAGCAGTAGAGGTAGCAGAGACAACAGAAGAAGCTGAGACAGTGGATGAAATTGGGGGTAGTATTGAAGCACCCTTAGCAGAGACAACAGGAGCAATTAGAGAAAATAGGGAGTCACCTGTGTTAGAGAAAGCACCTGCAACAGGGGTAGATATAGAGATTCCCATTTTGAACCCCAAGTCATCTGCTGCTATGCAGGAACCTTCCAGAGAAGAACCTCAAATCGAAAATCTCCTGCTTGAAAATGAATTATTAAAAGAGGAGGTGCAGATATTGCGAAATGAGTTGGAAAGATGGAAGGGAGTAGTTGGAAAACAAGCAGAGAAAAATTTGAACACATTAGCAAATGCTGCAAACTTATTAGAAAATCCATCTTTTGCATTTGAAAATGAGAAGTATGGGGAGACTATTTGTCCAGAGTGTGGAGATATATTTTTTGCAGCAGGACACAGAGTTGCTGTGTTGGGACTTGCATCACAAAAACATGTACAGATAGAGGAGGTGGAAGAAGGAATCCCAGAAATCGAATTGATGGGGGAAGATGAGCCAAGAATTGAAGAGATCCCTGATTCAAATTTAGGAGATGAAACAATATAGTCCCAGCCATTAGGGGACACCGAGCTTCTTCAGGACCAGTCTCATCAGCCAGAGAAACTTGATACAATCCAGAAACAATCTCAGCAGTTCAAAAAAATTGAAGAACAAGGGACTGTTACACAAGAACCAACACCCTTGAAAATATTTAGTGAGGTTGCAAATCAGACAACAACATTTGATATCAAGGACTAAGAAGAAAACACTATCACACAAGAACCATTGTTTCCAAAATAAATTGCTACAGTTGCAACACAAACTGAGATGGCTGAGATTGAAATGGAGAAGGAGGATACTGTCACGCAAGAACCAGCAATCCTAAGAATATTGGCTGAGACTGTGACACAGACTGAGGGGGATAAGGTTGATATAGAAATAAAGGATGCTGTCACACAAGAACCAGCATCCCCAAAATCCATGGCTGAGACTGCACCTCAGGCACAGACCACGGCCACTCCAATAGAGGATGAAGCTGTTACAGTGACAAACCAAAACAAGGAAGTCATTTATTTTGACTCTGATGATGAAAAGGAGGTAGAAGACAGAAGATTTCAACGGCTGGAGAAGAAGATTCTCTTGTTAAATCTCGAGTTGGATAAATGGCTCAAGTGGATTGATCAATTCAGGACAGGTATGATCGCTCTCCAAGAACATAGGAATGTCATTAAAGGGCTGAGAGAAAAGTGGGCTGAGGAGTTATTCTTCCAGAAACTCCGGTGGGAGAAAATTCAAGAAAAAATGGAAGGATTGAAGAAACTTAAGTCCCTGCAACAATAAAAAGACAAAATGTACACTCTTTCCATAGAATTGTTGAGTTACAGGGCTCCATCCCCCTCTTACCCTGTCTTTCTCCATGAGCAGACAACTTTATTTCAATTAAGGGATCTTAAGGAAGGGAGAACATTTGATTTGGAAACAGCTACTCAGTTTTTGGAGACTTTTATGAAGAGTGATTTTGAGGATCAACATTTGTTATGTGAATTATATTTACATGACAGGGCTTGTTATATTGACTTTCCATCTAATCCATTACCTTGTCTAGGGGATGTTCAGCTGAGGACATTTTCCTCTTTTGTCATTAACCATGTGAGATGGCAAGATGCTTTCCAAACCATCCTCAGGAATGAGGAAAATTCTACTCTCTGGATTAGGGGGGAACCTCAGGATCCAAAAGCATTCATGGAAAATCATGCTAAATCTCTTAGGGTTCCTTCAATTTCCCGATACTTTGAGAGTCTACGAGATAAACTCCTTACCACATGTGTCCCAATGATTCTTAATATGCAGCAGGATGCCTTGGAAGGTAGTGAATACAGATGGCTATACTCTTCCTCATCTCTGAAGGAAATGGATCCATATGGCTTTGAAAATTTTAGGCAAGCTTTGACAAGGATTCCTAGATATGTGCAGTGCATGAAAAGGTGTGGGTCTTGGTGGATTGGCTTAAGATTCAAATTCTCTCTCATATGGATGCCTTGAGTCCTTACAGAAACAACTATGCTTTGACATTAGAAGAAGAAGAGTTGTGGTGGGAGCATTGGATATCCTGCTATGGGTTTGTGCCTCGAGGGGAGACACCAGAACTTGCCTATAATCTTACAAATCTCCACAGATTCAACTCAGTATGATATTCATACTAGGAGAGGTTGTTGCATGAGGACATGCAAATGGATATTTGGGGGGAGATGTTGGGTCTAGGAAATGCCCCTTTTTGGCCATCCTTATTACATCATTTTGCCCTGATTTCATCCTACTTTCATAAGCTGTATCCATGTCTTTCTCCAGATCAATCAATAATATTGACAGGTATAATTTGTTATTGCTTTATTTATTGTATGCCTAAGATTGTTAAAGATTATGGATCTTAGTCCTTGGTTTATGTTGATCTGTGTGATTTCATTTAGTCAAGGTCTAAAGCACAGGTGTATCAGCCAAGTGGCGCCAGCTGTTACTCTTCAAAGCACCAGCTTCTCATACTCCAAGGAACAACACATCCTCCACGTGAGCTATAACATATCCTCACTGTAACAGATTCCACTGAAACAGAACCCAACCGCGACAGACAGGTTGCATTCTAGTTGCTGAGTCTGTTGATCCATTAATTATTAGAGCAACAACATCCTTCATGATTAACAACCTTGTTTAATATGGCTGTATCAGTTAGTTGTAACTCCGCAGCATGAAGATAATAGATCTTCATTGCTGCACAATTATAGTGGATCTGAAACTGTATTTTCCTTGTATAAATTCCAGAAGGCTCTTGTAGCCTGGGGTTGGACAATTACCATTTTACACAAGCTGTAACAGAGCATTGATACTGTCAATTTCCGTCATTAATATGAGAGCAGAGTTCTTCATTTATGTGTCTTAATTTGTTGTGATTCTCGGCGTCTATGTTAGAAGTCCAGGGCCCGCCTTCTCACATTGATAGATGGTTTAAGTAGGTAAAGTAGTTTAGCTTTACTTCTATTGTGTAGTGTGGAATTATTGCAGATGTTATTGGTAGCTGCAACAGAGAATTAGCTTTCCTTTTGGTAGTTCATAATTGCATCTTGAATAGCTATAGCAGATTGGTGTGACAGTCGACTGTGTAGGATAATTCATTTAATGCATGTGTGTTTGAATCAGCTGTAACAGCCAAGCTCAATTCCAATATTTTTCAGTTGTTTATGCTTTCTAGGAATTCCAGTAATTATCAATTAGAGTCCAAGCTTAGATTCTGGTTACTGTTGTATCTTAAATTGATTTAAAGTAGGCAGATTAGGATTGAGTAACAGTAGCTGTTGGATGGATCATTTTGGTAAAGATCAATTATTGGTAGTTTGATAATTATAGGATTTAACTTCTTGCAAAAGCAATCTGGTTTATTTCTATTCTCAATTTTATAACTGCTGGGTGATTTCTGTAGGAAGGTAGTTTCAATCAAATCCTTAGATGTGTGAATTAGCTTAGTTTGCTTTCTGGAGTGAGTTTGGCTAGATAGATTGGTAGGATCATTATCTACATTTAGTAAATCAACTGCTTGACATGTTTATGCACATATTATGCTCATTACCATTGAAATAAAAGACCTCCCTGGGTTTGACAATATATATTGACCATCCTGTGTGTTAGCTTTAATTTACTGACATATAGCGTGACCAATAGCTATACGGAAATTCGGACCAAGTTAAAAATATGGGGAACATTCAACGAACTAAATTTTGAACGAACTAAATTGAAATCGAATTCATATCGATACAATAAAATATAAAACTCCAAAACATGGTCGATTAATGAAAAGATTTATTTTAGAAAAAAACTATAAAATACATTTTTAAATTTAGTGTTGTTTTTTTATTTAAGTTTTATTTTATAAGATTGTTTTTTTCATTTTACATTTTAGAATTTATTATTTATCAAAAAGTAAATTTATGTAGTTTTTTTTTGTTTTCATTTTTTTAAGTCATTTTATATAAAAATAGATGTGTGTAGTTTTAAGTTTTATTTTGAAAGTTTGCAAGTAAAAATGAAAATGAGATGTTAAAATTTGGAATGATTATGTATAATTTTATTTTATTTTTAAATTAAAATTGTATGTTTTTTGTAGTTATAAGATGTCTACTCCGTATTTTAATCGTACTTGATTTTTTTATTACGTATTTTTTTCCTATCGTATCCGAATTGTATTCAAATCCGTACTCGAATCTTGCTACTATGGAATGAATCATAAAACAATGAGGTTATCCCTTGCTCTCTCTTCGTTCAAACAAGTATAAGATTTGACAATGTAAACTTAAACAACTAGTTGAATGAAGATTTGAAATCTGGTTATGAAAATGTTGCTAACTCTATGTTGAATTGACTATTTATTTTAGTGCAAATGGTTAGTAATGCAGAAGGGTTGTGAAAAATTGGTATCAAAGCGGGCTATAACACTCAAGCCTAATGGGGTAAGAATCCCCGAATGGATAGTTCATCTACTTCAGTTTTAATTTTGCTTGTAGATTTTGGGTATTGGAAATTTGCTTTAGATTTGGTCTGCAGTAGAAACTTGATATGCTTCAAGACACAAAAACTAGTGATGGTATGATGGTTTGCACTGCTAGTCGTATAGGTGTTCTAGTTGTAGGATATCAATTGAAGTTTACAAGTGTTAGTGCATCAGCTTTAAGCTTTAACCTTACCTAGTCTCTATTATGGAAGTGAGTAGCTAGAGCAAGGAAATCGTGTATATGCAGAAAACAATTCTTTGCTCTTATTTTCATCACAAACCTGAGACTATCTATTTAAGTTTGTTAGGAGCTGTGTTCCTATTTCATTGTTGTTTATTATAATGGGCAAGAAGATGTTGTCGAAAATAAAGAGGCACACAAAGACAATAGATTATGACAAGAAAGCAGTTAGTTGTGCCATTCACCATCACTATTGTTGGTAACTTGTTGTTTTTTCATCTGGAACCTGCATTCACTTCATTCCTAGAAGCTAATATATTACAACAGATATTTTGGGATAGCCACAGATCAACATTGGGATTTTCTCGCCTAGTCCTGGAAAATGAAAGTGGATCAAGAAGCAGCATTCCCATGTGGCCTCCTCTTCCTACTACTGTGAATGTGGGTGTTATTTTTTCATACAATACCACCATTGAAAGAGTTTCTAAAAACGCCATTGAGTTGGACTTGGAGAACATTAATAACAACCCTTCTCTGCTCAGTGAAACTCGATTGGTGCTTACCACGATGGAATCCAATTGCAATTCCTTCATAGGCAGTGTACTAGCTTTGGATTTCATGAAAAACAAAACAAAACAAAATGTGGTAGTAGTAGGGACCCAGTTCTTTGCACTTTCTCATGTTTCACATGTAACAAATGAACTCCACATACCAATTATGTCATTTGGAGCAGCAGACCTGGAAGTCTCACCTCATTTCAATATTCTTATTTTCTATGCATGACAAACAGTGATGTATATGAAATGATAAGGGTACCCGCACAAAGCTGGTACCCAAAAAGACTGCAACAATAGTGCGTGAGCGAAAAAAAAAGCGATGCGCACGTGCGTCGCTGCTTCGACAATGTCGAACATCCACGTGGACAAAAGGGGCGCGCATGTGCCTTTGACGCATACGCACAAAATGGAGTGCACGCGTCAATGGTGTGTGCGCGGCTCTGTTTTTTTATAAAAAAAAACAAAGCTCACAGGTTTGTCATTTTTGACAGACCCGTGAGCCCACTGTGCAACCCTGCGAACGCGTCTTGGAGCAACCAAATCCTCCTCAACACCAAGAAATCGCCCCTACACCACAGTGCCATCCATTTCTCTAGGTAGGTGCTCCTCAAAGCACAAATTTGTGTTTATTTTTGTTTTCCAGTTGAATTTTAATTTAAAAAAAAAAATTACAATCCATTAAAAAACCAAGGAAATTTAATTGTAGGCCATCTACACCTAACAAGATGTCAGACACACCTGAACCATTCGATGAAACCAATGAAACCCAGCCTCCAAAAGACAATATGGGAACCGACAGTGAACCGAATGAAAACCCCAAAGATCAATTACACCAAGACTTAAATCAATTGAGGGCACTAAGTAATGAATTGAACAGTACCAAGGAACCCTCTCAGGTTTCCTTTGCTTCATCACTTCAAAACATTATTGAATCAATCAATATTGCACACAGTGAGATAACAAACTTGAGCCAATACAGGGCTCGAATGAGGGAACACTACTCCACTGGGTTGTCCAAAGAGCAGATAAAATACCTCAACATCACCAAAGCCCAGTTGTATAGAAAGTTCATAGTTCCCTCGACGGGACAGCCTCCAGCTGTGACGAGGGATTGGTTTTGCATGGATTGGTGCATTTACTAGCCATGGAGAGACAACTAGAGAAAGAGGTGGTTCATGGTGTTTGACAGGCCCCCGTGCAACAATTTGGAGGTCCCACAGTATTTCCTTCAGAAATTGTGGACTGAGTTTGAGCTAGGGTACCATGTCAACTATTTTTACATCACTGAGTTTCAGGGTGTCGGCCTTGGCTCTGCCCAAGATCGACCTCAGGCGCACCGTAACTCACTTAGAGGACCTCCTGCACCCAGGAGAGAGCCAAACCCCCCTCCTCAGCCACCTGGGTTTGGTAGCAGCCTAGATGAGATTCATGACTCCGTCAGACGTGCCACACATGACTTTCTTAGACATGCCAAATTTGTGGCCATGTCTTCCCAGAGCCGGGAGGACATCAATGAGACACGGACAACTGCACAGTCTATGGGTGGTGGCCGGGACATGCCGGGTACAGGTGGAACCCAGGTGGGTCCTTCTAGTTCTGCTGGAACAACGGCACATCGTTGTGCTCACTATGGTCATTCTTGCCATGGTGATACGCGGCAACATGCCACAGGGAGCTTCATGGATCAGGTTTGCTATTGTTTCATTTAATGTTCAAGTATTTGTTATATTTTATTTGATATCGTATTGTTTAATATATTTAACTTTGAATTACACATTGTTGACTTTATTTGTTTTAATGTACAGTTATTCGGGGCCGGGTCTCCATCTCCCAGGTGGGAGGACATCGGTTCCTTTAACCTCGATGAAGCCATGGAGGCAACAGAGGAGATCACGGCACCATACACATAGGTAACTTATTTACTTTGAATAATTAGATCTAGTTACGAGTAATTTGTGTTCAGTAATTACAAATTAATTAGCACTGAGTAATTACCATATTATCATCATATTTTATAGTTGTGTTTATAATATTGTCTAATTTATTTGAGAGCTATAAATTCGTATAATCCCACCAAAAAAAAATGAAACCTTATAAAACATGAAAACCTAAGAAAACTAGAAACATTTGTCCATGTTCACTTTAGGCATCCTAGATCTTTGATGATTATACAAATGGGAGAGAAATTTCCAAAATCTGTCATTCTTACTTGACCAATGATGAGCCCACAGCTAGGGTTTTGGTGATGCCTGCAGTGTCCTTCATCCTCAGACTACCATCCAATGCTTGCTTTCTCTTCCTGTGCTTGACCAATGCCATGTGTGTTATTGTTGCTTTGCCATTTGTCACCATGTCATCCAAGTTATCTTTTCCATGTACTCTCCTTGTCCAAATCATCTTCAAATGACCACAGTATGGGTCATTTGACTCTTGGCTCAATAGGTGTGCCAATGGATCCAATGACCATCACTTTTTCCACCAAATCAACCTTTGTTGCCATGTGTTCTTCAAGCTTAAAATTTGAGAATATATTACCATGGTAATTATCACTTTCCCCCATATTCTACTAATAGGTTCTTTTAATGGTAAAGGTGGTCAAATCACTTCTATGCTTCTGCTAACTTTGTTGCATCAATTGAGTTCACTGAGATGTTGTACTTGTCACTTTTGCATCCACCGAGACCAATAGGAAAACTATTTATTGCTATGAATTTTCACTACATTGTGCAAAACTCTCGAGAAAAAGAGAATCATAGTGGCCAAGCTTATAGAAATTCAAGAACCTAATGTTTCTCATGTCCTTATTACTCTAGTTTATTATCATGGGATTTTCAATTTATTCTAATACAAGAGACTGAAAGTAATCATACTACTACTCCTAGAACATGCTATTAGGAAAGACATATAAACAACGTAAAACAACTTATCACATGTATTGTCACTAAAGTTTTTGAAAATGATGTAAGGCCCATAAGGAATAGCGATAATCTTACAAATATGGTCTATGGGGCCTTGCTATTACCTTGATTCAAATACAACTTGGTAAAACATTTGGCATCAAGAATACTCATTTAACTCATTTCACTCAAGATTTATTTGATTTCAATCAAGTGATATCATTATGACAATATAGCTATTCAATCAAGAACACATAATTACTCATTCAATGCAAAAGAACATGGCACATTCAAGCTTGTAAGTAAGTTAATCATGAAAAAGATTTATCTTTCTTCCTTTTTCTAACGATCAACACTCTAAAGTGTATTAAATAACATGCACACTAACTTAACTGCTATTTAGCACCTCTTTGCAAATTGAAACAATGAAATGTCATTTTATTTGATGATGTAAATGTTATGGAAATAAAGGGACTCAAGATCCTCACTCTAGGGATGCAAATACGTTACCATTGGGTGAATCAAGCTTGTAGGAAACTACAAATCTATAAGAAGACATCAAAACCTAGGAACTCTTCATCAAGAACCCAAACACATTACATAGGTTTCCAATTCAAATTTGTAAATGGACATGAATTCCATTCGCTTATGAGGCACTGCACATCTCTCTAGGGCCAAATGAAAAGCTCACCTACTCATGGGGATGACTCTAGAAAAGGAAAAGCTCACCATGTCACCTTCTATGACCTGTCACCTTATTTAATTTTAATTTCATGCCATGCCACCTTCTATCCTTTCAGAATATTGAATATCATCTAACTTGCATATAAATTAATTGCGGTCATGTTTTTTAAGTACCATCATTGTCATTCTCATTTGCACTGTGTTTAATATTGTTAATATTGTTTTTATAAATTCAGTCTAAAAATTGTAGTGTTTGCACAGGTGTCTGCGGGCTCCAGCGACCAGCCACCGCCACCGGGGACCAACAGTTCTCCACGTGCGCAAGTATCATGTGTATTAAAGCATAAATTTAATTTCAAATAAAATGACTTATTCGTGTATATTTATATTTTTGTATATTAAACTATGAGGTTATAAATGTGTATGAAGGTGCGAGCACCTCGGCCTGCCAGTGCCGTTATTCCTCCCTCCCCAACCTTTCGACCACCTTATATGCTAGTTGTATCCCATGGAATACATGCCCCATTCCCCAACCCCTTCCATCCAGACCCCACCCCCTATATAGCACCATAGTTCCATCCATCTCCCCCTTATGTATCATATCCAACTCCACCTCCGTATCAGTTTCCCATGTTCCCACCCTCCCCCATCCGATCACGGAACAGTAACCATCCACAGTCACCCATCCCTCTACCGCAAAATAGACCTTGCCCCCACCACACTCGCTTCCCCTTCCAGGGTGCCCTGATCCATACTACAGCCAATTGGGGTTTATAGCCATGGATGTCCATCTCCAATTTGCCCACCCCATTCCATGCCTCCTCCAACCACCCCCCCTTATTCCATTGTTCCCCCTAGTGGTGTATCCAATGTCGATGTGGCTACATCCTCCTCTTTACCGTCCACCCTAGCATCAGAGCAGGTTGTCCAGCCAACTGCTCCATCTGCCAGCCCCGAAGACCAGCCGATTTTGTTGACGGTGAGATTGACTAGTTTATGAAAATATCGTTCAATTTTAACGGAAATTACTATATGCATCTAGTTTCAGCATTGATCTAATTGTTCTAAATGTTGCAAGGTGGCATTGCTGAGAGACTAGGAGCATGGAGGAGGGAGACCCCTCACGACTTATAGTCTCGCATGCGGTGAGTTATCCAAGATTTGAAAACTATTTTTATTTTGAAATTATGTTTTATACTTGTATAATTGCCAGGAAAAGTTGATATATTATTGTTGTCGTTTCAAGGCTCAGGGGGACGTTCTCAAAGACGCCGGAAGGACCCAGCTTCCTCTAGCACGAAGAAGACGAAGATCGATTTTGGAGATGCACCTGGGAGCTCTGAGGGTGGGCAGGAGGATTGAGAGACCCTCCTATGTACACTAGCCACGATGTGGCTTTTTCGGCATGAGTTTCCATATTTTGTATAGGGAACCATGGGCCATATTTTGTATAGGGCACGAGTTGCCTTTTTTTGCAGGAGGCACAAGTTTCCATTATATAGATGCTGGGAATGATGTTCCATTTTTCCAAAAAGTGTACATGATTGGATCATTTTTGCATATTAATAGATGGATCTTCACTTGTGTATATGATTTTGTCTTTGATTACATTTTTGCATACATGATTTTGTCTTCGATAAGAATGTTAGGGAAAAGTTCTCACATACATATAGATGTTATTTCTAGACACCAAGTGACCTCAATATGAGTCCCTTGTATTTGAATGGGTCTTGCATCTTTTCCTTTCAACAACAACATACCTAACCAAGCAAACTAAGGAGTGATATTTACATTACAAAGTGTTGTGAATTTAGGGCTACAAAAAAATATATAGCATAAGCAAAATCATCTCCCACTTCCAATCATGGGCCAAAATATTCCTCAAAATCCTCTTGATTTATGAAAAGAAAACCTAGGTAACTTGTAGTTGATATAAATAATTTATGAATGTACCCTAGCCTAAGAGCCCATCTTTCCTATAACTACACCCTTAGAGACAACTCCCCCACCTTTTTACCATGAAATATTCCAATAAAAGCATGGGAATCCATTCCCACCACCTCATGCATTTTGATATCCTTTCCTAGGACTAGCCTCATAAGAGAGATTTTATGTTTTACACACTTCTTCCTTTTCATTTTGACACTACCCACATCATTTACCTGCATCCCTTTGTTGGCTTCACCTTTATCGTTATCAACATGCTTTAAAGAATTGTCCCCTCCATCTCTAACCTTCAACCAACTACCATCCTTTTCCGAAACAACCCTTCCATCCTCGAGATCTATAAAATTCACCCTTGGACTTACTAGGTCCATAACCACTTCATATACAACACCTAAAATAATTTGATTATCCTAAATTAATCCATTTGAATAGGACCCTCGCCACATATATAATGACTAGTCTATCACGATCCACAACTCTCATCTATGGATAATAGTGTTAATTGCATGTTATTTGAATGGTTATTATTTCACAAATTTGTCTTAAGCAATTACACACAACATATCCTAAATGTTTACGGTTTATTGAATGAATGTTTACAATCATCTAATCATTTAAATTCTAGAAGTTACCAAACCTGTGCAAGTGGTTTATTGATTTTATTTCCAGCACATCTTTTTATATTTATATGCTCATGGATCATATGGCAAAACATTTAATTAATTAAGTTTGTGAAGATAAGATTTCAGCCATATTTATTGAAGTGATTCAAATCACTACAACTTAGTTGTACCCTTAATAGATTGGGTGACACCCTTTTGCAAAGATTTTACTCTCTCTAAGAGGGTCTCATTCAATAATCACTCGTAAACTAATAACTATAACCTTGGCATTATTAGATAATATCAGTTGTGGATGATTTTGGGAAATAAGCCAACATGTTTTAATGTGAATTTTTATTCTACAACATTATGGTTCATTGTTGATTTAAGTTTTGTGAATATCTTTATTTATCCATGAATGATCTTTCATTTTACACATGAGCAAATATTTATTTCTGAAAGGTGTCTATTCGAGTAATTCACTTGCAACTTTCTGAATTAAGCACTCACATGGGACTTTAACTTAATGGAAAACACATCTTAATCTTCAAACAAGTTTGAAATCCTAAGACCTTTTCTCCAACGTTGATCTAGAAGCCTCCCTTGGCCTTTAAAGTAGGTCTAAAACTTGGGAAAATCTTTGCTGAGGTGATAGTGGCAATCATCTTCGGAAGTTGCACTTGTAGCATTAGAGGATTAGGACTTTTCCACTTCAGTGTGAAAACAAGATGTAACAGGATGCACTAGCATTTATGGATGAGAGAGATAGGGAGCGCATGCATGCACCATCCTCCATTAATTTCCAGTTTAGATGTTTTTCCTAATTAGCAGTTCAGTTGTAATTCTTCATTTTTTGCTTTATTTAGTTTTGCATGCACAGTGAGAGAGTGTAGTTCCCTAGGAACTCATACGTGAGGATTACAGTCTAAGTTAAGGGGGGCATATCTCTAGGAGGATACATGCTTGCATGCCTCAGATAATCCCAGTATAGGTGCACTTAGTTGGCCCATTTATCCATGCAAACAAGGCGCTCTAGAGTTAGAGTCTTAAACTCTTAGGATACCCAAACCCTAGCGCTAAACCATCTTCTTCATCCTCACGATCACCATCACCATCATCATCAATATCTTCATTATCACCACCATCTTCATCATCACCACCATCTTCATCATCATCATTAACTCTAACTCTAACCCTAATTCATTTTCCTTCTATAACTCTAGCCCCAAACCTCACCCAAACCCTAGCACTAAGCCATCTTCTTCATCATCGCCATCACCATCACCATCACCATCGCTGTCACCATCACCATCATCATTATGTCTTCATCATCATCACCATCTTCATCATCATTGTTAACTCTAACTCTAACCCTAATTCAATTTCCTTCTATAACTCTATCCCTAACCCTCACCCAAACCCTAGCACTAAACCATCTCCTTCATCCTCACGATCACCATCACCATCAACGTCTTCATCATCACCACCATCTTCATCATCATCATTAACTCTAACTCTAACCCTAATTCAATTTCCTTCTATAACTCTATCCCTAACCCTCACCCAAAACTTAGCACTAAGCCATCTTCTTCATCCTCACCATCACCATCACCATCATGTATTCATCATCAACACCATCTTCATCATCATTCTTAACTCTAACTCTAACCCTAATTCAAGTTCCTTCTATAACTCTATCCCTAACCCTCACCCAAACCCTAACACTAAACCATCTTCTTCACCATCACCATCACCATCATCATCAACGTCTTCATCATCACCACCATCTTCATCATCATCATTAACTCTAACTCTAACCCTAATTCAATTTCCTTCTATGATTCTAGCCCCAACCCTCACCCAAACCCTAGCACTAAGCCATCTTTTTCATCATCGCCATCACCATCACCATCACCATCAACATCTCCATCATCACCACCATCTTCATCATCATCATTAACTCTAACTCTAACCCTAATTCAATTTCCTTCTATAACTCTAGCCCTAACCCTCACCCAAACCCTAGCACTAAAACACCTTCATCATCATCACCATTACCATCACAATCACCATCACCATCACCATCACCATAAACGTCTTCATCATCACCACCATATCCATCATCATCATTAACTCTAACTCTAACCCTAACTCTAACTCTAACTCTAACTCTAACTCTAGGTTCCTCATCAACATCTCCATCATCATCATCTTCTCCATCATCATCATCTTCATCACCATCACCATCACCATCACCATCACCATCACCATCACCATCAACGTCTTCATCATCATCACCATCATCATCAACATACGTGCCCGACGACGATTTTGCAAAGTTGACCCCCGTGTGCAAAAATTGCACACTCCCTCACTGAGAAAAACCCTAGTTTCCAAGATGGGCGTACAAGATGACAATGGGGCCATGGGACCAGAGGAGAGGGACACCCCTAGCACTATCCCGACGTCTTGAATCCAGCGGAGTCGACGGTTCGTCGATCGGAGCCATGATCATCATTCTATGGCTCGTTCCATCTCACATCCAAAAGGCCTTCAAGGACATCTGTTGGATAACTACCGGAGGCATAGAAGTCCAACCGTGAAAAAAAAATGGTTTTGGGGAGTCCTGCAGGTGTGTCTAGGCAGGTTCTGGCTGGGAACGATAGCCATAAGTGCCCGGTGGACGATTTTCCAAAGTTGACCCCTGTGTGCAAAAATTGCACACTCCCTTACTGAGCAAAACCCTAGTTTCCAAGATGGAGGTACAAGATGACACTGGGGCAACAAGACCGGAGGAGAGGGGCACCCCTGGCACTATCCCGACGTCCTGAATCCAACGAAGTCGACAGTTCGTCGATCAGAGCCACAGTCGTCATTCTATGGCTCGTTCCGTCTCGCATCCAAAAGGCCTTTAGGGACACCTACTAGATACCAGCCGGGGGCATAGAAGTCCAACCGTGCAGCAAAACCGGGTTCCAGGGAGTCTTGCAGGTGTATCTGGACAAGTTCCAGCTGGGAACGCTAACTGTAAGTGCCCGACGGATGATTTTGCAGAGTTGACCCCCATGTGCAAAAATTGCACACTCCCTCACTGAGCAAAACCCTAGTTTCCAAGATGGATGTACAAGATGGCACCTAGGCCATGGGACCAGAGGAGAGGGGCACCCCTAGCACTATCCCGGTGTCCTGAATCCAATGGAGTCGACGGCTAGTCGATTGGATCCACGGTCGTCATTCTATGGTTCATTCCATCTCGCATCCAAAAGGCCTTCAGGGACACCTGCTAGATACCTACCGGGGGCATAGAAGTCCAACCATGCAGCAAAGCAAGGTTCCAGGGAGTCCTACAGGTGTGCCTAGGCAGGTTCTAGTTGGGAATGCTAGCCGTAAGTGCCCGACGGTTGATTTTGCAGAGTTGACCCCCGTGTGCAAAAATTGCACACTCCCTCACTGAGCAAAACCCTAGTTTCCAAGATGGACGTACAAGATGGCACCCGGGCCACAGGCCTGGAGGAGAGGGGCGCCCCTGGCACTATCCTGACGTCCTGAATCCAATGGAGTCGACAGTTCGTTGATCGAATCCACGGTCATCATTCTATGGCTCGTTGCGTCTCACATCCAAAAGGCCTTCAGGGACACCTGCTAGATACCTGCCGAGGGCATAGAAGTCTAACCGTGTAGCAAAACCAGGTTCCAGGGAGTCCTGCAGGTATGTCTAGGCAGGTTGCAGCTGGGAATGCTAACCGTAAGTGCCCGGTGGACGATTTTGCAGAGTTGACCCCCATGTGCAAAAATTTCACACTCCCTCACTAAGAAAAACCCTAGTTTCCAAGATGGATGTACAAGATGGCACCCGGGCCATGGGACCGGAGGAGAGGGGCACCCCTAGGACTATCCCGGTGTCCGAAATCCAACAGAGTCAACGGTTCGTCGATCCGACCCACGATCGTCATTCTATGGCTCGTTTCGTCTCACATCCAAAAGGCCTTCAGGGACACCTGTTGAATACTTGTCGGGGGCATAGAACTCCAACCATGCAGAAAAACCTGGTTCCGAGGAGTCCTAAAGCTGTGTCTAGGCAAGTTCCGGCTGGGAATGCTAGCCATAAGTGCCCGGTGGACGATTTTCCAAAGTTGACCCCCGTGTGCAAAAATTGCACACTCCCTTACTGAGCAAAACCCTAGTTTCCAAGATGGACATACAAGATGACACCAGGTCCATGGGACCGGAGGAGAGGGGCACCCTTGGCACTATCCCAGCGTCCTGAATCCAACGGATTCGATGGTTCGTCGATTGGAGCCACGGTCGTCATTCTATGGCTCGTTCCGTCTCGCATCCAAAAGGCCTTTAGGGAGACCTGTTGGATTCCTGCCGGGGGCATAGAACTCCAACCGTGCAGCAAAACCTGGTTCCTGGGAGTCCTGCAGGTGTGTCTAGGCAGGTTCCGACTGGAAACGCTTGCCATTCCTGCCCGGTCGACGATATTTTCCAATCTTTTCATTTTGTTTTGTTTAGGTTTTTCACTTATTTTGTTTTAAATTTTTTATTTATTTTTATAACTTTGATCTAGATCCTATAGTTGAAGTTTCATTTCAAATTATGAGTGAGTGAGTTTTCTTATGAAATTAATGATGCGATGCTTTAAGGAATAATACAAGCTGTCAGCAGGTGTAATTTTATGTATATGTATATGCGCTGCCAGATTGTCCAATCATATTTGTGTAGGTTTCAAAACAAATCATAGTAGGAAAATTCGATGGCAGAGCATGAATTATGTTGGACGACACTTGGCTCAAAGCAGTTACAGAGGACCGGAGGCCCCGGGGCAAATCCTCCAAGTGTCCCTGAACGACCTCAAGGTTCCCGACTAGAATTCCTGTAGCACCCGAACTGTGGCTCGGTTCATGTATTCGTTGGTTCCGGTGGGTCCAAGACGTCAGGTTTCAGCTAGGGGACCCCCCACAGCGTCCCCTGAAGACACAAAAGCGGTGCCAATGAGCCATCTCCGGAGCTAGGGTTTTACTCAGTGAGGGCCATTCCAAATTTGTTGAAGGGGGCCATTTCTCATCCGGAGGCCCTGAGGCATGTGTGGCCACCGTGGACAAGTCCAAAATGGCCATGTGTACCTGTGGAAGGTGACGGAATCCAAGTCCGCTCACCGGTTTGGATTTCGTGGCCTCAGGGAAAATCCTCCAAGTGTCCCTGAATGGCCCCGGGGTGCCTGACTAAAATTCCCGTAGCACCCGAACCGTGGTTCAGTTCGTGAATCCATCGATTCTGGTGGGTCTGGGATGCCGGGTTTTATCTAGGAGACCCCCCACAACATCCCCCAAATACCTGAAAACGATGCCAACGAGCCATCTCCGGAGCTAGGGTTTTGCTCAGTGAGGGCCATTCCAAATTCACTAAAGGGGTGCATTTCTCATCCCAAGGCCCCGGGCGTGCATGGACACCATGGACAGGTTGACAATGGCCACGTGGACATGTGGGAGGTGACGAAATCCAAGTCCGCTCGCCGATTTGGGTTCCGTGGCCCCGGGGCAAATGCTCCAAGTTTCCCTGAACAACCCTGGGGTGCCTGACTAGAATTCCCGTAGCACCTGAACCGTGGCTCGATTCCTGAATCCGTTGATTCCGCTGGGTCTGGGGTGCCAATTTTCAGCTAGGGGACCCCCCAAATAGTCCCCTGAAGACCCGGAAGCGGTGCCAACGAGCCATCTCCGGACCTAGGTTTTTGCTCAGTGAGGGCCATTCCAAATTCGCTAAAGGGGTGCATTTATCGTCTGGAGGCCCCCGGGCATGCATGGCCACTGTGGAAAGGTCCACAATGGCCACGTGGACCTGTGGGAGGCGAAAAAATCTAAGTTCGCTCTTCGGTTTGGGTTCCGTGGCCTCAGAGCAAATCCTCCAAGTGTCCTTGAACGGCCCCAGGGTGCCCAACTAGAATGCCTGTAGCACTCGAACCGTGGCTCCATTGGAAAATCCATCGATTCTAGTGGGTCTGGGACACCAGTTTTCAACTAGGGGACCCCCCACAGCGTGCCTCGAAGACCCTGAAGTGGTGCCAATGGGCCATCTCCGGAGCTAGGTTTTTGCTCAGTGATGGACATTTAGGGACACTTCAGGGATTTGCTCCAGGGCCACGGAACCCAAATCGGCGAGCGAACTTGGATTACGTCACCTCCCACAGGTCCACGTGGCCATTTTGGACCTGTCCATGGTGGCCATGCACGCCCAGGGGCCTCCGGATGAGAAATGCACCCCTTTAGCGAATTTGGAATGGCCCTCATTGAGCAAAACCCTAGCTCTGGAGATGGATCATTGGCACTGCTTCCGGGTCTTTGAGGGATGCCGTGGGGGGTCCGCTAGCTGAAACCCAGTGTCCCAGACCCACCAGAATCAACGGATTTGTGAACCGAGCCACGGTTCAGGTGCCACGGGCATTCTAGTATGGCACATCGGGGCCGTTCAAGGACACTTGGAGGATTTGCCCCGAGGCCATGGAACCCAAACCGGCGAGCAGACTTGGATTCCATTGACTCCCATAGGTCCACGTGGCCATTTTGGACCTGTCCACGTGGCCATTGTGGACCTGTCCACGGTGGCCACGCATGCCCGGGGGCCTCCAAACGAGAAATGCACCCCTTTAGCGAATTTGGAATGGCCCTCACTGAGCAAAACCCTAGCTCCGGAGATGGCTCGTTGGCACCGCTTCCTGGTCTTCAGGGGACGCTGTGGGGGGTCCCCTAGCTAAAACCCGGTGTCCCAGGACCACCAGAATCGACGGATTCATGAACCGAGCCACGATTCGGGTGCTACGGGCATTCTAGTCGGGCACCCCAGGGTCGTTCAGGGACACTTGGAGGATTTACCCCAGGGCCATGAAACCCAAACTGACGAGCATAATTGGATTATGTTGCCTCCCATAGGTCCACATGGCCATTGTGGACCTGTCCACGGTGGCCACGCATGCCTGGGGGCCTCCGGACGAGAAATTTCCCCCTTCAGCAAATTTGGAATGGCCCTCACTGAGCAAAACCCTAGCTTCGGAGGTGGCTCATTGGCACCACTTCCGGGTCTTCGAAGGATGCTGTGGGGGGTCCCCTAGCTGAAACCCGATGTCTCGGACCCACCAGAACCAACGGATTCGCAAACCGAGCCATGGTTCGGCTCCTACAGGCATTCTAGTCGGGCACCTTGGGGCCGTTCAAGGACACCTTGGCCCAATTACTCGTGGATGCAAGATGGAGAAACTTCAGAGAGCCTCGTACCCTAATTATGTTTCGACCTTCATCTACTAGGGGAATATTCTTACAAATACTGGTAAGATCTTCGGGCCAGACGTACTTATTTGCAGATGAATAGCGCAAACAATGTGTAGTGGTGATAACAAGTTTACTGTCTGTTGAGTCTAATACTACATCTAGGAGCCACTCAGCAAACTTTGAGATAGAAATCTCTGTAATTTTAGGATACTGATTCAACCACTCATACAGTTTCTCACCTTCTCTAGGATCTAAATTTATAATTTCCTTCTAGGTAGATTCAGGCATTCTCGAGGATCTAAATTTATAATTGTCTTCTGGGTAGATTCAGGCATTCTCGAGGATCTAAGTTTATAATTGTCTTCTGGGTAGATTCAGGAATGGAATAATATTTGGCGGCACTTCCAAGCTCCCCAGACCATTTGGTCAGCCACAATATGTGCAACTTCTTTGAAGAAAGATAAATTCTGGTGTGGACGAGAGCATTTGATACAGTAGCCAAATCAATGTTTTTGGAATAACTTACATATTTCAACAATGGAGCGTTTTGCAGGCGACTTGAAAATCCCTTCCAATTTTCAGCAATAAAACAAAGAAGTTCAACGTACAGATTTTCATGCAAGCTTGTCAACCAATCAGACAACCGAATACAGGGAGATAACCACGCCCAAAAAATTCAAGCTATTATAAAACTCTTGTTTATCAAGATAAGGATGGACTATGTGTGCATTACAAGGAATATGAAAGGGAAGGTACCTATAGACCCAAGTTTTCGATGATAGAGGTGAATTACCACTTACCAGAGCACGAAATGTTGAACAAAAGGCTAATGGAACACAACAAAGCATTCCCTGGTTCCACTTGTTATTGAAAATGATACTTTCTCTTGACGAAACCAATAAAAAATATGCCTATGTTATAAATGGAAATCCTATTACAATTTTCGTCGGAAGAAAAGCATAGATACCTACAACCACCATATTTCCTTATGTAAGCCGCTCGCCCATCGGAAAAGCTAATGTAATATCCCATTTCCCAACATCTTTCCACGGGAAACTGCTGCCTCCACATGTAATAACTACATTGTTTTGTCGAAAATTGATTTTCTTCTGCTAACAAATGCAAAATGAAGGATTCATTGTCATTGCTACGAGAAGTTCTAAGGTCAGTTTCTTGTAAAACAGAGATTGTATAAATCCTGTTAAGATCGATATGTTCCATCTCACAAACTAAGAGATTCTTTATCTTACACATAAACAAAAGAGATTCAAGATGAATACTAGAGACCTGTTCCTTTACAGCTTCAACCTTCTCAGGATGTATGGGTATAAAATGAGCCATAGAATGAGGACCGTGGCTCAGATCGATGAACCGTTGACTCCGTTGGATTCAGGACATCCAGATAGTGCTAGGGGTGCCCCTCCCCTCCAGTCCAATGGCCCCAGTGTCACCTTGTAGGTCCATCTTGGAAACTAGGGTTTTGCTCAGTAAGGGAGTGTGCAATTTTTGCACACGGGGGTCAAATTTGGAAAATAATCCAATGGGCACTTATGGCTAGCGTTCCCAGCCGGAACCTACCTAGACACACTTGCAGGACTCCTCGGAACCAGTTTTTGTTGCATGGTTTGACTTATATGCCCCCGGTAGGTATTCAGCAGGTGTCCCTGAAGGCCTTTTGGATGCGAGAGGGAACAAGCCATAGAATGACGATCGTGGCTCGAATTGACAAACCATCGACTCCATTGGATTTAGGATGCTGGGATAGTGCTAGGGGTGCCCCTCTCCTCCGGTCCCGTGTCCCGGGTACCATCTTGTATGTCCATCTTGGAAACTAGGGTTTTGCTCAGTGAGGGAGTGTGCAATTTTTGCACACGGGGGTCAACTTTGCAAAATCATCCGTCGGGCACTTACGGCTAGCGTTCCCAGTCGGAACCTGCCTAGACACACCTGCAGGACTCCCTGGAACCCGATTTTGCTGCACGGTTGGACTTCTATGCCCGCGGTAGGTATCCAGCAGGTGTCCCTGAAGGCCTTTTGGATGCGAGACGGAACGAGTCATAGAATGACGACCGTGGCTCTGATCGATGAACCGTCAACTCCATTGGATTCAGGACATCGGGATAGTGCCAGGGGTGCCCCTCTCCTCCAATCCCGTGGCCTAGGTTCCATCTTGTACGTCCATCTTGGAAACTAGGGTTTTTCTCAGTGAGGGAGTGTGCAATTTTTGCACACGGGGGTCAACTATGCAAAATCATCCACCGGGCACTTATGGCTGGCTTTCCTAGCTGGAACCTGCCTAGACAGACCTGTAGGACTCCCTGGAACATGGTTTTGCTGCATGGTTGGACTTCTATGCCCCCGGCAGGTATCCCGTAGGTGCCCCTAAAGGCCTTTTGGATGCGAGACAGAATGAGCCATAGAATGATGACCGTGGATCCGATCGATGAACCGTTGACTCCATTGGATTTAGGACGCCGGGATAGTGCTAAGGGTGCCCGTCACCTCCGATCTCATGGCCCGAGTGCTATATTCTACGTCCATCTTGGAAACTAGGGTTTTGCTTAGTGAGGGAGTGTGCAATTTTTGCACACGGGGGTCAACTCTGCAAAATCATCTGTCGAGCACTTACGGCTAGCGTTCCCAGCCGGAACCTACCTAGACACACCTGTAGGACTCCCCGGAACCCGTTTTTGCTGCACGGTTGGACTTCTATGCCCCCGGTAAGTATCCAGCAGGTGTCCCTGAAGGCCTTTTGGATGCGATATGGAATGAGGCATAGAATGAAGACCATGGCTCCGATCGATGAACCGTCGACTCCGTTGGATTCAGGACGCCGATATAGTGCTAAAGGTTCCCCTATCCTATGGTCCTGTGGCCTCGGTGTCATCTTGTACATCCATCTTGGAAACTAGGGTTTTGCTTAGTGAGGGAGTGTGCATTTTTTGCACACGGGGGTCAACTCTGCAAAATCGTTCGTCGGGTACATATGATGATGATGAAGATGTTGATGATGATGGTGATGGTGATGGTGACGGTGATGGTGATGAAGATGATGATGATGGAGAAGATGATGATGATGGAGATGTTGATGAGGAACCTAGAGTTAGAGTTAGAGTTAGGGTTTGGATGAGGGTTGGGGCTAGAGTTATAGAAGGAAATTGAATTAGGATTAGAGTTAGAGTTAATGATGATGATGAAGATGGTGGTGATGATGAAGACGTTGATGGTGATGGTGATGGTGATGGTGATGGTGATGGTGATGGTGATGGTGATGATGAAGAAGATGGTTTAGTGCCATGGTTTGGGTGAGGGTTAGGGCTAGAGTTATAGAAGGAAATTGAATTAGGGTTAGAGTTAGAGTTAACAATGATGATGGAGATGGTGATGATGATGATGGTGATGGTGACAGTGATGGTGATGGTGATGGTGATGAAGATGATGATGATGATGACGATGATGATGGACATGTGGGGTGGGAGGCCGACCTCCAAAAAATCAAGCACTGACATGGGTGATGTCACATACCCCAATTTTGCAAAAATAATGTAATTATTTTATTAATATTCCCGAGATATTATGTTAAATTTAATGCTAAGTAGGAATTGATGACTCAGCAGAGTCACCAGAAATGGAATGTAAATTCTGAATATTTTATTATTAATAAATAAATTATGGAGACAACAGCATGGGAGAGCTGTTAAAAGAGGTTACTGGTCTAACTGGTGGGTGGAACTAGGTGGAAAGGCAAAAGACAAGTGGCAGCATCCTCAAACACTTCCTAAGTTGCAGGTGGCAACTTCCCTATATTTTGGGGTCATGATTCCCCAAGAAAGTGGAATCTGAGCAGGTGGCTCATTAATGACAGTTAACCCAACTAAGACCTAGGCAATCTTTTAAATAGTACTCAATGAACTGAGCTGGAGGTAAGATAGTTCTGGAGGGAGAATACATTCAGGTGAATGCTATTCAGGAGTCCCATTGAGGAAGAGGGAAAAACAGTAAGGAAGTGTTTTGAGTCAGGAAGCTGCAGTAACTTGGTTCCAGTCTAGCTACTTTGGCTGAGGGAATTGTTGGCTGTACCTAGTTCCAGTCAGTTAGACCGGAGCAAGCTCAGGGGTCCTGAGAAGTGCTGTTTGGGCACTCTCTAGGAGTTGGTAGGGAGGAACAGCCTCCCATTGCTGTTGTTGTCTACTATTGACACAGGTTCTGCCACTGATTCCTGCCGTTTATTGAGTAAATTTAAATATAGAATATGGCTATCTCATCTAGGTTTGAACAAAATTTCATTCAGTAAAGTTAGCATCTCTGTATTGTTAGAGGATAGAATCTGCAGAACTATTATGTTTTAGAAATTTCCTATTATCATTATCAACTTACAGTTGAGTAAATGTTGTATGCATAATATGTTTTGTTAAGTATTATAAATAATAGAATGTTATTGTAATTTTTCCCTTGTTTATTTTCAATAGTTAAATAGACAAGTATAGACTATTATTACCGTAAATATTCCTGGAGATATACTTGTTAAAACAATTAGAGGAACAAAATCATAGACAACCTTATAATTATAGTGAGTTATTTTATAGAGAGTTTAACAGGTATAAACCCTAGCTGAATAAGTATACCATTCTATATCTGTCTCGTGCTAAGTTAAAACAAGAATACAGGTTATTATCTGTACCAAGATTAGGTGAACAAATTTATATCAGTAAGTTTAATTATATTCAGAACATAGCTGAGCTGTTATTGACTCTTCATAGATTTCGAATAGCAGTATGACCATATCTTATAACTTTTTCCCTATAATCTTATTCGATAAAAATCGTAGCCAAAACAAAACAATTGAATTTATAAACAAAGCTCGTGACGAAGAAGTTCTATTTAAAAACCTATCTCTATCGTTGTTACCACCAAGAAACTCACGGCAGAGTTTGACCGAGCTATTAACCTGAAGGCAGAAGGAAATTAGAGACAAATCCACTAACTAGCTCGAGTCCGAATCTCTTTGTTATCACAGTATTTTCCTTTGCTCAGTCTTGAGCTCATTTGTTTCCTTCATGCTAATACACAGAGTCATTAGAAACCTATCTTAACAATAGATTAAAACTTATATCCACAGAGTTAGCATTTAAACCAGACCGTTGATTGTAAATTCGAAATTTAAAACCCTATCACTTATTTATTTAAGAAATTTATTTCCAGTGTTTAATTTTTGATTAGTATTACATTGACTCGACTGCAGACGTAGCTCCTCTCAGTACGTCGTAGATTTTAACACGCAGAACTTATTCTGGTGTGTATTAAAACCACCATGAAAACAATAGTTTAAATTCATAAATTATATTATCCAAACCTGGGAAGAAAACCCCATCTTGACAGTCATTTAACAACAAAATTTCCATCGTTACCATTTAAATACTTAAAAACAAAAATGCTGAGAAGTAAGATTTGGTATTCACTCACGGCCGTGTCATCTTTTCACTTAAATAAGAAGTATGAGAACGTAACTATATTTATTATAATACACAGTATCGAATACAAACAGAGAACGCAGACATGTTGTAAAACTTTCCAATCCTTAACACATATTTTATCTACGGTCGTAGCCTTGTCACTGACAGAAGCTTGTTGTAGAAAATCAAAACCCTTGACACATACTAACTCGACTGTACCAAGTCTTATCCAATCACAAATTACCGACGAAGATGTAGGTTTTAACAGTTTAAGTTAAATACATTGTTTTACTAACACCCGAATGCACAACTCCTGTAGAAGTTTTTTGTAAAAATAAAACATAGCACAGAAAAACGGAGTAACAAATACTTTTAACAAG
>BSBM01000103.1:8667500-8680000 GCA_027924585.1 Larix kaempferi
GGAGAAACAATGAGTTAGAAAAAACATTTGGACCAAAGTACCACAATGCTTATTAATAAAATTAAAAAAAAAACAATTTTTGGCTCAGGAATTGTGGTTTATCACCACGTTTCTCTTCGACACTCGCCATCAAAATACATATAAAAATAACACGTCTTTACATCCTCTTCCATTTAAATCCTCATCACATAGTCATAAATAAGGCTTATTATGCATGCACATCCTCACCTTACAATGTCAATTGGGTCAAGGCACATAGACAACCATAAATTATCAAATGTGTCAAAGAGTAAGCCCTTCCAATAAAAATTAAGACCCACCCTTCAAACTTCATCATCGAGTCCAATTTATGCAAATATTTTCGAAGTGGGGGAAGGTTTGGCATTAAATGGTGTAAACGTTGGGAAATACATGGTGTAAACATTATACATGGGCGCGTGTACGGGTTTGGGTGCATGTGCGCTCCTGACGTGTACGCGCGAAAAACACGCGTGTGCATGTTTAAGCATGCGTGCATGGCCCTGTTACTAGTTAAAAAAATAGAGTTCTCTGTTTCCTGGGAATTCCACCAAAAACGCGGGTTTCACTTCTTCCGCGGGTTTCAAGCTCTCACAAGTTTCTTACTGGCTCACACTCATTGATATTTTGGACACTCTTTGATCTATTGGACACAAAACCACCCTTGGAATCTAACAAACATCTTCAATGGTCTTGGAATCTAGTGGATTCATTCAAGCTACCAGTTTCCATTGCAAGTGGAGATCATTTCTATAGAGGTATGGTGAATTGTAAATAAGTCTTTTCACTCACAAGATTTGAGATGAGCCCATGCCTTTTTGTTTTTTATCATATGCCCACAACAATATCTATGCATAGACAACAATGAATTTGACAAGAATATTTCTCAAGTTCACATCTAAAAAAACTCATATGAACACTAGACAAGATGAAGTATGCAACCTCCTCATTGTGTAATTAGTTCCCAAGTTAATTTTGTTCTTTTCACCTCATATTATGCTAGCAAAAAATACTACACACTCACTAAAAATATCACTTCAACTCATCCACAAAACCTCAACTCTCTCATCTCTTATTCAATACCATTGTATGGAATGGGGATATCTGTAAGTATATGCACCTTTCCTTTCTCTATGAATCCAAATATGATAATATTCATCCATCTTTACCATCCTTACAATATCCCCCCACCTTTAATAATGATTTCTTTTCCAAAAACCAAGACTTTCCCACTTCATGCTCTATTCAACATGATGATTGTTGGTATAGTCCCTAGTTCCCCACTCTCCAACACCTCCCCACCCTAGATATTGCACATTGAAAGGTCAAATTATATTCCCCCTAATCACCCTTCCCAAGACCATGATCCTTGTTAGAAACCTTTGCATCCTCCTTAAGGTTTTGCATAAAACAAGGTATACATTCATTCTATTGTGATGCATTATTGAATTCAACCATGGGTATTTTAAAATCAAAATCACATTCTATCATCTCAAGGTTTATAGATAAGAAAACAGTTTGTTGTTGTTTCTTCAACTCCTTAAGGTGTTATATAACCTAGTAATTTACGATGGTAAAGGACATTGCCTCAAATGGAAGGATATACCATTCCACTATGAAGACAAAGCAATCAAACTAGGTGCAAAATTTAGAATTGATAACATTAAGGGAGAAAGCAAAAAATGCAACTAATTAAGGTTACCTTATTTGATGTAGAAGAACTATCAAACTATTTCCAAGGACTCTCTAGCCATCTCTATTGTAGGGTGTTACTACCATAATTTTTATGAATTCATGGCTAGGAAAGACACTAGTTTCTCCTCTCTACACTTGACCAACCATCATCTATATTGATTGGAATTGTAAGGGATAATGATGTTTATTCGAACACAAATAAACCAACCTAGTCTGTAGTTGTATATGTTAATTTGTAAAGTGGTAAGTTATGTTGGAATGTGTTAGGTTCATTGTATAATGGCACTAATATCTTATTTGTTGTTTCTTTTGCAGGGGTAGGCCCGATAGTTGTGTTAAAGAGATTTTTGGAGATGGGAAACTCACGAAACGCAAAAAAAGAAGAAGAAGGAATCTTCCCATTGAAAAGGTCAATGAATTAAGAGAAAAGGCCAGGTTGGGAATGGAAAGATGGAGACATGGTCCTATCATTGCCCTGGATCCTACCACTGATCCTAACACAGTTGTTGATATGACAACCTCTTGTTCAGAACCACGGGTAAAGCAGTCACGTCCAACGGACCCAACTCAAATTCCAACATCAACACAATTTCCAACCAACAATCCATCAACGAGTCATTCTGAAGTTACTCATGACAGAAGAATTTTGGGAGATGCTGCATGTGTAGAGATGGACATACAAGCCTTGCTTAATTTGCAATCTCCCCAAGAAGACCACAACCCTGTTGACCACACTCCCATTATGGTCCAATCTATGAACAAAGCACCACAACAAACAACCTCCGATATTCATGTCTCATGTCCACCCTCCGTACCTCGACTGTCTAGTGCAAGAAGAAGAACTCCTAGACGTATTCATGTGGATGAGAGTGCTATGTTGGGGCTTGAAGGAAAGTTTCCAAAATGCACTATCGAATCGCAATGCAACAAAATTGTAAAATAATATTTTGAATCCAAAGGTGATGCAGGTAAATGTCAATTATTGCTATGTTTGTTAAAGTCACGTTCTTTAGCTGTTGTTAGGAGATTTTTGGGCATAAATATGGTTAAAAGTGCAAAGGCCAACAGTCATATTGTTAGAAATCTCCAATCTGCATTTAATGCGATTGGGAAGATGTCTCGTACAAAATATCTTTGTGTGGCTCATTGTGTTTTAGCGGAATCAGTTGTAAGCAAGTCCAAAAGGCAACGTCGCCTACTATCACACACTTCTCACATACTCAAATTAAATAGAAAAACTATTAAAAAGTACTCTGTTATAAGAGAAAATCTTGACACTCCGGGTGGAAACGATTGTTGAGATTTTGTTGGTAGGTTGCCTCATGAAGATAGGAATCTATTTGATGTTGTTAAGGAGTTAGTACAAAATTTTTGGCATGATCATACTAGACCTTCATCAAACCAAAGAGACATGCTAAAACTGAGAAAAGGTTCTACTGAACGTGAACCCCATGTTAAACACTTCCTTGACACCACACAGACTGAACTTTATGAGAGATTCGGGAACAAACACACACAATTGAACCTGGGCCAAAGGTCCTTTGAGAAATGCAAACCATGGTACGTTCGTATATGCATTGATCGGAACACTTGTTGTTGTAGATACCACGTAGAATATGAATATTATTATGACACATATAAACATATATTTTGTGATTTGCATACTAACATTGTGCAGGGATGCAATGAATCCATAATACCACCGAATGCATCAAGAGACTTTATCCACAACATCATGTGTCCAAGACCCGAAGGACAAAAATATTATTGAAAATCGTGTTTATATGGGACATGTTCTAGGTGCAGTGGGTTTTCTCTTTTGAACCGTTGCGTTCATGAAAGGAAGGAGCGCGAATTTGGCATGATGGGCGTGGAGATGCAGAGCTTCAAGTACGTGACCTATCAATTAGACAGTGTCAGAGAAAGTAAAAAGATTGCATTGGTTAAGTCACAGGTACAAATGAATATTGCATATTTTTCATATTACACATTCAATTTATGGCATATACATTTTTCCAAAGGCCAAATTGTAATATTTCCCTTGTTTCCATGGTAACAGGTACCGGTATGTGTCTTCTTGATGGAATTCTACGAGAAAACGAGCAGTATGTTCAACATGTGCATGTAGCGCGATGGAAAGATGAGCAATACAGAAAATGCAGGGACACATTTCCCGTTGGAACCATATTGTCAATTGTGGATTTTGCAGAAAATTACACCCTTCGGCCACAAAATGAAATCCAGAGTCAATACTACCATTCAGACCAAGTCAGCATCATGGTACATATTATGTATAGGCATGGGCCAGAGAGTAGCAATGACAAGAGGATAATGCTGAAGGAGACAAACTTTTACATAAGTGATGATAGAACCCATGATCTGCATTATGTGCAACATTGTTTTCGAATTTTCTATGATCAGTTGAAGGAGAGAGATATACATATGGATCAGCATTGGATATGGTCGGATGGTCATGCGGGCTAGTTCAAAAATGCCCGACTATTACAATGGATGAGTACTTTGCATAAGACATATAATGTGCCGCATATATGGAACTATTTTTAGACCGGGCACGGAAAAGGCAAGCATGATGGGGCCGGTGCATGCATCAAGACCGCACTACGAAGGGAAGAGATGAGGTTTGACAAGGAACCTCATATTCGAGATGCATGGTACACATTTCAATGGTGCTCCGCAACAATGTCAGAATGAGTAAGAGATCAACAAACATCATTAGTGGCAGGACGTGTGGTGAGAATTTTTTGGCTAGTGGTTGACATAGATCGATCGCGTTCCTATAGTTGCGGCATAGTACAAGGAACACATGGATTTCATTTAGTTCGAAGCTCAAGCAACCACTTATTTGAAATATGGACGCGAAAGCTTGCATACTTTTGCAGCCCTTGCAGCAGTGGCGAATGGGATGAAAGAAAATGCATGGACTGGGTTGATGAATGGGATCGTGTGTCACTTGCAGTAGACCAACGTGCAGTTGTTGAAACAACCTAGTTAGAGGAGGTTCAGTCAGCGATTTCGACAGACTACGACCATATCTCAGATCTTGTACAACCAGGACACATATATGCAGTGGTTGCACCGAAATACAATGAATGGGGCGCAGATTATTGGTTGGCACGGTGCATCCAAGGTAATCAAACCATCTACAGATCATTAATCGACGATGAAGGAATTGAATTTCCTACTGGCTCGATGGTGGTTAAGGGGGAATATCTTACACTAGATGGGAAGTCAAGAAAGACTAGTGGGCATGTATTCATGGATTACAGACCAAGTTCAGTGGTGTATCACTTCACAAACTTGATCATTGGCACAAACATCCATCTTCAGACAATGTTAAGCAAGAGCTCAACCAAGGTACGCTACTACCTGCCTCATTCAGAGCACAAGAGATTGATTGAGACAATTAGCAACAGAGAGGATCCAGATGGATTTATTGAATGAAGCCAGACAACTTTACATAAGAGAAACAATTGCATCAAAGAATGTTATGTTTTACATCGAGGTATGTGCAGTTTTATGTTATTTCGTTGGTACATGCATTTTTTGTTGATACATACATACATACATGTCTTTGCCTATGTTTTTTATTTTTCCTATATGTATTAAACTGTTCCATGCTTCTCTTTTACGTTGAATAAAATGGTGATGTGATTTGGATCAAATTTGAGTAATTTGAGTTAGTATTTTCTTAAATATATCTATTTATGTTTGTAGCATTTGAAGATAGCGATTTTGATAGGTTCTCAAGATTAGAATTACCTAGGTTTTAGGAAATTTTTTGAAGTACATAATCTATTACAATGGTCTTGAAAATTTAACTTGGTAGATGAAACCTTCTAGGAATCCATGTATGGATAGAAGGGTCTTCCACTTGGGGTAGGGAGTTATCATAAAGTTTCAAGGGTGGTATTTTTGAGATCTATACTTGAGAAAAGCATTGCGGAATTGTGAAATTCCTTATCGATCAAATATATCTTTAGTTTCTCTCTCTTTAGTTTTGTGTCCACCCAAACCTTTTTCATGCTTTGGGTACCTTGAGGTATATTCCCAACCCAAAAAACTCTTATATTATGATGATTATGTTGGTTTAGGGTTTTCATTCCCCATGCTCTTATAACCCAAAAAACTCTTATATCCCCAACCTTTTTCATAGATTTGGTTCCCCATGCTCAATGCTCACCCAAATCTAGCTAGATTTTGGGTTTTTGCCCTTATCCAAGCATCGTGTCATCAACCTAGGGTTTCCACTATTATATTTTAAAACATGCTCATTTATGGTTGGAGATTGATGCTTTATTCCTATAGATAGACACTTAGAGGGACTTGTCATCATCATCATAGACATCATCTCTAGGCTCCTCATCAACATCTCCATCATCATCATCTTCTTCATCATTATCATCTTCATCACCATCACCATCACCATCTGTTAGGAACCCATGTATTTACCTTGTTAGTATGTTTTTGTTGGACGCATATGCTTTGTAAGTCGTCCCGTAGTATTTGTTGATCAATAGTTTGTGTTATTGTTGTTGGCGCATATGCTTTGTAAGTCGCCCGTAGTATTGTTGATCCATAGTTTGTAACGGCCCATGGTTTCGACCCATAATATTGGCGCCTAGAATTAGTATATAAGTGTGTGTTGAGACCTATGAAGGAACCGTGAAGTTATTTGTATTGAGCTTGCTCATAGGAGGTTTCCCCCTCGAAGTGGCCTGTGATCAATATAAAAGTGATTCTGAGTTCTTTCATTTCTGCTATTTCGCATATTCGTATTAATTAATTGTTGCAGGTGCCTCACACCATCATCATCACATCTTCTTCGTCGTCTTCATCATCATCTTCATCACCATCACCATCATCATCAACGTATTCATCATCATCACCATCTTCATCATCTCATTGAGTAGCACTAACATGTTCATCATTGTCACCTAATCCCATTAGGTGACAATGATGAACATGTTAGTGCTACTCAATGAGATGATGAAGATGGTGATGATGATGAATACGTTGATGATGATGGTGATGGTGATGAAGATGATGATGAAGACGACGAAGAAGATGTGATGATGATGGTGTGAGGCACCTGCAACAATTAATTAATACGAATATGCGAAATAGCAGAAATGACAGAACTCAGAATCACTTTTATATTGATCACAGGCCACTTCGAGGGGGAAACCTCCTATGAGCAAGCTCAATACAAATAACTTCACGGTTCCTTCATAGGTCTCAACACACACTTATATACTAATTCTAGGCACCAATACTATGGGTCGAAACCATGGGCCGTTACAAACTATGGATCAACAATACTACGGGCGACTTACAAAGCATATGCGCCAACAACAATAACACAAACTATTGATCAACAAATACTACGGGATGACTTACAAAGCATATGCGTCCAACAAAAACATACTAACAAGGTAAATACATGGGTTCCTAACAGATGGTGATGGTGATGGTGATGAAGATGATAATGATGAAGAAGATGATGATGATGGAGATGTTGATGAGGAGCCTAGAGATGATGTCTATGATGATGATGACAAGTCCCTCTAAGTGGCTATCTATAGGAATAAAGCATCAATCTCCAACCATAAATGAGCATGTTTTAAAATATAATAGTGGAAACCCTAGGTTGATGACACGATGCTTGGATAAGGGCAAAAACCCAAAATCTAGCTAGATTTGGGTGAGCATTGAGCATGGGGAACCAAATCTATGAAAAAGGTTGGGGATATAAGAGTTTTTTGGGTTATAAGAGCATGGGGAATGAAAACCCTAAACCAACATAATCATCATAATATAAGAGTTTTTTGGGTTGGGAATATACCTCAAGGTACCCAAAGCATGAAAAAGGTTTGGGTGGACACAAAACTAAAGAGAGAGAAACTAAAGATATATTTGATCGATAAGGAATTTCACAATTCCGCAATGCTTTTCTCAAGTATAGATCTCAAAAATACCACCCTTGAAACTTTATGATAACTCCCTACCCCAAGTGGAAGACCCTTCTATCCATACATGGATTCCTAGAAGGTTTCATCTACCAAGTTAAATTTTCAAGACCATTGTAATAGATTATGTACTTCAAAAAATTTCCTAAAACCTAGGTAATTCTAATCTTGAGAACCTATCAAAATCGCTATCTTCAAATGCTACAAACATAAATAGATATATTTAAGAAAATACTAACTCAAATTACTCAAATTTGATCCAAATCACATCACCATTTTATTCAACGTAAAAGAGAAGCATGGAACAGTTTAATACATATAGGAAAAATAAAAAACATAGGCAAAGACATGTATGTATGTATGTATCAACAAAAAATGCATGTACCAACGAAATAACATAAAACTGCACATACCTCGATGTAAAACATAACATTCTTTGATGCAATTGTTTCTCTTATGTAAAGTTGTCTGGCTTCATTCAATAAATCCATCTGGATCCTCTCTGTTGCTAATTGTCTCAATCAATCTCTTGTGCTCTGAATGAGGCAGGTAGTAGCGTACCTTGGTTGAGCTCTTGCTTAACATTGTCTGAAGATGGATGTTTGTGCCAATGATCAAGTTTGTGAAGTGATACACCACTGAACTTGGTCTGTAATCCATGAATACATGCCCACTAGTCTTTCTTGACTTCCCATCTAGTGTAAGATATTCCCCCTTAACCACCATCGAGCCAGTAGGAAATTCAATTCCTTCATCGTCGATTAATGATCTGTAGATGGTTTGATTACCTTGGATGCACCATGCCAACCAATAATCTGCGCCCCATTCATTGTATTTCAGTGCAACCACTGCATATATGTGTCCTGGTTGTACAAGATCTGAGATATGGTCGTAGTCTGTCAAAATCGCTGACTGAACCTCCTCTAACTAGGTTGTTTCAACAACTGCACGTTGGTCTACTGCAAGTGACACACGATCCCATTCATCAACCCAGTCCATGCATTTTCTTTCATCCCATTTGCCACTGCTGCAAGGGCTGCAAAAGTATGCAAGCTTTCACGTCCATATTTCAAATAAGTGGTTGCTTGAGCTTCGAACTAAATGAAATCCATGTGTTCCTTGTACTATGCCGCAACTATAGGAACGCGATCGATCTATGTCAACCACTAGCCAAAAAATTCTCACCACACGTCCTGCCACTAATGATGTTTGTTGATCTCTTACTCATTCTGACATTGTTGCGGAGCACCATTGAAATGTGTACCATGCATCTCGAATATGAGGTTCCTTGTCAAACCTCATCTCTTCCCTTCGTAGTGCGGTCTTGATGCATGCACCGGCCCCATCATGCTCGCCTTTTCCGTGCCCGGTCTAAAAATAGTTCCATATATGCGGCACATTATAAGTCTTATGCAAAGTACTCATCCATTGGAATAGTCGGGCATTTTTGAACTAGCCCACACGACCATCCGACCATATCCAATGCTTATCCATATGTATATCTCTCTCCTTCAACTGATCATAGAAAATTCGAAAACAATGTTGCACATAATGCAGATCATGGGTTCTATCATCACTTATGTAAAAGTTTGTCTCCTTCAGTATTATCCTCTTGTCATTGCTACTCTCTGGCCCATGCCTATACATAATATGTACCATGATGCTGACTTGGTCTGAATGGTAGTATTGACTCTGGATTTCATTTTGTGGCCGAAGGGTGTAATTTTCTGCAAAATCCACAATTGACAATATGGTTCCAACGGGAAATGTGTCCCTGCATTTTCTGTATTGCTCATCTTTCCATCGCGCTACATGCACATGTTGAACATACTGCTCGTTTTCTCGTAGAATTCCATCAAGAAGTCACATACCGATACCTGTTACCATGGAAACAAGGGAAATATTACAATGTGGCCTTTGGAAAAATGTATATGCCATAAATGGAACGTGTAATATGAAAAATATGCAATATTCAATTGTACCTGTGACTTCACCAATGCAATCTTTTTACTTTCTCTGACACTGTCAAATTGATAGGTCACGTACTTGAAGCTCTGCATCTCCACGCCCATCATGCCAAATTCGCGCTCCTTCCTTTCATGAATGCAACGGTTCAAAAGAGAAAACCCACTGCACCTAGAACATGTCCCATATAAATGCGATTTTCAATAATATTTTTGTCCTTCGGGCCTTGGACACATGATGTTGTGGATAAAGTCTCTTGATGCATTCGGTGGTATTATGGATTCATTGCATCCCTGCACAATGTTAGTATGCAAATCACAAAATATATGTTTATATGTGTCATAATAATATTCATATTCTACGTGGTATCTACAACAACAAGTGTTCCGATCAATGCATATATGAACGTACCATGGTTTGCATTTCTCAAAGGACCTTTGGCCTAGGTTCAATTGTGTGTGTTTGTTCCCGAATCTCTCATAAAGTTCAGTTTGTGTGGGTGTCAAGGAAGTATTTAACATGGGGTTCACGTTCAGTAGAACCTTTTCTCAGTTTTAGCATGTCTCTTTGGTTTGATGAAGGTCTAGTATGATCATGCCAAAAAATTTGTACTAACTCCTTAACAACATCAAATAGATTCCTATCTTCACGAGGCAACCTACCAACAAAATCTCAACAATCGTTTCCACCCGGAGTGTCAAGATTTTCTCTTATAACAGAGTACTTTTTAATAGTTTTTCTATTTAATTTGAGTATGTGAGAAGTGTGTGATAGTAGGCGACGTTGCCTTTTGGACTTGCTTACAACTGATTCCGCTAAAACACAATGAGCCACACAAAGATCTTTTGTACGAGACATCTTCCCAATCGCATTAAATGCAGATTGGAGATTTCTAACAATATGACTGTTGGCCTTTGCACTTTTAACCATCTTTATGCCCAAAAATCTCCTAACAACAGCTAAAGAACGTAAATTTAACAAACATAGCAATAATTGACATTTACCTGCATCACCTTTGGATTCAAAATATTCTTTTACAATTTTGTTGCATTGCGATTCGATAGTGCATTTTGGAAACTTTCCTTCAAACCCCAACATAGCACTCTCATCCACATGAATACGTCTAGGAGTTCTTCTTCTTGCACTAGACAGTCGAGGTACGGAGGGTGGACATGAGACATGAATATCGGAGGTTGTTTGTTGTGGTGCTTTGTTCATAGATTGGACCATAATGGGAGTGTGGTCGACAGGGTTGTGGTCTTCTTGGGGAGATTGCAAATTAAGCAAGGCTTGTATGTCCATCTCTACACATGCAGCATCTCCCAAAATTCTTGTGTCATGAGTAACTTCAGAATGACTCGTTGATGGATTGTTGGTTGGAAATTGTGTTGATGTTGGAATTTGAGTTGGGTCCGTTGGACGCGACTGCTTTACCCGTGGTTCTGAACAAGATGTTGTGATATCAACAACTGTGTTAGGATAAGTGGCAGGATCCAGGGCAATGATAGGACCATGTCTCAATCTTTCCATTCCCAACCTGGCCTTTTCTCTTAATTCATTGACCTTTTCAATGGGAAGATTCCTTCTTCTTCTTTTTTTGCGTTTCGTGAGTTTCCCATCTCCAAAAGTCTCTTTAACACAACTATCGGGCCTACCCCTGCAAAAGAAACAACAAATAAGATATTAGTGCCATTATACAATGAACCTACCACATTCCAACATAGCTTACCACTTTACAAATTAACATATACAACTACAGGCTATGTTGGTTTATTTGTGTTCGAATAAACATCATTATCCCTTACAATTCCAATCAATATAGATGATGGTTGGTCAAGTGTAGAGAGGAGAAACTAGTGTCTTTCCTAGCCATGAATTCATAAAAATTATGGTAGTAACACCCTACAATAGAGATGGCTAGAGAGTCCTTGGGAATAGTTTGATAGTTCTTCTACATCAAATAAGGTAACCTTAATTAGTTGCATTTTTTGCTTTCTCCCTTAATGTTATCAATTCTAAATTTTGCACCTAGTTTGATTGCTTTGTCTTCATAGTGGAATGGTATATCCTTCCATTTGAGGCAATGTCCTTTACCATCGTAAATTACTAGGTTATATAACACCTTAAGGAGTTGAAGAAACAACAACAAACTGTTTGCTTATCTATAAACCTTGAGATGATAGAATGTGATTTTGATTTTAAAATACCCATGGTTGAATTCAATAATGCATCACAATAGAATGAATGTATACCTTGTTTTATGCAAAACCTTAAGGAGGATGCAAAGGTTTCTAACAAGGATCATGGTCTTGGGAAGGGTGATTAGGGGGAATATAATTTGACCTTTCAATGTGCAATATCTAGGGTGGGGAGGTGTTGGAGAGTGGGGAACTAGGGACTATACCAACAATCATCATGTTGAATAGAGCATGAAGTGGGAAAGTCTTGGTTTTTGGAAAAAAAATCATTATTAAAGGTGGGGGGATATTGTAAGGATGGTAAATATGGATGAATATTATCATATTTGGATTCATAGAGAAAGGAAAGGTGCATATACTTACAGATATCCCCATTCCATACAATGGTATTGAATAAGAGATGAGAGAGTTGAGGTTTTGTGGATGAGTTGAAGTGATATTTTTAGTGAGTGTGTAGTATTTTTTGCTAGCATAATATGAGGTGAAAAGAACAAAATTAACTTGGGAACTAATTACACAATGAGGAGGTTGCATACTTCATCTTGTCTAGTGTTCATATGAGTTTTTTTAGATGTGAACTTGAGAAATATTCTTGTCAAATTCATTGTTGTCTATGCATAGATATTGTTGTGGGCAT
>BSBM01000103.1:8685000-8837500 GCA_027924585.1 Larix kaempferi
TTTCCAGAAGTCCATTGCGACTAACTCGTCATGAGTGGCCAACATTAGCTTGCACCAACCCACAACAGTTGTTGCAGTGATTGGCTTCTATAGATGGATGGATGTTGTGGCTGTGTATATAGATGATTACTATGGGAGAAATGGAATATCTGCATTGAGTGATGCACTTGTAAATACAAGAGCTAAAATTGCTCACAAAGCAGCATTGCCTGCAGCTGGCGAAAGTAAACATGGGAGCATTGGGATGGAAGTTCTGTGAGAATTGCGATTTCGCTTACAAAGAGACTGTCATTAAACTCAACGCAAAATTCAAAAATCTGTTGTGTGATCAATCCAGTGAGCAGTACGTCTGCGAAGCCAAGTCGTGGAGACAGCGTAACCAACAGTATAAACAGTCTGCCCACGACAATAAAGACAACGTATCCAACAGTGTAGATGGCAGGGGAGATAACGTTTCAATTCGTGAACATCCCAACCATGCGGTAGTTGAACAATTCAGCTCTGAAGTTAACAGGTCAGTCAATGCTCCACCCAGCACTCTACTTCTCGTTCCAAGAAATGAAGGGAGCACGACCTCAGTAAGAGACCCAAATTGCTTGGTTGTTAACCTATCAAGCACAGAACTAGACCCACATGCCAAGAGTTTGCTGGAAAAAGGACTAAAATTTGTAGTTACGCCAAAAAATATCATATTGAATACATTATTTGCGAATTGGAGGATAGCATAAGGCATCTACCGGAAAGGGAAGCCAAAAAGATACGATAATATTTCTCAAGGATTCTGATAAGAGCTAAACCACCCAAACATAATATTACTAAAGAAGAAAGTCAAGCACTCAAGGAACTCAACAATAATGAGAAAATTGTTATTTTGAAGGCTGACAAAGGTGGAGCAACAATGATAACAAGGTTGATTACATTCAAGAGATGAATGTGCACTTGCTTAATAGTGGTTGCTACAAGAAACTAAAAAATAATCCCTTAAATCGAATTCTGAAAGAGGTGAAAGATTCAAAGAGGTTTAAGAAGCTGTTAAAAAAGCTTCATTACATGAATACATTAAAAAAAACTTGTAACCTCAACTCCCTTGATTCCCCGAATCTATGCCCTTCCAAAGATATACAAAGAGTGGATGCCCTTCCAAAGATATACAAAGACGGTGTTCCACTGAGACCCATTGTAGACACTATTGGTTTGCCAAGATACAATCTAGCAAAAATTTTAGCAAGAAAGCTAAAAGTTGTAGATAACACAAACTCATATATCAAGGATTCATCTTTCTTTGTTAACAAGATTAAAGGGAGGTAGATGAGGGAGCATGTTGTGATTTTGAGCTTAGATGTTGTCTCCTTGTTCATAATGATTCTAATTGAAGAGGCTATCAAAGTTATAGAAGATCTTACAGACAAGGAGACAACAAGGCTTGTAGGCTTGTGTCTCATATCAACCTTTTTCAGCTTCCAAGGAGAAATCTATGAGCAAACCCACGGTGTAGCCATGGGCTCTCCGCTTTCACCAGTAATAGCAAATTTGTTTATGGATAAATTTGAACAAAAAGCGCTTAATACGGCTAATCCTAAACTGGATTCATGATCGAGATACGTTGATGACACCTTTGTTATCTGGAGCCATGAAAGAGAAGAACTTTATAAATTTATAGAACACCTGAACAATCAATGCAACTCAATAAAGTTCACAATGGAGTTAGAAGAAAACTGGTCCCTTCTATTCCTCGATGTTTTGGTAAGCAGAAAACAAGATGGTGATGTGACACATGAGGTTTATCGAAAGAAAACACATGTAGAACAATACCTTGTCCGGATATCCACATCATCTTTTTCAGGATCTTGCATGCAATTAGGGTTTGCATGCAAATTCTAGGGTTTGCATGCACTTTGCATGCATCCCAGTCACCAGGTTGCTGCCTCCAGCACCTTAGCCACCTCTTTATAGAACCCGGGAGCCACTTACTTCAGTTCTTTAGCCCTCCTAGTCTGAAAGGCGGCCACTTCTCACCTACTGCCAGAGAAGGGCGCACTTTCTCACCTACCACTGCAGTTCCACTTCAGTTACATTTAGTTAGCTCCGATTCTCCCTGATTTGAGGCTAGTTTCACTCCCGACTGACTGTTTCACTTCCGTTGGACCTCCAGATTGACTAGATGACTTGTTCTGACTTCAGTTAGCCTCCCATGTGCCCCCCACTGAGCCTCCTTCCCTTAATCAGTGCTACACACTTCAGTTACACTTGTTACACTCAGTTAAACTCAGATTGACACCTGGATGACTGGTTCTTGTGCATTGATGAGCACCACCGATTGATGATGAGGACTCCTAGTTGGAGTCAAGCTACTCCATTCAGTGATTCGAATGGCCTACTTAGTCAATTCGAATTGCTCACTCACATGAGTCATATTGTATTCTATTGTAATTCATTCACCCTTTCTGGGATATTGAGCACTGCTGCATGTTTTGCACAGTTTTGCACCATATTTTCTATGTTCATCTGTTTTGATTGATTTACTTGTTCATTAGATCTGCTGTGACTAATTTTACATGGTATCAGAGCCATGACAAGGACAAGATTTCTTTTCTATAGGTGTTCTACATGAAGAGAGAGCAATCTTTGCCCACCAATATATTTCAGCAGCGGCATGCAAAATCTCATGTGCATTCGCTCATGTGCATGCAAGGCTGAAAACATAGTGTTTGTTTGTGTGTAATTTGCAGGTTTCTTACTTCTCCATGTGCATTCTCTAATGCAAAGATGGAGACTTCTTCTTCACAAAATATTCTTACTCCATTCAACTATGATGAATGGAAACCAAAGATGATTGCATTCTTGAAGAGACAATGTCTTTTTGATATGTGCATTGGTAATACAAGAGTTTTTGATTCCGATGAAGAGGAGAATGATTGGCTCAATGATTGTGACAGAGCTTTTGGAGCAATATGTCTTGCTATGTCTCCTTGTATGCGCTACCTCAGTACGACTGCTGAAAATCCAAGTGATCTATGGGTCCAACTTGACAGAGAATTTGGAAAGCAGGAAGAAGAGGATCATGCTAGCCTTTTGGAGAACAAGCCCAGTGAGATCTCCTTATGTGTTCTTTCCGATCATGTCTTGGCCTCAACAATTGTTCAAGATGAAGAAAAAACTGTAGATTCAAAACTCACTCTCTCAAAGTCTTCTATTTCGAATTCTGAGCAAGATAAACAAGCTCATACTCTAGATTCCGAAGAGGTTCTTGAATCCTCTCTTTCACATGAGTTTGTCGGCATGCAGAATAATGATCTACTTGAAGTTTTGGAGGTAAAATCTGATTTTGGAGGTGAAGCATTCGCCCTACTTGATTGCATGCCTCCTATAGAATTATGTTCTGTCATTTGCAAAGTTTCTCAGATTTTTAATGAAGATGAAGAGCACTACCATTCGCTTGAGTTCAGTTCTCATGCACTTTTTGCTGATTTTGGTTTTGATCTCACCCTTGTTGGTTCAAAGGAGATCTCAAGAAACCATTCATCTATTTTGGGAGCTGATTTAACTTCTATTGATAATAAGTTAAAGTTTCAAGATCTATTTTATCCGATTGGAGCTATTCCTACCTCACTTGGTTCGAATCACAGGTTCCAGGATCATCCTTATATTTTTAGATTTGTTCTCACCATTTTTAGTATGAAGAGCAAGTTCTTAAAGTCTCCACATTCGCTTGCATCCACTGATGGAGAATTCAAGCACATGTTTTTGGAGCATAATCCATTTACTCCCAAGAGTAAGATACCTCCAGACATATCTATTTTAGTTTGGAGCAGTTAAATATTTTGGTGTGTTACAGTTCATTTTGAGGGGGGGTATTTTTCCCATGAGGTTTTCCCCATTTCCTTGGTTTATTTACTGTTATTAGTTTGGATTATTATTGTATTGGGGTGACCTTTGGTCTTAGTTACCAGGGCCCCACATTATTTTTTGCACATCATAGTCTAGCTTGAGGGGGGGTGTTCAGATATCCACATCATCTTTTTCAGGATCTTGCATGCAATTAGGGTTTGCATGCAAATTCTAGGGTTTGCATGCACTTTGCATGCATCCCAGTCACCAGGTTGATGCCTCCAGCACCTTAGCCACCTCTTTCTAGCACCCGGGAGCCACTTACTTCAGTTCTTTATCCCTCCTAGTCTGAAAGGCGGCCACTTCTCACCTACTGCCAGAGAAGGGCGCACTTTCTCACCTACCACTGCAGTTCCACTTCAGTTACATTCAGTTAGCTCCGATTCTCCCTGATTTGAGGCTAGTTTCACTCCCGACTGACTGTTTCACTTCCGTTGGACCTCCAGATTGACTAGATGACTTGTTCTGACTTCAGTTAGCCTCCCATGTGCCCCCCACTGAGCCTCCTTCCCTTAATCAGTGCTACACACTTCAGTTACACTTGTTACACTCAGTTAGACTCAGATTGACACCTGGATGACTGGTTCTTGTGCATTGATGAGCACCACCGATTGATGATGAGGACTCCTAGTTGGAGTCAAGCTACTCCATTCAGTGATTCGAATGGCCTACTTAGTCAATTCGAATTGCTCACTCACATGAGTCATATTGTATTCTATTGTAATTCATTCACCCTTTCTGGGATATTGAGCACTGCTGCATGTTTTGCACAGTTTTGCACCATATTTTCTATGTTCATCTGTTGTGATTGATTTACTTGTTCATTAGATCTGTTGTGACTAATTTTACATACCTGCATGCAAACTCGCACCACCACCCCAACCAAAAGATGGGTGTCCTAAGCACTTTGATCACTAGAACCACAAGAATATCTGATACTTATCACAATGAAAAGAAAAAGAGCATCTTCACAAAGTATTCCTAAGCAATGTATACACCATATCTCAATTAATAAAGCCTTCACCAAGGCAAAAAGACATCATAGGAGAAATCGAGTTGCTAGGGTTTACAACTTAGAAGACCATAAAGCATTCCTACCTTACATCCAAGGGGTTATTGATAAAATAGCTAAGCATTTAAAAAAGAAGAAAATTATGGCGTTCTATTCTTCATTAAACAACATCAAGAAACTTCTCAAATCTATGAAAGATACCATTGACCCAAGGTTACAAAAATGAGTTTATCAAATTCTTTGCCCTTGCGACAAAATTTATATTCGAGAAACAAGGAGGTCTATCCAAACAAGAATTAAATAACATAGCGCAGACATTCACTTGAACAAAACGCATAAATTGATGTTGGTAGAACATTCACATGACACAAAGCATCCCATAAAAATTGATGACAATATGGCAATTCTAGCCAGGGTTGATGATTGGGACAAAAGAAGAATAAGAGAGGCCATTGAAATTGTTAAAAAACCCAATTGCCTTAATCGGGATGATGGTCTAAGCATAAGTAGAAATTGGCTTCCAACTCTCAATAAATGAGTTAGTTCTCATATATTTGTGTATTAGATGATTGTTTTGTTAGTATTATGCCATCCTTTTGTTGCTTTAAAGGGTCGGCGTCTTGCTCTTTTAAAATGTCAGCCTAAAAATTGCCAATGGTTCATATTTATTGCTTGGAAACGAGTTGATACTTCTCGGCATCGTTATTGTCACGAGGATGAGCCTAAGAGAGGACTCAAAATGTTGACAATCAAATATATTCTACCACATCATCTCCGTCTGAAGTTAACATTTTCTTCCTTGTCACCCTATCTTATGTGGTGAATGGGTTCCATTTTATTTTATTTTATGCAACAAAACAAATGACAATTATTTTTTCATGCAATAATTAAATTAAATGTACATAATAAAAAATCAATGATTACATGCATTTGATGCACTTTGTTGTTAAGATGGCTCCTCCTATGATGCAATTATTCAATTATTCGACCATTTCCTTGTACACTTTTTTGGGCATCCCCACCGATATGTCTCCGATATAATCTCATTTTTCCTTAGGAATTTCCATAATCTTCCTGGAAAACAAAATTCCCAAAACAACTTTTTAAATTGATATGAACGTAAATATAGCCGAAGTATTAATTTCATAATTTTTTGTAGTAGTATGTACATATTATAGAAAAACATGTTGGGAAATAATATTTTTTAAATGATTTGTTTTTTGTTATTGTATGTTTTTTCTATTACAAGAAGTGGAAACTACGCTTATACGTTCTTTCCATTACATTCTTCGTAGTTTTAAAAAATATATTCCTCCTTTCATTAACTTTTAGCACCACTCTATGTGAACTGAGGACCCATTCATCATCATTTACATCCTTCATAATTTTTACCTTCTTAGCACAACATTCACTTCCCTCTGTTATCACTAAAGTTAACTCTCTACTGCAAGAGAGCCAAGCTTAGAGAAATCTTAATAGTAGGTGAAAAGATAGCTATAATAGTTGTAAACAAGATAGAGATCAAGCTAAGATAGAAGCTTTCACTGCAGGGAATGTATCAATGTTTTACTATTAGGGATATTGACAATACATAGCTATGAAGCATGACTTTGTGAATATAATGATCCAAGTTCTGTTTTCAAAACAATAAAACAAAATAGTTGCATATTGATCAAAAGAATCATGGTATGGAATATTAAGACCATACATAGACAAAATGATGATAACATGTACTTTATATATTAAAACATAAAGGCTCACAGATCACAATCATTTCAAAAAAAAACTATTTCTTATCAACAAAAACATAATGCAAGCATAACCCTGCCTCAGCCCTCTCGGCTGGAACTCTCTCTCTATCTTCCAAAAGCATGGTTTTAAATACAAATAACAATGTCTAATCTATTCCTAAATTCTGGGAAATGAATTCTATCGTCTAGCTAGAAATTAATCAAATCAGTTGCAAGAAATATCAAATTGTTGGAGCTGCTTCCTTCTAATCTTGCCACATTATGGATGAATGTCTCAGTTAATGCCACCAAATTTGAGATGCTTAAATTATCTGTCTGAATATCCGAGAGAAATATTTGATGATGATCCTATGCTGCCAGACGTTCTGTGTCTTTTCTGATTTTATGCCTCTAAATATGGAAATGACTCAAAGGATGATCTTATGCCACCTATTCTGGAATATTATGTTCAATACTCTGTTAACTGCTCTGCCCTTACATCTCGATTCTAGTCTTCTGGGCATGCATTATTCACAACAATCACAGAACTTGAAAACTAGATATAATCCAAGAATGCTTGCCAACTTCACCGTATTATCCTTGCATTTAGAACCCCTGCAGGATAAACACCTGCAGCTTTGCTTCTTCGTTCTCTCAGGGTTTCAATTGCGCATACAAAATACACTGAGGTAAGGTTTAGGCAACCACTTATGATGAGAAAATGCTTCTCTGGATAAGTATGCAGCATTGGGACTGATGTCGCAACTCTATCTACCTCCATTCTTTCACTTGCATCTTTGACTGCTAATTTCACCCTTGAATCTGGAGTTGGCTTTTTGTCCTGAAAATATGGAAGTAATAGCTAATTTGTCACTTTGGACTTTGCACACATCATAAACATATATTTTCCTGCGTTTGAATTGCTTTTGGCTTGGATTTATTCATTCCTACAAGCATCGATGCAAACTTAATAACCTCCAGCTGCATTATTACTAACCTTTGAGCCAATCTAACGTTCTATGTACCAGTATTCTTCTACAACAAACAATACTATAAATTTTGGTTTAGTTATCTCGGATGATAGACACGATATAACCTGATCTATAGGGTTCATGCATAAGCTTATCTCGACACATGAGAAGATCTATCGACACCTTTAAGCTTCTGAGTTTGAGCTTTGACATTTGGACTTATATGTAATGACAAATATCCCACATATAGTGAAAAAAAAACAATTTATAAATTAGCTTGTTTCCAGCGCGTGGTACATTAGCTTATACATTGTCTTGGCTCCTTGTGTGCTTGAGTTTGAGCTTTAATATTAAACTTCAATTTTTATTTATGCAATGTAATTCCACATGTAATAAGAATAACCATATAATAATTATAATCAATTTCACCAACAATTCAACACGTTGCTTCATCTCGGTTTTAGCATTTAGTTCTTCCAAAGTCGCCCTTACATGCATGTGGGACAGATCTGGAGATAACACCCTCTGGAAACATGTTAGTGACTATTTTTAATAAGCACATTATTACTAAAAATTCAAAGATAAACCTCATGTTGATTACTTTTTTATTCATCTAATTCATCTCTTTGCAATGTTTCCATCAAGATTTTACACTCTTTTGCACCTAGATTGCAAACAATCTTATCGATTTTCTTCAAGTTTGTGCTCTGCATGACACACATTAACCAATACACATCATTTAAACTTACATATAATTCAAAAATATTAATTTTATACTAAATTTCAAAGAACTTGCATTGTTATTTTTGGGATATGCTCTTGTCATGCTCATTGCCACATGTTATTTTCCTTGAACTTCTATTGAAGCATCCTCTACCAATAAATGCCATGAATCATGAAATAAAAAACTTATGAAAAATGTTTTAAAATAAAGTAAATAATTTCAAGGTAAAAATATTATTTGGTTAACTAGTGTGTATGTAACAATACAATAATAAATTAATATTAATATTAATTTATTATTATTTAAAGACTATTTAAGTCAATACTCATGCCATTTTACGAAAAGGTGCATGATGGGCTTATATAAAGCCCAAACCTATGTAACTATTAATCATCTATCATACATTCATTTTTACATTACTACTTAGCCATTTATGGCTTTCTTAGGTTACTTGTACTGGCTATTCTATTATTAAGGAACCTTGTTCCTTCAGTGGTATTAGAGCCCCTTCTTGGGCAATTCTAGCCATTGGCTATTATTGGGAGTTTCTCCTGTCAATTGGTTTTTGACCATAGAGTGGCCCGGCCAAAATCCATTCTCCAACTCCAAAAAAGTAAAAAAACAAAAGAGAAGAAAGAAAAAACAAAAGTAAAAAAATAAAAAGAAGAAAATAAAAGAAACAAGAAAATAAAAAGAAAAAGAAAAGAAGATAGTGAAAAAAAGAAGTAAAAATAAAAAAAGGATAAAGAAGAAGAAGAACAAGAAATAAGTAAGAACAAGAAATAAAATAACATTCATGAAACCGCACATGGTTTTATGACAGTGCACATGGTTTTGTGAGCCCTTGGTTTTATAAACCGTTCCTTGGTTTTATCAAACCAACTCTTAGTTTTATATATTATTATAATAATATTAGTATTATTATATAATATTTTAATTTTATTAGAAACTTATTACTCCACCTTCATAATTAAAGTATTTAAATACAATACTTATTATTTTTAGTCAAACAAAAATTACAATATTATTATTATTATTTATAATAATATATATTGTATTGTTTCAAAACTTTATACCTCTTCTATTCACAAAAAATTATAATATTTATTATTATTGTTAGTAATAATAAATATTATTAAATAATTGTAATTAATTACAATTATTTTATAAAAAGGGGAAGGAAACCAAAAATCAAGGAAAATCGGAAATCATTGAAGAGTCAAACATCAAAGGAAAACCAAGTATCATCGGAATTCGAGTCCATTCACCTTCGAACGAGTCAAAAAAAAAAAATCAAAGTCTCAGAAGATAATAAAGTAGTCACTTACGCCAATTGTGGAAGAATTATGGAAGACATATATAAATTCAAATTTTGGACTAAGTGTCCTTATTTCGAAATGGAATTCCAATATCCGAGAGCCTTTAAAAATTGTGATCGACCCTGTCCAATATGTGATAAATGTTTTATTATGAGGGACGATCCAGGTCACTCACAATCACAATCACAGTTACGAACAGTTTCGGCCCAGCTAGAAAAGTGTGAACTAGCTAATAGTGTTCTACAACTCCGGTTCAACAATCAGGAACAAATTAATGGTTTTCAAAAAGAACAAATTATTACCTCAGAATTACAAATTTGATCATTGGAAGACAGTAGAGAAAACCTCACAAAAAAATTATCAGATAAGGATGAAAAAATTTCACATCTAGAAGGTATCATTCAAAAACTTGAAGACAAGATAAAAAAACCAAACAAAGTCGAAGAATATCCGTATGGAAATAGTGTTGACTTAAAAGAGGAAATTAGTTGTCTTAACAAAATAGTCGTGGACAAAGAAGACAAATTGGTGCAAGTACATGAAAAGTTAAAAAATCAGGAAACAAAGTTACGTCATTATCAACAACAAAAAGAAAAACCCCAACAACAATATGACGACAGTAAGAAGACACATAAGTTGGAACTGACAAAAGTCAACAAGGTGTTATCAAGCAATACCGAAGAAATTTTTCGACTACGAAATCATAAAAAAACACTGATTACAAAGATCAAAAAATTGAAAAACAGTAGCAAGAGGGAACACTCCGGTGAAGACCTCGAAGGAAGAATACTAGAAAAGCAAGAAGAAAACCAGTGTCTAAATAATCGTAATCAGGAATCAGATAATCAAATCAAGAAGTTAGAAATTGACAAAAAGTCACAAGATGAAAGCATAAAAAAGATTCAGAATCATAACAATTTACTGGAGAACCAGGAAGCGCAAATCCACGAAGATGCATCCAAAATTCAAGTCGAGGAAGTGAAGGAAGTCTTCGCTGCAGTTCAAAAAAAAGAAAAACAAACAATACATACGCCTTACATACATCCCAATTATAATCGTCATTTTGACCAACGACAAGGTCAAAATAAGCATTCACAAAAGAGTTATGTTGACAGGCAAACAATTCGACATACTAAGCAACCATTGAGACAACCAATTCTCCAAAACGACCTCAGAGGTCCAATCAAAATAGATTTGGGATGGACCACAGTAGATACAATGCGACAATTCTCCTGGGGAATCCGGAACTCGTGTCGTCTTATTTCGTCAAGTGTCGCAAAGGATTCCAAAGATGACAGTTCAAACAAAATCAGACATTGTTGTCAATGAAGCTTTGAGGACAAAGATTCCCTTAAGGGGAAGGCAATGTAACAATACAATAATAAATTAATATTAATATTAATTTATTATTAATTAAAGACTATTTAAGTCAATAGTCATGCCCTTTTACGAAAAGGTGCATGATGGGCTTATATAAAGCCCAAACCTATGTAACTATTAATCATATATCATACATTCATTTTGACATTACTACTTAGCCATTTATGGCTTTCTTAGGTTACCTGCATTGGCTATTGTATTATTAAGGAACCTTGTTCTTTCAGTGTATTCTACAAGTATACGCACCGGTACACACATAAACGTGTTTTTAAATGAACTACATCTAAAACAATGTGTTTTCTAAAAAATAGCACTAGTGTGTCATACTTTATAGTACACACCGATTAATATGAAAGCATTTGTTTCAAAAAAGTGATAGGGATGGATTTCGAGATCTAATGCAATAAGTTGTCCCATTGGAATAGATGCTTAATGCCCCATATATAGATACACAAAGAAATTAAAATTAATGATTTTTTAAAACAATTAGTGAAGAGATTGAGATGAATAGTAAAAAGTTACATACCTAACATTTATCCTCTATATGTGACTTACAATCCCTTACTAATTTGGTTCTTCATAAAAATATGGTCACTCCAAAGTCCTCATTGGTAAATTTCTCTCGCAAAAGTCTCTCAAGTTTTTGGTAAAAGAATGAAGTAGTGATTAAGATTTCTATTATAAACTCACTTTAAAAAAAATGAAATTCTTGTTCATTTTTTCACTAGATATTTTAGTTCATCGATAAAAAACACATCCATTTTTTTGGAGTTCGATGCACCTAAAGTAGTAAAGCACACCAATGCGCTTAGTATGTAAAATGCACCACATTAATATGTGAATATCTACTATTAAAACTGTGTGGATATTTTTTTTGTAGAAGTTGTTACAAATGTTTGTTTTCATTACTTATCATAGTTTATCTCACTGGTGCGGTTTACGTTTATGTACACATAGGTGCAATAATATATAATACAAGAATCAATTACATTAAAAATATCTTCAAATGTATGCTCAAGTTAAAATGTTACATATAACGTAGAATTACTTTTGAGAATACATAGACATAAATTACAATACTCCATAGGATACAAATGCTACTTAAACTCACAACATTTAGTTCAAAAATGGTTCAAAAATCTATTTGACGTTAGATTGTTATATTTTACTCAAAATTTATTTTAATAATGCATACACATATTCATTGTTGATTTGTCTCAAATGTAGGAAGAACAAATTATACTATCAAATGGCCAATTATTAAGATTCGGGCTCATTCCATAGTGTTCAAAGTTCATCAAGTTCTCCACCAACATTTGTAGTGAGTTCAACTTTTGTTTATATTTCGATTATATAATTGAAATTATTTTATTTATGCACGTGCATGTGAATATTTATGCATTGAATTTTGCAAGATCTTGATTTGAGGTCATGTTTGGATGCACAACATATTTCACTAGACGAAAAAATTTGCAAGCTCTTATTAGGAGCAAGATACTACGAGCAACTAGAACACATTATACAACCTGACGAGAACTTTAAATAGTTCTTGTTTTTTTAGTGGTCAAATTTAGTGGTTGTTTATACCTCTGTTCAAAAAGTGGTGCTACCAATAGAATCATTTTTTTGGTGTTTTTTTTTAGATTTTGAATCTTCAAGTAGCTAAAAAGTATCGACATTTTTATTTTCAAGTGTATTTAAAAAAGAAATATATATTTAAAAGCAAGTTATAATGATAGTAATAAAATAAAATAATACTTTTTTATAAAAATTTTAAAAAATAGAACAAATATTAAAAAAATTTAAAAACTCAAAAAAAAAAACAAATCTAAAAACATTAAAAAACATTAAATCAAATATTAAATATATATTAAAAAATTAAAAAATTAAAAAAAAAATGGTGGGGCGGGCGTCTTCCCATCCCCTCGGCCCTCCCCTCCCTCACCCCCTGCCTCCCTCCCTTGGATCCCCCCCGCTCTCCCCTCTGCAATCCGAGCACCGAAGGGGCGCTCCCTCGACAGTGGTGGGTTCAAACTTATAGTTGTTGAAGGGGGCTCTCCTTTAGTTCCCAAGCAGAGGCTCGATGCCAACATCGACCCTCGATTTTGACATCTCGATGTCGGCATCAACCCTCAATGTTGGGCATTAAGGGACAATGTCGGCATCGACCCTCTATGTTGGGAATCGAGCCTCTACCTATAAAACCCCCTCAGCATCGGTGGGTTCCTTCCCCTCCCCTCGTCCCTCCACTCCCACGCCCCCTTCCTCTGTTGGCTCGCCTCCCATCCCCCGCCACCTTCCTCCCTCCCCTCCCCCCTACGTAGCCTAGGCACCAAAGTGGCAGCCCCCTTGATAGTAGTGGGTCAACAAAGGGAGAGGGCATGGGAGTGGAGGTCCGAGGGGACGGGTGGGCCCCCCTCCCCACAATTTGTTTTATTTTTTATTTTTTTAAATATATTTTTAAAAAATTTAAATTTTTTAATATTTGTTTGATTTTTTAAATTTTTAAATTTTTGTTTTAATTTTCTTTTAACATTTTAAATCTTGTAATATTTGTTTTAATTTTTTTCAACATTTTTATTTTTTTTAATATTGGGTTTGTTTTAATATTTGTTATAACTTTTTAATTTTATTAAAAAAATATTATTTCATTATTACGTTTAAAAAAAATATTATAATAATATTATTATTTTTAACATATGGGAAAAATTATATATATTTAACATCTATTTTCAACTACGGTTCGGGAAGATGACGGTTCTATGATGGTCGTCCCACGATAAGGGGCTACAAATTCAACTACGTTATCTTATTTTTCTTTTTTTCCTTTTTATCCTGTTTTTTCACTGTTTCCACCTGCAAGCAGTTATCTTCTCAGTGGTTTTGAACAAGAGAGAGTTTGGCTAAATGGAGTTTCCAGAAGAGGAATTGGTTGACTATTCCCTTGATCCTCTAGAAGGTCAACTGATCTTCGGGGATTTTTAAGGGAAGATGGCGAACCAGGAAGATCTACCTCGATGGAACACTTGGCGCCACTTGGAGGGTTCCCTTCTTCTTCGGAACCAAACAATGGTTTTCTCCTGTATCAGTCTTTTTTCGGCATTAGGGCTACCCTTGACCTAGAAACCACTATGGTACCATTTTCAGTGCGTGGTTTGTCTAAGGGTTTGGGTGGAAAACTCTTCTCACTTTTTAACGATTTTTCATAGTATTGACTGATTTTTCCTCTTTCGATGGAGTGCTCTCAAGCTTCTCCTTTTCGGGCTTCTAGTGATTCTTCTTTCATTTCTAAACAAGGGGTGTTAGGTCTCTCATGGGTTGGTGATCTTATTGATGCAGGGGGGCCTTCTTTTTCCCAAGTAGGTTTCAAAACCCCTATGGACGGTATAGAATCCCTGGATGATCTAGACATTTTGGGATCGGAGGGTTTTATTTCCTCTTTTCTTGGGCCCGTTGATCAATGTGGGAACCCAATGGCTTCTGACGTTGAGAACTAGAAGAGTGTAGGAAGGGCCTCGAATGGCTCTTCAAAGAATAATTATGAATCAAGCAACGGGGTGAGCCAGAAATGAAGGAAGACCAAATGTGCGAAATCCAAAGGACCGCCTCTTCGGATGGTTTGTGGGGTTGATGTAAATGTTCCTTAGTCTATTGATATGGTAGAGATGGAAATGGTGGGGAAAGTGAGAGGGAGATACTTCAGCCTTTCCACTCTAGAAGATTGGGGGAAAATGTTTGGTTCAATATGCTAAATTATGTTATGGAGGTGCGAGTACTGGCAAGAGGGTGGTTTTATTTTAAATTTTCATCAATAGACGATGTAGACCATATTTTGCAAACAAAATTGGAGTATTGACTCCACTCCCATATTTTTCAAGAAGTGGATTCCAATGTTCGATGCAGGAAGAGAAAGGTTTGATGTTGCTCCGGTATGGGTTAAATTGCCCAGGATTCCAATAGAGTTTTGGAATATTGAATCCTTCTGAGACTTTGGGGACTCCCTTGGGGTGTTCATCGATTCTGACATGTCTTTTTTGGACATCAAAAGAATGACTGTGACTCGCATTTTGGTTCGTTGAACATCCAAGAAGGTCTACACAAAGAAATTGAACTAGTGTGGGGTAAGGAGGTCCTCCTCCAGAAATTGGATTATGAAGGGATTCCTTTCATAGAATATGCCATGTATATGGGCACATTGTGAGCCAATGTGCACCCCCATTCACAGAAAAGAAGTTTTCGCCAAGAAAACGCCCAACTTTGGGTATTGGTGGTCTTTCTAATGACCATCCTGGAATAGTTAGAAGAAGGAACTCTTTGAATCTCTCAGAGTCTGGAATATTGGGATCCTCTCGGGATCAGGAATCCTTCAATGGGTCGAGGGATCAATTAGTTTATTCTCCTGATTCGGTTGGCAACATTGGGGTCATTTTTCCAGCCACTCACCAACTTGGAGACATTCCTGAAGTTCCTCCACGTAAGGATTGCTTACTCCCCCCTTATGTAAATATTCTATAAAATTCTTTAAACTTGTTGGGAAATGATTGGAATGTCTCTGGCTCTATATCCCCTCCTAAAGGTCCTTTACCTAATCCCTCCCCTATTAGGATAATTAATACTCCATCCTCATCCTACTTAGCATTATTTACCTTTTCCTAATAGTTGATGATGTTATTTTCCCCTTAGTGGTGTGCATATGTTATCTCGAACCCATTAGCCACCTAATGCACCCTGCATGCATGATTTTAGGCCCACCAGAGTCAGTATCCTACATTTTAGGAGCTAACTATGTGTTCTAGTTCAGTCCACTTGAGTCCCTGAACTCTAGTGGGGGTTTGAGCTCCAATCACCACCAATTGTGATCTAATGTGCCCTTTTCTGATTGATTTGCATGCAGAACTCACTAATGCACCCTCCTTGGTTAGTTAATTAATAGTAGCTTCAATTAACTGATTTTTGGTCCAATTGAGTTGAGTTTGGGACTTCCAGAGCAGTCCAGTGGTAAAAATTCCTATGCTAGACTGACATGGATTTGAAATATCCTAGGATAATCGAATTCTCTCCATTGTAACATATCTTTTGACTATACTGATTAATGGATCATACACACATTTCTGTTTCTATCTGAGTTCCGATGCATGATTAATTTTACTGCTCTTTTCACTGCAATTTTCACTGTAATTCATCTTTTCTACTCATTCTTTCACTGTGAGGTATTCTCAGCTCTATGATATATCGTGTTCTATAATTTCACATGGTATTAGAGCTCATAGAGCATAGGTTGAGCAGTTGCTTTCAGTAGTGCACTAGAAGCATCTGGATTTCCTCAGCAAATCCCGGTGCCATTACATTGAGTTCATTAGAGAAATCCTTTGAGGTATATCCAGGTGTGAATGATCCAGATAAAAGTGCCTATTGTCCTAAAGCAGTGCTCAGTAGAATTTTATCTCCAAAATTGATATTTCTTTGCAGGATCTTGAAGGCTTTTCAGTGTAGCAGTTTCAGTTTGTATTCGCTCCAACAATTTCGCATGGAGAATTCAAATGTTCCTTTGTCTCCAAGGATCCTAACACACTTCAATTATATTGATTGGAGGGTTGATATGCAGATGGTTTTGAGCAACAAGAGTCTGTACATGGCCACAATGGAAAAGGAGGTCGAACCTCAAGCAGTTGTTGATAAATCCAAGTACTTGAACATATTAGATGAAGCGTTTGGTTTCATGTGTATTCATATTTCCATAGATTTTCTCTTTCACCTTGATGAATTAAATACTCCAAGAGAGGTTTGGTTGAATCTTGAGACCCTTTTTGGAAAGCAAGATTATTTGAGAGGCCATATTCTGGAGAATGAATTAATTGCTCTTCAATCCAATAGTTTCAAAACCATACAACAGTTCTTTTCTAAATTGAAATCCTTGGTTATGCAGTGAAAACAATGTGGCATTGAGAAGAAGGATGAGCAGTTGGTGCTATCTATCCTAAGCAAGCTTGGTCCAGAATTTTCAATATTTGTTTCTACCTTCCATTCAGGGATATTGTCAATCCCCAACTGGAAAATTCCTTCCTTAGATTCATTCACTGAATCTCTGATCCAAGAAAAAGACAAACTGATTCATATGGGTGCCTTGAAGGCCTCCAAAAATCAAGCTCTTATAGTTGGAGAGTCAACAAGTGCGAATCCTAAAGGGAAGCAGAAAGGGAAAGAAAAGAAGCAGTTTGAATACAAGCTGAAGGAGAAGTCTAATCCATTGGAAGGAGCCTCCAAATCCAAGAAGGATAAGCAAAAGGGGTTTGAGAATACCAAGTGTTCCTATTGCAATAAAGGAAACCATCCAAAGAGATCTTGCATGAAGAAGAAGATAGATCAAATGACCAAACTCCTTGAACAACACAACATTTCCCTCCCAGAAGGCATAAGGGAGACTACTTATGGAAGTGATACAAATGATCATGAGAGATGCCATGCACTAACGGCTGGATTGACAGAATCACAAGCCTTCCTCATATATTATGGAGCCTCCAACCACATGGTTTCCTCCAAATAATCATTTTCTTCTCTAGATATCAATGATGGTCCTAGTATTCACATTGGAGATAATTCAATGATTTATGTTGAAGGGAAGGGCACAATACAACTGGAGCATGGAAAGTTCAAAAATGTTCTGTATGTGCCTTCTTTGACAGAAAATTTGTTATCTATTTATCAGATGACACACACAGGTTCACCAAAGAAAGTTATTTTTGGACCTGACATAGTTGAGATTGCAAAGATCTCATTTGGGAAGCTAATAACGAAAGGGGTTGCAAACCATGCCTGAAAGGAATATGAATTCTCTCACTTTTTCCATACTCTCTGCCTACTCCATTTGCATCTGATGAAGATCAGAATGATGTCTCTTCCGATGATCCAGTTTCAGATTCTGAAGATGAGGACCAAGATCTTGATATTGAGTATGAATTTCAAGAATATCCAGATCCAGATCCAGCACCTGCTCCCAATCCATGTCCAAGGACAATATGGGATCACAAAGTCCTTGAAGTTGCTGGGAACATAGATGGGGATCCATCTGACCATAGAAGAACTAAATATCAGTATCAAGATGCAAACCTTGCACTATGTCATATAGATCCACTTCTCTTAGAGAGGTGCTACATGATGGTGGGGTCTGATTCACAATCCTTCAAAGAGACTTGGCATAATGGATCTACAACCAAGTACAAAGCTTGGTTGGTTGAAAAAAGGTACTCAAAAGTTCATGGTTTGGACTACAATGATTCATTCTCTCCAGTAGCAAGAATGGATTCTAAAAGACTTGTTTTGGAAAATGCAGCTTCGAAATAGGGGGAGGTACATCAGAGGAGAAGATCCAAATCCATATCTTGATCCAACACCTGCATTACTATCCTACATAGGAGCAGATTGCTTACATTTTTACAAAGTCTTTTTCCTTCTCTACTTGGTGTGAAAGCTGTTTGAGTTCCCTACTGTTCATGTTTTAGGGGGGGTATTTTTCCCATGAGGTTTTTCCCCATTTCCTTAGTTTTCATGAAAAATTATTTCTTTTTATCATTTATTTGATCGTATGGGTGACCTTTGGTCTCAGTAAATAAGGCCCAAGATTTCCAAGTTTGGATTAAGGGGGGGTGTTAGGATAATTAATACTCCATCCTTGTCCTACTTAGTATTATTTACCTTTTCCTAGTAGTTGATGATGTTATTTGCCCCTAGTGGTGTGCAGATGTCATCTAGGACCCATTAGAGACCTAATGTGCCCTAGATACATGATTTTAGGCCCACTAAACTCAATTACCTACATTTTAGGAGATAACTATGTGTTCTAGTTCAGTCAAACTGAGTCCCTGAACTCTAGTGGGGGTTGAGCTTCGATCACCACTGATTGTGATCTAATGCACCCTTTTCTGATTGATTTGCATGCATAAATCACTAATGCGCCCTCCTTGGTCAGTTAACTGATAGTAGCTTCAGTTAACTGACAATAACTTCATTTAGCTAAGTTTTGGTTGAGTTCAGTTGAGTTTGGGACTTCCAGAGCACTCCAGTGGTGACAATTCATATGCTAGACTGACATGGACTCGAATTCTCCTAGGATAATCGAACTCTCTCCATTGTAACATATCTTTTGACTATACTGATTAATGGATCATAACACACATTTATGTTTCTATCTGAGTTCCAATGCATTATTAATTTTACTGCTCTTTTCACCGTAATTCATCTTTTATGCTCCTTCTTTCACTGTGAGGTATTCTCAACTCTATGATCTGTTTTGTTCTAGAATATGACATCCCCCTTTGCTCCCTTGGTGACAATTAATATCTCTTTCCCAATACCCTCTCCCCCTCCTTTAGATGCCATTTCCCCCACCCATTTTGTATCCCTCAAGGCTTCCTCTTCACTGATTTCAGATGAAAATCCAATCCGTTTCCACCTTAAATCCAGGGAGGGCGCCACCATTCCTGAGGTTCCTCCTGGTCACAAGGGATTGGGTAAGAATTTCCCAATCTCTGCAAAGGATAAAGGCCATTGTAGACAATCTCAACTTACTAATGCACAAGAATGTGCTCATGTGGAATAGGTTGTTGATAGACAACAAACTATTGATGGGGCGCTTAGAGCGAAGAAATCCCTAGGAGGGGTTCCCCCATGAACTTCTCTCTTTTAACTGTAAACGTTTGGAAATCCCTTCCAAAGAATATGCCATTAAGAGGTTGATTATGGAAAATAAACCAACGATGATTCTATTACAAGAGACATTCAGTATTGGGGAGGAAATTCAAGATTGGAACTTTTCGGCTTTGGATGCAAGAGGCCACCTAGGTGGATTGGAAATAGGATGGAACGCCAGTCTTATGAATTCCCTAATCTCGTGGGGTTTTGAATTTGGAATTGGAATGGAGGTCTACTCAATAGAACTAGGGATGTCCTTCATTGTGTTAAATATTTATAGACCTTATGCAGAGAGGGATCCCTTCTGGGATGTGGTTTTCAAGAAATCCTTTGTAAAAGTTGAAAATGTGATCATAGGAAAAGATTTAAACTTCTACTTGGGGTCACATGAAGTCTGGGGTCCTAGAGTCAGGGTGGATTCTCTTTCTGATTATTTCTCACAGAAAATTCGTGATGGAGGTATACTTGACATTGATCTTGTTAAATTAAAACTTTCATGGAGTAATAAGAGAATAGCTGAGGCCGGAATAGCAAAAAGGCTCGATTGTTTTTTGGTAGCAGAAAAGTTGCTAGATCAGAGATTCGTTATGAGGAGTGGATTGATTCTAGTGAGGAATCCGACCACTTTCCATTTTTTTTCTGGAGTTGAATGGGGGTTGTAGAAATCCAACAATCCCTTTTAATGTTTGTGCAACATGGTTGAAATAGGACTGCTTCAAAGAACTAATTAAAAAGTATTCGGTCCCTTACAATCCTGATGAATGGGGTCCAATTGCCCTGCATTTCACTCATAATTTGAAAAAGGTGAAGAAAAATGTTTAAGGATGGGAAAAAGAAAAGAAACACAATGAAGACCGAGATATAGAAAAGATTGAGGAAGATCTCCAATCCATGTATGTGTCTGAAGGAAAGGGCTATATCTCTCAGGAGTCCATGGACTTTCTTTATGGGTTGGAAGAAAAGAAGAGGAAACTTTTAAGGGAACAGGAAGAAGTGTGGTGACTAAAGACCAGATCCATCTGAATGGAGAGAGGAGATCTAAATACAAAATTATTTCAAGCATATTCAAAAGGAAGGAATATGTAGAACATTATTTGGGGACTCAAAGGTACGAATAATGAACAGGTCTCCTCTTTCGAAGGATTGGCCAGTTTGGGAAAGGCTCATTTTCATAACCTTATCAAGGTTGAGGATCAGGTCACAATTGTTGAAGTTTCCAAAATGGCTCAATTCTTCCCAGGATTTGTGAACTAGGAAGATAACAGGGAACTACTAGAAGAAGTTTCAGAGGATGAATTGTAAGAAGTACTACACAGTTTTCAAAAAGATAAGAGCCATGTGCCTAACGGTTGGATGGTTGAGTTTTTTCTAGATATTTTTGACACCATTGGGTCAGATCTACTCAGGTTGGTGGAATAATCCAGGACTCATGGCTTCATGCATGCTCCTTGGAGCACAACTTTCATTGCTCTTATTCCAAAAACAGACAATCCCCAATCAATGGATGATTTTCGACCAATTTCGCTATGCAACATCACCTACAAAGTGGTTGCTAAAATCATACCAAGAATATTAAATAAAATCCTCTCAAATGCCATCACATGTGAATAGTTTGGATTTATGGAAGGAAGGAAAATACATGAGGCCATTTGGGTAGCTCAAGAAGGGTTACACAGTTTAAAAACCAGAAAATTGAAAGGCATTGTGCTAAAGATTGATCTCTCCAAAGCATATGATCGTGTAAGTTGGATTTATGTATGCCTTCTCCTAACACACTTAGGATTTGAGGTCAATTCCATAAATTGGGTCATGAGTTGCATCACCACTGTCTCATTTGTGGTCCTCATAAACAGCTCAGCCTCCCCTTTTTCTCATGCTAAAAGAGGTCTCCGTCAGTGTTGTCGGCTTTATCTCCCCTATTGTTCCTACTGGTTGATGAAGGTCTTAGAGGGACCTCAGTGAGGCAAAAAGAGTGGGATCCTAAGTTTGGGGATTCCTATTTCAGCTACTCTGTGGATCACCCACTTACTGTTTATGGATAATGTAATTTTAATTTTATGTGATGGTTCAGTTCGGGATGCTGAAAACGTAAATGAGATTCTAGAGATATTTGGGATAGCAACTGATATGTAGATGTATGCATATTAATTAGGAAGTCCATACTCTCCACCATCAACATGTCTGTCGCTGAGGTACACCATTATAGTCTCCTTTTTTTCTCTTGAACTAAGGGATTTTTATTTGGGTCTTAAATACCTGGGCTTCACCCTAAAACCAAACAACTATCAAAAGGAGGATTGGTTGTGGTTGCTTGCAAAACTAGAGAAAAGACTTAAAAGTTGGAGTTATAGGTAGCTGTCGGTATTGGAAGCAATTTCGGTATACTAGATGTCCCTGGAATGGATTCCAAAGGGCATCCTATAAAAATCAAGCAAGCTATGTTTCTAATTTTTGTGGGTCGGATCTGGTGAAAAATATGTACTTCCCTGGGTAAGATGGGAAATAATTGCTCGCCCAAAATTGTTAGGCGGTTGGGGATTAAAAACATCTTCCTCTTTTCAAAAGCACTAGAAACTAAAGCTGGATGGCATTTTCTCTCCTCTTCCATCCTCTGGACGGAAGTCGTCACTCACAAATAAATCTCTCTAGAATCATGATTGGAAGAATGGATTCATAATCCAAATAAGAAGAGGCACATTCATTCTGTAATTTGGAAGGCTGTGAATAATTATTTTGACCTCATTGAATATAGCCTTGCTTGGTAGATTGGGAATGGAACAAAGTACTTATTGGGGATGACCCTTGACAGTCAAAATAATCACATTTTTCCTATTATTCTAATCCAACAAATACATCTCTAGGGTATTTATCACTTGAATCAGATAGTTGATCCCACGACGTCTTCCTTATGGAACCAAGGCAGGAAAGAGGCTCACCTGTTGGGCCTGGAGGGTGATCATGTTGAAGTGTGGAATACATACCTAAGATCCGGCTTATTGATCATGATGATGAACTTATTTGGAAGTTTGGACCACATGGAAGATACACACCAAAACTGGGATATCTTCAACTAACTGCTAAACTACAAAATGAAGATTCTTAGTGTTGGTGGAAGGGCATTTGGAAATCAAAATGTCCCCAGAAAGCGCACATATTCATGTGGTGCATGATAGAAAAGAAGGTTCCTACATGGGACAAAATGGTTTAAAAGGCATATAGAAGGCCCATGATAGTGTCTTTATGTAAATTACAAGAGGAATTGGTATCCCATCTTTTTATCTCATGCTCATTCTCTGGTCAAACTTGGAAAGAATGTAGTAGAATTCTTAGCATTTACTGCTCCTAGACTAATGTGAATGTGGAGTCGTCTTGGAAATTATGGGTGTCTAATGAAATATTTAAGAAAATCAGAGCCCTTCCCCTTATTGTAAATTGGTGATATGGCTCACCTGAAACCGTTCCATCTTTCAAGATAAGCCTACCATACCGGAGTTAATTTCCATGCAAAATCTCAAAATCCTTTCTCATTTTCCCCAAGAAAAGAATTCCCCTGCTATCTAAATTATTCAAGAGGAGTTAGTGAACAAATCTATTCCATGGGCCTACTTTAATAGGGCATCACATAATCAAAATCAGTTGTGCGGGGGGGGGGGGGGGGGGGGATACTATATTTCTCTGAAAATTATTTATTCTCGTTCCAAATGGGGTTGGGATATGGAACCAACATTTATGATGAATTAATGGATCTCAAACTATTATTATTATTTGCTAAGAAAAAAGGATGCACTACCATACAAGGTTTGGGTATCTCTATGAATGTTATCAACTGGGTAAACAAAGCACAAAATGTCACAACATGCTTTTATGTGCTTTACTTGAGGAAGTGAATCGCATTATGGAAGGCTTTGACCCGTGCATCTATCGTCATGTTTACAGGGAGCGGAATGTACAAGCTGATAAACTATCCAAGAAAGGCACTCGGTTAAGCTTGGGACAATGGAAGATTTCAAAAGCGCAGAATGGGTCCTTTTTTGAATATTATCATCATTTATTTATTGAGGGCATGGCCCCTCCACATCCCCTCAGCCTCGACATTAATGTTATCAAAACTGTTTCTTTTATTGTAGTTGTTACGGTTACTGCTACTACATCAACCTTGAGACAGGTTCCTTTATGTCAAATTATGTTACAATTCTAGGTTTTTGCAGTTGATCCAACTATGCAAATATATTGATATCAGATTTGGATAATACTTGCGCAAATACAGTGCAGCCTTTCTATTTTTTTCTGTCAAAAAATAGAAAGAAAAAATCTCTATGTAATGGCCTGAGGGTCTATTGATATGAAATACATGGAAGGCATGTATTATGCATAATGTAATTTTGTTACTTGTAATAAAATTACGTTTTTTTTCTAAGGAAAAATTAACATATCTTTTTTAAGTATTTTTTTAAGTTTTATTATATAGTTTAAATATATAATTTTTTAATTTGTTTTTATAGTTCTTTTAATTTTTATAAAAAATAAAAATAAAAACTTTATAAAATCATTTTAAAAACGGGGAGAGTGGGGGGGGTGATGGCCATGGAGAGGGGAGGCCCTATTTTCCAACTATTTTCCTAATTTTAAAAATGAAAAATATATATGTTTTTTTATTTAAAATTATGTGGTGATATAATCATGCCATTAAGTAATATATCATACTTGCAGACATAAATTTACTAGTTGTTAAGGCCATGGTTTCAAAAATACTGCAATGTTAGCACTACTTTTCAATTTAGAGGTTGATTTTAATATTTTTCTACTAATGAAATTGACTCTTAAGTCCATGCTTTCAAACAAGCTATAATTTTAGCCTTTGAAAAAACCAATGTGCTAATAGTAGCTTTAGTTTTCTATTCAATGGTTGATTTTAAGGCTATTGTTAGAAACAATACGAGTTTTTAAGGCAATGCTTGTATTTTTAACCTTGAAAAAGAAAAAAACTGCTACTGGTAACATCACTTTTAAATTTGAAGGTTGATTTTGGTGTTTTTGACACAAAAAAATGGTTTTTAGGGCTAGAGTTCTCGTTGTGAGTATAGAGTTCTCGTCAGGTTGTATAATGTGTTAGTAAGGAAAAAATGGAGATCCGCTTTACATTACCAATCATAACATGCCATCCCCAACCACTATTTTGGGTTAATGATACATCACTATCAACTAGATCTATTTTATGACACCTCAGTATTATGTGGTTGTTCAAAATGTAAAGGGTTGAAGGAGAACCCTTAGCATGTCACACTCTCCCATTATATTAATGATTGACCTCCCAATGTTGACGGTCTAATACCTCTCACCATGGTAAAAAATACTATAGGTGATATAGAAAAGACATGTAAGAACACTTCCATATGCTTCTCTTCTTCTTTTTTTAATTTGGAAGCTAAAAAAACTATGTTTCGTCCTAAATTGACCAATATTTCTCCTTCTTCTGAGTCAACTAAGAGTTCTATTGAACCAAAGTATGATATCAATACTACCCAAAACATCTCTTCTAGGAGATCCAAAAAATTGTACGAGTTGAGAGAAAAAATGTCCAAATACACACCAATGTTAATTCAATTGTTGGAGGGTAGTTGTGACTTATTTCTTCCTACCAACTGGAAAGTAAACACATTATACAACTTGAAAAGAACTATATACTCAAAATGAGAACTCTAGCCATAAAAACCCATATTTTTTCACAAAAAAAAGCCAAATTAAAAAGTGGTACTATTGATAGCACCTTTCTTTTCAAGGCTAAAATTACAACTTTTTTTAAATCATGGCCGGTGCCATTACAATCAAGACCGTAAATCAACGCTCGAATAAAAAAATGGTCCTTCCAAAAGCACCATCATTTTTATTCGGGGTTAAAATTATATGTGTTTGAAACCCTCGCCTTAAAAATGATGTCGTTGCAATCAAAACCCTAAAGTGGTGTTCCCCAATTCACCTAGAATCACACCTTACTTTTTCAAGGTTAAAATTACACCTTGCTTGAAACCATGGCCCTTAAATGGTGCTACCATGGCACCCCCATTTTTATTTATGAGGCTAAAATTACAACTTGTTTGAAACGATGGCCCTAATAGTCTGTGTCATTACAAAGAAAATGTCAAAACCAACCCTCGGATTGAAAAGAGATGCTCTAGTAGCACCAATTTCTTCTATTTGGTTAAATCAAAGGCATTTCAAAACCACGGCATAAAATATATATATATATATATATATATATATATTTAAAATCATTCTTATAAAAACATTCAATATTTAAAATTGTGAAAATAAAAAAACTTTGAAAAAAACATTAAAACTAAAATAATAGAAAACAAAAAATAAAACTTTAAAAATAATGGTAGGAGGGTTGGGATTGTTCGGGTACATAGGGTACTCCCAAAATACCGAACACCTAGAGCAACCACTTCACACAAACAGATCATAGATCGATACACTGATGTTTTGGCGTGGTTTAAACCCTCGTAAGGGAAACACTCCACGGCCTCGGCCAAATAGCTTCTACGGGACAATTTATTATGCAAAGAAAGAAAGTTACAAATGATCTTCTCGTAATCGATCAACTAAACAATGACCCTCCATGCTCTTTAAATAGAGATCATGGACCAATCGGGTGTTAAGCCATGGATCAAGGTTAGGTATGATCTAAGATAAGTTGAGCCGTCGGATCACTCTATGTCGGGAACATATCGTGACCGTCGGATTAAGTATTTACAAATGCATACTAAAGAAACACACTTTCCCTAACGGATATATTACACAAGTTGATCTTAACTAACTCCTAAGTGTCTAAATATCCTAACATCCCCCCTTAAGAACAACTTGGGATAGGATTGAAGGATTTACAAAATGACACTATTAGGAGAAGGAAGGAGGCATTAGAGCCTATACCCCCTTAATGACAAGTTCCTGAACTCCTAACATAGATCGAAGTTTAGAAAACTTCACTTCTGTAAGAGACTTGGTGAAGATGTCTGCAACTTGATCATCTGTAGGGAAAAAGAGTAATTCAAGAACACGATCATGAACAATATTTCTGATGAAGTGCATATGTAGCTCAATGTGTTTGTTGCGTTGATGTATAACTAGATCTTTGGCAAGCTTGATGGCACTTTGATTGTCGCACCAAAGTGGAGTAGGCTACTGCTGCTCGAATCTGAACTTTGAAAGGATCTGTCGAAGCCATAAAGCTTCCTGACTAGCATTAACTGCGGCTCGATATTCTGCTTCTACTGAAGAAAGAGAAAGAGCTTGTTGTTTCTTACAAGCCCAAGTTATAGGTCCAGATCCCAGACTGAAAACATAACCTGCAGTAGACTTTCAATCATCAGGATCGCCGGCCTAATCTGAATCAGTGAAACCAACCAACAAAGGTTTCCCCCCTATACTGTAATGAATCCCAAACTGAATTGTACCTTGAATATATCGAATTATTCTTTTAGCTGCTTTCCAGTGACTTTCATGAGGTGTCTGCATATTACGGGAAACACGACCAACGGCAAAGGAAAGGTCAGGACAGGAATGAGTCAAGTATAAGAGACTACCAACAAGCTGACGATACAAGGTGGCATCGATTTCAGGTGAAGTACAAGTGGCATAAAGTTTGACTCCAGACTGAAAGTGAGAAGGGGCTGGTGTACAATCTTCCATGTGAAAGCGACGAAGAAGGTCACAAGCATACTTAGACTGAGAAAGAAAGATTCCTTCTTTGGTTTGCAGGACTTGGAGACCAAGAAAATAATGCAAATGTCCTAAGTCTGGCATTTCGAAATTTTGTTTAAGACTGGATTTCACATGGGTTATAAGCTTAGGGTCACTACCAGTAAGAATAAGGTCATCAACATATAGAACAAGTATGATGAGATGGTTTCCTACTTTCTTGGTATAGACATTGGGGTCAGAATGGCATCTAAAAAAACCAGTGTCAAGGAGAAAGTTATCCATTTTGGCATACCAAGCTCTAGGAGCTTGCTTAAGGCCATATAAGGATTTCTTAAGGCGGCAGACAAGGCTAGAGTTATTCTGAACATATCCAGGAGGTTGTTCCATGTAAATTTCCTCTTGTAAATCACCATGTAAGAAGGCAGACTTGACATCCATTTGATGGACTTCCCAGTTGTGTAAGGCTGCAAGGGAAAGAACAAGGCGGATGGAGTTCATTTTTTCGACAGAATCAAAGGTTTCATTGTAGTCAATCCCTTCAACTTGGGAAAAACCTTTCGCAACTAACCTTGTCTTAAGTCTTTCAACACTTCCATCTGATGCATACTTAGTTCTGTACACCCATTTACATCTGACAAGTTTTCTTCCTTTTGGAAGAGGTACAAGATCCCAAGTATCGTTCGTCATTAAGGAACGATATTCTTCATCCATGGCTGCATCCCAATTTGGATTCCCTGAAGCTTCTGCAAAAGTTTCTTGATCATGATTCTCGGAAACTTGAGCCAAAAGAGAAGAGGCTCGCTGAAACTGAGAATGTGTTCAACGTTGATCTCTAGGATCACCAGCTGCTTCACATCGGACCCATCGATAAAGCACTTGTGCTGGTGCAACTGGAGGAACATGAGTAGGCGGAGGTGGATTTTCATCCTCACTATCATCATCAGAAACTGGAGTTGGAAACCTGTCAAGGAATTTGGAATAAGATGAAGAAGAAGGCACAAACGTCGAATCAAGCTCGCAGGCCAAAGATGGCACAATCGCCAAGTTAGGCTCGTTGGCCAAGCGATTTTCATCAAATTTAACATCTATTCTAATGATTATATCATGAGAATGTGGTTGAAGAAGTCTATAACCTTTTACATCTTCAAAATATCCAACAAATATGCACTTTTCACTTTTAGGCTGCAATGCTTTCCGTTTTTCATCCGGAATGTGAGCCCATGCTTCACTACCAAACACATGGAAGTGACTTACATCAGGTTTAGTTTTACTCCATGCTTCTTCCGATGTGATACCTTGTAATGCTTTAGTGGGGGTGCGATTAACTATGTAATTTGCACAATTTATGGCTTCAACCCAAAATTGAAGACTTAGTACCTTAGATTGGATCATACAATTAGCCATTTCTTTTAAAGTGTGGTTCTTCCGTTTAGCTACACCATTTTGTTGTGGTGTATATGGAACAGTGTGGTGTTGTTGGATTCCTTGTTCAGTGCAGAAAGTAGTGAACTTTTTGTTAACATATTCTCCTCCATTGACAGATCTTAACTTAATAATTTGATGACCAGATTGTTTTTCAACAAGGGCCTTGTAGGCCAAGAACATGTTAAATACTTCGCTCTTAAGTTTTAGGAAATAAACCCAAGTGCGTCTGGTGTAATCATCAATGAAAGTTAAGAAGCAGATGGAAGAGGACCACACAAGTCACTATGCACAAGCTCCAAGGAAGCAGATGGAAGAGGACCACACAAGTCACTATGCACAAGCTCCAAGGGAACCGAGGCATGCCAAGAGGCACATTTGTCAAAACTGTCCCGGTGATGTTTTCCGAGTACACAACCGGAACAAACACCATCCCTGCAAGAAACCATCGGAAGAACTGTCACCATATTGTCTTTACATAATTGTTGCAATGAGCGATAATTTAAGTGACCAAATCGCTCATGCCAAAGTTTGCTCAAGTTATCACTATGAGCAACAAAAACTGAAGGAAAAGGTGATGACCCAAAGTTGTTAAACTTGTACAACCTGGTAATATCATCAACCATTTCGGTAGCTAGGACCTGTTGAGGATCTTTAAAATCCTTGATTACAACTTGGTGAGGTGTAAACGTCACAGTTTTACCTTCACCAAAATGAGTGATCTGATAAATTGCAGGAAATTCTTGGAACACATAGTACATCACTGAAATGACCATTATCTACTGGAACTGTTCTAGCTCCTACAACACTTAGAGATCTATCATCACCAACAAATATTTGTTTGGTGTTACATTCATGCATAGTAGAAAAGATGGCTTGATCCTTAGCCATATGATAAGATGCTCCAGAATCAATGAGCCATTCATTTGAAGTAGAAGAAGAAGATGCATTATAAGAATAACCAGAAGCACAAAGTCTATGTCCATGAGAGGTAGATTCTAAAGGCGAATCTAGGTTGTTGTGGTGCTTCTTCATTGTTGCTTCCAAGGCTATCATCTTCTTGAAACACTTAGATTCATCATGATTATCTTTCCCGCAATAGTTGCAATGACGCTCAGTCTTCTTGCCTTTTGGCTTGGATCCTTTGTCATTTTTTAAAGAAGGAGCTGACTGAGAGGATTTGGGACCCTTGTTTGACTTATTATTGTGAAAATTTTGTTTCTTGGGAGGCTTGGACTTTTCTTTCTGTTGGGACAATAAGGCTTTCCCAGATGTATCTGCATTGTTGATTATTCCAAGATGGATGAGTTTATCTTGCTCTCTAATCAAGGAATCACAAAAGGATTCAAGACTAGCCTCTTGATAGCTAGTTGCATTCAAGGATTCTTTCATGGAGTAAAATGTAGATACAAAAACAGAATATACAGGTCCAAGTTTGGAAAGAATATGATAAATGCATTGTTTGTCTTCCCTCTTAATCTTGCATTCTGCACATAAGAGTTTAAGAGTTTTGTACTCAGATAAATAATCTTGAATGCATGAAAAATCACTTGGATTTAAAGAAATCAACTCATTTTTGAGTTGGTGACCTCGAATTTCATTGTGTTTACCAAACACAAATTCCAACTTATCCCAAGCAGCATCAGGTTCATCAATTCCAGATATATGGAATCGCAAATCAGTAGAGATTGACATCCCAATCAATCCACGAGCTTCGTCACATCTATTTGCCCATTTTACTTTCTTATCATCATCAGTGGGTTCTGTTTCTTTCCCTGAGGTAATTCTGAAAAATCCCCTACTTCGTAGAATATCCTCCATACGATATTTCCATGAGAAATAGTTGGAACTGTTAAGTAGAATATCACAAGGGGCGGCCATATTTGTAAATTAATGGCTGTAAAATTAGAAACCAATAGTTTGGATGCAAAGAGCTCGAAAAAATAGGCGGTTTCAAAAAAAACGACACTGAAAACTGACTTCGGATGATGAAGTTATGCTTGAAAAAATAAAATGTTGAAGATGGCCCCAATGGTGACGTGGCACATAGAGAATGACCAGCTCAAAAAAGGACCCCCCTCTTCCCAGGATGAAATTTTGACAATCACTTTACAAGAAAGTTGCTTTAAGTGAATCACTTTTATAAAATAAGTGATTTCACTTTTACAATGATTCTTTAAATAGTGCAGCAATAAAAAGGAACTTTAAGTGACTCACTTTGTATTTGTATTTTTTATTATTTAAGTGAGATGCACTTTTACAATAAAGTAACTTGAAAATAGAAATTGTATACACTTTTTCTTTTAAAAGTAACTTCCTAAGACTTGAACTCAAGACCTATTGAGGAATAAAGCAACTTTGAACCAAGTGAGCTAGATTAAAAGGTCTATAAAATATGGAAATGAGGAAGGGGGCTTTTTTTTTTTTAACTCTTCTTACTCGGTTTTCGTGCTTGCTTTTCTTTCCTGCAAATCACACCACAAACCGAACAAAAAAAACTTTTCCACACTTGTGGAGTTAGATCTCGTTAGCTTTCCCGGAAAGTCTATGTTTTCTTTATGTTTCTGATTTTCGGAGATCGCGCAAAGGTGCACGGTAAAGAGCATTCGCAGCCGAGAAAACCATTTCCCTTTCTGTTTCTTATTTGCCGAGACCGTTCAAGGTGCACGGCAAAGAGCATACGCAAACAGGGAAAGCAATAATCCGAAACTAAAAAAAATGTAATAGTAAAAACTGATAAAATATGATTTTTTTTTTCTTTTAAACATAAAATAAATAAAAATGCGTCACTGTAACATTATACCTTCATATCTGATGAAATACGCGTTTCTGAAGCAACCGGGAACCGTTTTTTATCAAACGAAAACTATTTCCCAATGTAAACGGTGCTCCAGACGCAATGGAACACCTCCCACAGCCCAGAAATGCACAGAAATACTAGAACCATAAACCCTTTAGAGTTTCGGCAACAACAGTTTAAGATCTAGATCATAACCGGAAGCGGCTCTTCATAAAATCTCTGATACCATGTTCGGGTACACAGAGTACTCCCAAAAGACCGAACACCTAGAGAAACCACTTCACACAAACAGATCACAGATCGATACATCGATGTTTTGACGTGGTTTAAACCCTCGTAAGGGAAACACTCCACGGCCCCGGCCAAATAGCTTCTACGGGACAATTTATTATGCAAAGAAAGAAATTTACAAATGAGCTTCTCATAATCGATCAACTAAACAATGACCCTCCATGCTCTTTAAATAGAGATCATGGACCAATCGGGTGTTAAGCCATGGATCAAGGTTAGGTATGATCTAAGAGAAGTTGAGCCGTCGGATCACTCTATGTCGGGAACATATTGTGATCGTCGGATTAAGTATTTACAAATGCATACTCATGCATACTAAAGAAACACACTTTCCCTAATGGATATATTACAGAAGTTGATCTTAACTAACTCCTAAGTGTCTAAATATCCTAACAGGGGGTGGTGGTTGTTATTGGACAATCTACTCAAGCGTACGCGAGCCAGATCTCCTTAGTTCAATGTGAATCTACAACAAATAAGAAAGAATACAAAGTTGCTTTCCTATATCTAGTTAGAGATCAAGTGATAGACGTCTTACCTTCGAATCGTAGATCTTCTTCCTCTCGTTGTTGTTCCAAATCCCGCGGTCGTCAGATCTTTAGCTGCAAGACTTGCCAAGACATATGGAAACAATGCAAGCAGTAAAGTATGTCTAAACAACAATTGATCTAAGTAAACGGTTAAGGAAGTAAACTACAAACAATATCAACACGATAGCATTTGCAAAAAGAGTTTATATTACAGTATTAAAAGAGGGAAAATACAAAGTAGAGGTATGATCACAACCCAAGCCTTAACGTTGCAATCCTCCTCCAACAAGCCAATCCAATGCCTCCAAAGGAAGTATGAGTGTCCCAAAAGATGAGTAGGGATCTCCGAAGCTAATTTCACCAGCATGCAAGTGCTATACACTTCCTCCTTTTGGAATCAAGAGGGGCCTTGTATTTATAGGACCAAGTGGATAGAGTAGGTTGAGGATCATGGGGAGAGGGCTAAGGGATCCTCCCTTGAGGTTAGGGAACCGTAGGACAGCTCACCTAGGATTTAGGGATATGGATCCAACTCATCCAACTTCTAGAACTCGCTTGAAATCTCCCTTTATCCCATTTAACCAACCCCGGTGCAGGTTGCATGAAGACAACAAGCACCTAAGAAGGAAAACGTAGGTTGTACAAAGATACTCTGTGCCGTCGACGCAGGCTGATAGAATACATTATGCGTTGGCCCTAGTTGGGCGCTACTTTCTCAAGTACATCATGCGCTGATCCAACTAGAAATGTGGACAAAGGGAATACACTTGCTCTAGCATGACTTGCTTGATCATAGGAACTTCAGGGAATGAGGCATTGAGTTAAAAAGGGTGTCATGTTGATGAGATTTAGGTGTAACAGAATGCCCCCCAAAGCATGAAGCTCGCAAAACAAGACCGGTGAAGTGCTTTGAAATATGGATGACAAGGACTTGTTGGCTGGAGGATGCTGCTATAGTACAACTAACTCTGAGATACCAGTCTCACATGACTCTCAACATAGCTTTCGACCAATACAATGTAGATCCATGGTAGTAAAGACCGTGTGAACATAACCATGGCTACTAGACACAATCGTAGATCCATGATGAGATGATAACACAACCACGACCAATACAAGGTGGATCCGTGTAATATGACTCAAACAATATCCATCGCAACCTGGGTAGAATATGAAATCCCCAGGGTCTTCAAGCTGAACCCGCAATGATACGAATCTATCCATGTGATTACAATGTTTTGGAGTCGAACATGGTAGAAACCACTTGATTACCATTCATTAATGTATACCATTAACAAGTGCGATGGAAATCACCATTAATGTCGATGATCCCCAAGGTATCACAGTACATGTCACCAAAAGTGAATAAATGAGTTGAATTCGAACGCTTGATGAAATATTTCAATCAAGAGTCAATGATGTAAACTCATGTTGAAAGCGAGGTAACCTACCATTGATGAATGTAGGCCCAAGGTACTCGATTGGTTTCTAGATTCAATCCTCGGATGATGTGTTGAAGTCGACAATGATGAATATGTCGAAGGAGGGCCATGATGAATCCCCCATCAACGACACGAAACTCAATAACAGATGTTTGGATTAAATCGGACGGTAGAGTAATCTGCAAGATTGACTCAAGGTAGATCGACATGGTACAAGGTGTACTGACTGCAGATAATGAGCAATGAACATCTCTTGAACATGGGCATGGCATGACTTGGCAGTATTGACATGACGAGAACTATACTGACCCCTAATGCAACTGATAGTGGAAGCATTCTTCGGATGACGATGACCCAAAGGAGTGACATGACTCATGAAATAATTATAACTCGAAGACAAACGGATGACCCAAGTGTTGTATGCAAATGAAAATGAGTGCCATGTTCAAATGCGCCGATGCAATTCCGTGAATAAAGTGTAACACAAAATATTTCATTTTTCCCCATCAAGACTGATGAGTGCCTCATGTGTTTTTTAACGAGCTTAAGGAGGGTAACCAGATGCTCGGTATAGCTCATCTCATAGATGAGTCCACTCCCAAATGTTTTACGAACCTAGGAGAGGAGGGGTTCGTCCCATGGTGGGCCCTTCAATGTTGAATTTTAACGAGTCCACAGAAGGAAAACTCGGCGTCATTTAATGTTTAGAGACTCTAAAAAGAACTAAAGCACACTCCAAACATCCTTTTTCGTAAAGTTAGCCTCTTCGCCCGAAAAAGGGTAAAACAATGCAGGAGAGGACTCTTCCAGTCATGATTGGCTGGAGTATCCCTTTTTCGGAACTAGTGCCCCCTGGTCTGAAAAAGCGGTAAATTATCACCAGGAAGATGATAATTCAAATACTTTTACAAGCGTGAACGCATCAAGTTCGCTTGGCGATGTTTTCCTATTTAGAAATCCTGAAAATAGCTTAAAGAAAAGACTCTGGGAGGTTCCATTTTCATGGGAGTTTAACAAGCTCAAAAAAGTGATAAACTATAACTCGTTGACTTATTCTCATTGTTTTATGAGCACGAGAAAGAACAAAGAGTTAGCTCAGCGTCATTAATAATTGAATTTAATGAGCGAAATAATAACAAAACGACGCTCTATGAGCTGTTCATACCTGAGAATATGCGTAAAAAGACCACAACCACAAAAAACAGGATCAAAGCGGTACTTAACTTCACCTGCAAGCTTCAAAAGTTGGTCAAAAGTAATTAACCGGGTATAAATGAATCCATTTATAGCAAAATAACCCACATTGGAATAAATTAAAAAATGGAATATGCTCTTTTTCAATATAAATAGGGGTAAATATTAAAAAGAATTACTATTTGTTTTTTACCAAGTTGGAGAGGTGAATAGTGCCATTTGGAGCCGTTCTTCTTTTGTTGATTCTGGGAGCTACGATCCATCATTTCAGGTGTCGTCAGCGACAGGTAACCCTAAACTTGTCTCTTTAACTTTCTAGTGGATTAGAAATTGTTTTTTCTTGCATTTAGGGAGGTTTTGGGCATGTTGGGTTGGGGGATTTGCACTCACAGGTCGACGCAGGTCGCCCTTTCGGGATCTGCGCTAGCACAGAACCTGAAAGGAATTTCTGCGCCGGCAGTGCACTGTCCAAATGGATTTTCTACGCTAGTACAAACGTCCAACTCAACCCCAAAACTTAGCCAAATGGAAGCTTCTTTGATGGTTGGGAAAAGTTCTAATGGTTTTAAAATGACTTTCTTAATAGGTTTAGAGTCAGCACAATGGTTCTTGAGTGGCGAGAACGCGAGCATGAGCTCGATGACATACAAGCATAAAACGATCTGCAATGTGTTGCAGCGTTGAGAAACTGTGGGCTACTCAAGTAATTTCGAATGTCGGCGATGGTTTCAAAAATACTGCAATGTTAGAACTACTTTTCGATTTAGAGGTTGATTTTAATATTTTTCTACTAATGAAATTGACTCTTAAGGCCATGGTTTCAAACAAGTTATAATTTTAGCCTTTGAAAAAACCAATGTGCTAACAGTAGCTTTAGTTTTCTATTCAATGGTTAATTTTAAGGCTATTATTAGCAACAATACGAGTTTTTAAGGCAATGGTTGTATTTTTAACCTTGAAACAAAAAAAAAGTGCTACTGGTAACATCACTTTTCGATTTGAAGGTTGATTTTGGTGTTTTTGACACAAAAAATGGTTTTTAGGGCTAGAGTTCTCGTTGTGAGTATAGAGTTCTCGTCAGGTTGTATAATGTGTTAGTATAATGTTTTCGTATTTAGAAAGCCTGAAAAGAGCTTAAAGAAAAGACTCTGGGGGGTTCCTTTTTCATGTGAGTTTAATGAGCTCGAAAAAATGATAAACTATAACTCGGTGACTTATTCTCATCATTTTACGAGCATGAGAATGAACAAAGAGTTAGCTCTGTGTCATTAATAATTGAATTTAATGAGCGAAATAATAACAAAACGACGCTCTATGAGTTGTTCATACCTGAGAATATGCGTAAAAAGACCACAACCACAAAAAACAAGATCAAAGCGGTACTTAACTTCACCTGCAAGCTTCAAGAGTTGGTCAAAAGTAATTAACCGGGTATAAATGAATCCAACTATAGAAAAATAACCCACATTGGAATAAAATAAAAAATGGAATATGCTCTTTTTCAATATAAATAGGGGTAAATACTAAAGAGAATTACTATTTGTTTTCTACCAAGTTGGAGAGGTGAATAGTGCCATTTGGAGCCGTTCTTTTGTTGATTCTGGGAGCTACGATCCATCATTTCAGGTGTCGTCAGCGACAGGTAACCCTAAACGTGTCTCTTTAACTTTCTAGTGGATTAGAAATTGTTTTTTCTTGCATTTAGGTAGGTTTTGGGCATGTTGGGTTGGGGGATTTGCGCTCACGGATCAGCGTAGGTCGCCCTTTCGAGATTTGCACCAGTGCAGAACCTGAAAGGAAGTTTTGTGCCGGCAGTGCACTGTCCAAATGGACATTCTACATCAGCACAAATGTCCAACTCAACCCCAAAACCTAGCCAAATGGAAGCTTCTTTGATGGTTGGGAAAAGTTCTAATGGTGTTAAAATGACTTTCTTGATAGGTTTGGAGTGAGCACAATGGTTCTTGAGTGGCGAGAACGCGAGCATGAGCTCGATGACATACAAGCATAAAATGATCTGCAATGTGTTCCAGCGTTGAGAAACTGTGGGCTAATCAAGTAATTTTGAGTGCCGGGAATAAGGTCCCAAGTATCACTGCTGACATACCTGGTCCAATGTTGGGACCCAATACAGCAGCATTTCCAGATTGGTGAGCATATGCTCACCATAGATGTCGAGGACATCTATTTTTTGACAGGGTTGTCCCGGCGAGGAAACCTTATGTCCTTGACTGGGTCACGAGGTGGTGACCGCTCAGTAGAGGACATGATAGATCAATGGTGTACTCCAGGAATGTTGATGACTAGTGGGAATATTCCCATCAAGGATGTCAGGGACCGAGCCCTTCGGAAGGTACTCTTTACTATTGTGCAAGTGGCTGGAAACCAATGTGCTCATCTTGCGAGCAGATTGCAAATGATGTATGCCCAAGAGTGCATGACTCCTACCGTTTTTAACTGTTGCAAAGGAATTCTCACCAGTCTCAGAGATCAGTTGACCAAATGCTAGCGTGGGGCGCTAAAGCAATTTGGGTATGGTTCAGTGGTAGTGTCCTTTATGTTGGAGCAGGTTCCCCACTTGTGCCCTCAGTAGACCTCGAGGAACGGGATGCATGTGATCCTCACATGACCAGGTGGGCAGAGGTGATGGCTTGCCATGGTGGCAGGGGTCCCATCATCAGTTTTGGTACAGGGTTCTTCACATGGTTGCAAGGACAAATCCTCATCGTGGAGGACTACCCATACCACGGTACAGACTTCCGAGGAGACCCAGACATGGTGCTTCCAAAGGGAGTGCAGTGGGATGATATCGATAAGAACAACTACTTGTGTTTTTTTCATTTTATGCATGTTATGTTTTTTTTGTAGTGCTGATAGCTTTTACATGTTTCTTGCAGACGTGGGTCCAGAGTGACCACTTGCAGTTTCTCTCCTTATGCAGAGAGGAGCAGTACTGGAGGTAGGCCCTGCGGTCTGTGATGCTCTAGAGGAGCTGGAGGCGGTGGAGGATAACCTCCATAGAATGACCTTGGACATCTCGAAGCCAGGTGTCCATGACCTACCCCATCGCTATCAGAAGCTGACAGTTGGAGTATGAGTTCGTTTCGGCACGCTGCTCCAGAAGGTGGCAAGGGCCATAGTCTACTTCCATGCGTAGCAACCTGGGGCTTCGAGGCCTAGGGTTGCACGGCCTAGGGCTTAGGCACATGTTTTACTTATTTATATACTGAAAGCTTATGAGCTTCAGATTTTGTAGAGATGACTCTTACTGAAATCTAGCAGGCTTCAGACTTTTGTATCAGCACTACCATTTTTGTATCGATTTATATATATATAAAAACACTTTTGGCGGTTTTATACATCTTGTGTTCTATGGATGATTAATGAGATCTTATTTACGTGTTTGCTTATACAATGGATGATTTAAATGTTATGTTTGTTTTTATATTTTATGAATATGTTATGTGTGTGCAATGTACCAATCTAGAATGAAGTTGGCCATCGAGTCAACCATTATATTCATGTCTCGTGGAATGTGCAGGTATTGAATAGATTCAAAGGACCTTTCCAGAAGACAGACTCGTCGAAAGAGAGGGAGTAGAGTGGGGTCGTGGATAGCGTAGATCTGGTTAATATGAGAAACCACTAGTTGTGAATCCAGATGGATGACAACGTGGTTCATACCCAAGGAAAGAGAGTCAGTTAGGGTTCCAATCACTGCCCGATATTCTACAGCATTATTGGTTGCGTATCCTAAATAACTTCCTCCTGAGCTGAGAAGCTCACCATTGGGAGAATAAAGTACCTAGGCTTCCAAAGCAAGGTTGCGGGTATGTCGGCTAGCGCCGTTTGCGAATCCATTGCCAGTTTTCGACTACACACGCAAACAGAACATGGTATAAGTAGCAAAACAAGATCTAGACACAATAAAATAAAAGCGTCACACCACACAAAACACACACCATGTACAATATATACAAGGTACTTATGCGTGAAAGACTCAGGCATAGTACCTCTTCAAGTAGAGCCCATTGTGGGGCTCACCCAAAGATAGCCCATCATAGTCCTCTAGTTCGTAGGCTACTTTCTCCAGAACACGTTTTACTACGTACAATCCGTGCCACATGGACTCGAACTTACATGCCCCCAGCTTATCGTGCTTTTGGTCATATGTGAGGACCAAATCACCCTCGTTAAAGACATGAGGTTTAACTGACCTATAATACTGTGCTTTGATGTGTTTCTTATGTGCCTCATTGGCAAGAGAAGCATCGTGGCGGGTCTTGTCAATTTTCGCTAGGTAAAGGAAGCGTTCTTCCTCGACCGTGGTGTTCGGAAGAAGTTCAACTGCGAGTTTGAGAGATGGAATATCGCACTCTATAGGTAGGACTTCCTCCAATCCATAAACTAGTTGTAATGGTCTAAATCCGGTGGCAGTCTTGACGGAGGTCCGTTATGCCCATAGTGCGGAAAAGATCATGTTGTGCCAGTTAGACTTGTTCGTACCCACCATGCGTTGAATCATGGTTTTCAAGACCTTTTAAATGGAATCTACTTGTCCATTGTACTATGGGTAGTAGGGGGTTGATTTCTCGTGATGAAAACCCAGTCTGGCACTCAATTCGTCTACCATATGGTTCTAAAAGTGAGATCCATGGTCGGTGACTATGGCTTGTGGAACTCCGAACCGTGAAATAACATGATTAAACATGAAAAGTGCGGCGGTTTTTCCATATTCGTTGTACGTAGGCATAGCCTCGTCCCATTTAGTAAAATAATGCACGGATATTATGATGTAACCATGCCCCCCGACTGAGGTAGGCTTACAGTGCATGAAATCTATGCCCCATTTTTCAAAGGGGTCGATGGCAATAACCGGGTGTAACGGAGCTAGGTGGGAGCGCTTTTTCATTTGAAAATGTTGGCATGGGGGATATTTTTTAACGGCCTCAATGCAATAATTAAAGATGGATGGCCAATAATATCCTGCGTATAGTATCTTCTGGGCAGTATCCATCCCAGAGAGATGACCGCCACAAACCCCAAAGTGACAGTCATTCAAGACGTGTTCAGCCTCCTCATGTGTTAGACAATGTCGAAGAACGGAATCAATACCACAGTGATATAGGGTATTGCTAATGATCAAGTAATACTTTCCGTGGTGGCGTATACGACGACGATCGTCACGAGACAGTTGGGGGTTGAACCGTTGGGTTTGAAGATATAACGTAATATCTCCATACCACGGGCCGGACATGCTGATGAGGAACAACGATTCATTAGGAAGTGAATCGTTGGGCTTAGATCCTAAATCAACACGGTGAAGATCACAGATGATCTCGGCAAACACCAAAGACTTCTTAGACTTGGCCTTCTCGAAGAGGAGATCGAATTCCTAAAGTATCACAATCTACCTTAATTGCCGCAATTTTTCAAGGGTGTACCGGTCGTAACTTTTGACGGACAAGTTTAGCATCGGGATAGGTTTTAATCTCATTCAAAACAATAACAGGGTCTATCCCAGGCATTTCCTCGTAGGTCCAAGCAAACACATCTCGAAATTGCTTGAATAAAGCCATAAAAGTAGTAATATCTTCAGGGGAACATTTATCGCCTAAACGAATATGTTCCACTACACCAGGGGTAACCGAGATGTCAATCAGAGTGGTTGCTTCAATGTTTTCCAAGTTTCCCTCAGTGACCGTACGACATGTGAGTATCGATGACTAGGGGCAAGGATAGAAATCTAGTGTGAAAATGGTGGCGATGCTATTCTCCACAGAATCCAAGGGGGGTAGGAAAGATGACCGGTGGTGGAGGTCTTCCCACGGAGGGTCATCCTCGCTCATAATCTCCATAATGGACTCATCGAAATGAAAAGTCCGGAGCAGAGGATCTGGTAAGGATGACGTCCGATGTAGAGAACAAGATGTAGAGGCCACAACTAAGTGGTCCTCTGGTGTTGACTAGATATCCTCATAAGTGAGTTCAGAGGGTGAAAGAGGCATATTGTCTCCAATCAAATGCATGGTGGCTTCATCGGGTATGAGCCATTGATTGGTGGAGTTGGAAAAGAGGATATCATGTTCACTGTAGCAACATGGTTAGGGGGGTCCGGGGTTGGAAAGACACCCAATATAAGAGATGAGTCTTTTATGAGTCCGACCCCCACATTCTCATATGGTTGCGAAGATTGTCCGAGTAACGGGACGTTATCGCCGAGATGAGTAGCAATGTCTGTTGTACAGAAATCAAGTTGGTCGACTGTGACAATTCGCCCTTGGTGGGGGAATTGCACAATGCGGAAGAAGGATGATGCGACCGCAGTCATGGCATAAAAACAATTACTACCAAGTAAAAGATTATAATCCAGAGGGGCTGCGACTACTTCCACGTTAATGGTTGCGGTCTTACCCCCCAACTCTACTTCCAAGGCCTGTAACAGCCCATGGGGTTGAAATCCATGACCGTCGAATGCTTTCAGGGTAGTGTGAGAATGGTTTAACTCGGGAGAACCAATGGCTCTCTAACACGAAATCGACATGACTGAGGTAGAAGCGCCTTCGTCTAGCATAGTACAATGGACAAATTTCCCAGCAAATTTCACGGCGACTTGAAATTCCAACTGGTGGGAAAGCCTCAGTTTAAAGTACTTGAGTCGGAACATGATTGTATTAGAGGAATCTAGATCAACCGCACCAATGGCAGCGAGGAGAGTCTTACGATGGTTGGGACAGTTCTGCAAGACTTCTAGCATAGACATGGCACAAGGAGCTTGCACCAAGTCCTCTACTTTGTTGTAGTTCTGAGCTGCCCGAGCATTTGGATTGAAAACTGCTTTTCGAATCGTGTTGTTAGGTGGATGCAACATTGACTCTAAGGAAGGATTCTTAATGGTGAGAGAGGTCGGTGGCACAGTGATGTCCGAAATAGAAGTGGAAGCTTTTTCAGTAGTACTTCCAATAGGTCCCTTCGGAGGGACTGAGTCGCACAAACGCGATTGTGTGTTCAGGTTAACCGTCTCACTACACATCATGAGAACATATGTGGTAGAGGATGCCTCTCCATGTGAAGGAGAGGTTTGAGCGATCAGTTGTTGGTTCTGAGTGGGGAAGGGATCATTGAGAACTGCGGGAGTGGGGTTTCCTTTGAGAAACTTCTGCACTTCACCTCGGTGGGGACATTCCTTGGAGAAATGGTCGCCACCGCATAGTAAACAAGGATACTTTAGCTTCCTCTTCTATTTGGTGTCTTCAAGGGTGGTCTTGGGATCCTGCTGGTTAGAATATTTCTTGGGTTTACCTTTGTTTTTCTTCTTACCACCGGATTTCTGAGGTGAAGCTAATTGAACAGAATTCTCTTCTTCGGTGGAGGTAGAAGTAGATGACTTGGTGGTGTTGTTTCCATCCTGTGGTGGGGATGGGGAAGAACCCTGGGGGTTCGAAGGACCACCAGTTTGAGTAGAAGGCTGGGATTTAAGGGAACCAATGATTCCATCAGCCTGAGGTCCCTTAGGTGGTTTTGCAGGGTCATACATAGGGTGGGGTGCATCAGGAACAATGTCATACAACGTGCCAGATTGAGCATAAACCAAGTCTAAGTAATGGGAATGGGCAATAGCATGTTCCTCGGTCACGGCCCCTCCCATGCCCACATCTCGAGCTACAACGGGTAAAAGAGACTTCAAAAACCAGTCAGCCAAGAGTTGGTATGGAATAAGATCCTTAATGAGATGACGTCTCCTCCGCCACTCATGGATATGATCAGAGATATGATTTGCGGTGGTTTGACGGAGCGAAGTCAGAAAGTCTGTACCAATTTCGTAGCGTATGGGTAACTGGAAATGAGTCAAAAAAGACATAGCAAGAGAGCGAAAATAGGGAAAGGAGTGAGGTGGTAATTCGATATACCACTTGGTAGCTAGGCCGGTGAGGGTCATTTGAAATAGCCTTAAACAGATCGATTCGTCCATCAAGGAATTAGATGAGCACCACATATGGTAGGTCATCACATGGTTTTTTGGGTCCTCACCGGGTTTGCCATCAAATTTGGGGATATCGGAGGGTAACTTGATCGGAATGGGTGGCCAATTATGACCATGGAAGATGGGATCGTTGGTTAGATGAGACAGGTCGAGTAGGTCCAAAGTAGCCAAAAATGGCAGCTGTTAGTTCAGCTACAGATACTGAGAGTATTGAGATGGAATATACGGACCAGTGGGACCTTGAATCGACCGATTATAAGGTGTTCCCGCCGATAATTAGCCATAAGGGGGTGGGCCTCCTAGTGGTGGAAAATAGGTAGGTCCGCCGCCATAATAGGGTGGGCTGTCACCGGAAGGCGGGGGTCCTCCACCGCCGGAATAAGGTGGAACTCTAGGTGGGGGTCCTCCTCCACTGCCGGAAGGTGGGGGTCCGTCGCTAGAATAGGGTGGGCCACCGCCTCCACCACGAGGATAGAATCTGCCACCGCCTCCAAAATAAGGTGGGCCATCTCCATAAGGTGGTTTCCCGCCACTGCCAGATGATGGTGGTCCTCCACCGCCACCAGAATAAGGTGGGCCACCACCGCCGGAATGAGGTGGGCCTCTTCCATAAGGTGGGGGCCCGCCACCACCAGAAGGTGGTGGTCCTCCTCCTCCACCATACTAAGGTGGCCCTCCGCCGTCGGAATGGGGTGGGCCTCTGCCTCCGCCAGAATAAGGTGGAGGTACGCCCCCTCCAGAAGGAGGTGGACCATACAGTGGTTGGGGTGGTGGGGAATGAGGAAGAGTTGGTGGGAGTCCAATTGGAGCAACATTAAAATGTCCCCATGGAGTGTATGAGTTACCAGGATAAGGTATCCCGTGGAGTTTGTTTCCGGAATTAAGTTGTCCCAACACAGGTTTAAGATAACCTAGATACGCTTGACTCCATGGTGGTTGAGTTGGGTTGTACGGTCCCCCACCATGAGGTAATCCCATGGTGGATCCCACAACAGGTAAAGAGATTCCAAGGGAGTGACCAATTGGTATTCCTCCACTTGAATTATGGATACAAAACGAGGGTCGCCCCCCAGTGACAACATATTGACCGCTAGTGGATGGTTGACTCATAATGGGTTGTTGACCACTTACGATTGGAGGAACACTACGTGTAATAAAAGTAGGAGGTAAGGAGAATCCTCCCCACGAGTTTTGAGGTGGGGGAGGAGTGGGTAACGTTATAGTAGTAGTAGTAGTAGTGGCAGGAGTGTTGGACTGTTTTCCTTCAACATTCTGAGTCATGTGAGGTGTGGAACTGGTCCCTTGACTGAGAGGTGTGCTCGCAGGAAATGAAGGTTGACCAGGTTCATAAGTGGTCACATTGTGGATGGGTGTCTCCAGTGAAGTAAGTGATAATGACCGAATGGGAGTGTAATGAAGCATGGGTGTCTCTGGGATGTTTCTTCTCCGTGATAGACTCTGGCGATGAAGTTCGTCACCACGTTGGCATAGTTCATCCATGATTTCATAGACTGGAGCCATACGCTGGACATGGGAAGCCCAGAGAGGGGAAGCATTAGTGTTCGGATCGACAGCCAAGTGGGCCCATTGTTGTCTGAGAGATGTGTCCCAAAAAGATGCAGATGGACCAAATGTTGTGGATACAGGATCATCTTGGGATGTATTTAACCATTCTATGGATCCAGGTTCTCCTGGCATCACGCGGTGAAAGGAGGTGTCTTGTGAAGTGGAAGGTTCTTCCTCTTCATCCCTTGACGAGTTAGAGGTTGGTGAATCAGGAGGAAATGTGTTTGCTCCGGACTCCATAGTGGAGTTTTCTACTTCAGGCGACACGACCGTAACTTGTGTGGCCATGCTTACCCTCGAAATTACCTCCTGATTAAGGGAGTATTCGGGTGGTAAGTTCAAAATTCTGCAGGACCTTCTCACAGGTTGTTCAGCTAGAATGACCGAACCAGAATTTCTCCTAAGAGTATTCTAAACAAAAGAAAAGCAATCCAGAAAAATCTACACAAACTAAGGCCACAAGCAAACTTATGTGGTAGGTGTGGATTCAAAATTTTGGAACCTCATGGGATTTTCAAGGCTTCACAACTCGTGATATACTCCAGGGTCCAATAGTTATACTAGGCCCAATTTTTCATAGCACTAACCAGGGAGGATTAAGACCGTTCCCCTTACCATATAATTCGACTACCTGATAGTACGTGCGTAGTAGCTCCCTGAGTGTTGTTCTCGGTGTATTGCTCTGCCAAGATGGCCAAATGGTTAGCTCAATTGGTTTCAGGAATCCTAAGAGTGTCTCCCGATATACACAAGGTACGTGGGAGCTCAAATCCGTCTTGGTGTTGTCTAATGCACAACCATACGACAAGAGCCTTCCTATATACTACCGAGTACGTGAAACACCTTTTGATATACGCCGAGAACGTGAAGTACCTTTTGATATACCCTAAGGTACGTGAAAAAGCCTTCGATATACCGGTTGGCACGTGAAAGAGATTCGATATACTAGTTGGTACATGGAAGAACTACAGTGCCCCCGAAATGCAGTGCAGGAAAATAATGACAGTTGCCATGTTTTAAGACGTTGGAACATGTCTCTAACTTAACACACAAGTTACTAAATATTTTAACCTAGTTCTACCGTTAATTTTATCTGGACGATTAGGTGAATGCATGAGGTGAGTACATAAACGTAAACATAATGAAATCCCTAACTACATGAAAAATGCACTCTTTCTTTTGATGAAATCTATGTACGAGAAGGAGAAATCTTTTTCCAATGGTCTCACACAACAATAAATTTCAATAACACTCTCAATCTACCAAAAATGATAATGAAAAACACCCTTTTCGTTTTTCAAGCAAAACATGAAAATCCAAATCAAAGCACTTCTTTTTGTCTTTTCAATTAGAATGAACCTAAATGATGAAAAGGGAGAATCTCTATCTAGAGCACACTAGCTTTTGAAGTTCCACAATGATAACCTAAAAGCATGAAAATAAAAAATGCAAATAACTTCTTCAAGCATGGAATCACTTTTGCAAAAATTTGACTAAACTTGGATTTTTCAAGAAAATGAATGGCCCATAATTCAAGAAAAATACAAACGATTAACTCTTTTTCCAAACTTTCCAAAATGTCTATGACGAACTCCAATGCATGAACCAATTTTTACAACAATTCTCAAATGCACTTGAAAATTGTAAAAATGAAGCACTTTTAATTTTTCCAATGATATGCCAAGACTAAACTTGATAAAAATGATTCTTTTAAGTGTAAATGGCTGAAAAGAAGAAACTACTTGCAGCACTCTAAGTACACAGAAATTCTCAAAGAAAAGACAAGCACTCCAATGACCTAAAACACACAAAAATCACTCAAAAAGATCAAATGCAAGCCAACAAAAGATAGCCAAGTTCAACAAAGGTTTGGAAGTGGATCTAGCATGTTGGATAGATCCAATGAGGTGATCGGGGAAAACAAGATGGAGTAGATGACCGCGGGGGATTGAAATTGCCCACCACTTCAATCAAACTCACTTGATCAAAAAAGACCCAAAGACCAACACAAGCAAACCAAACAAAACACTGTTGAATAAAATAGTCTCTTTCTAGAAGATATGGTGCAGAGATGTCTATAGATCAACCCAAAAAATCACAAGATTGGAGTAAAAGACCCAAGCATCAAGTTTTAAAACTCGGTGTGGGTTATGTTTGGGCACAGAGCCCCCGGAGCAGGTTGCAAACAGAGGAAAAGCGTCGGCGATGCAGAATGTCAAATCGACAAAAGCGTCGATGGCGCAGTATGACCAAAGGACAAATGCGCTCTTGGGTGGACCGCCATGGATGTACTACCCAGGTGCATCGGGAGAATAACTCAAAGCAAACAAGATAAAAACTCTAACTAATTATTAAATAAATGGACTGAGAATGGCTCAACGGACCCAGAGAAAGTCATCAAACTCTCAGAAGAAAGAAACTGATGGTGAAAATAGGCTTAAGAGGAAAAGTAATGGCTCATTAAAGAAATCAAGAATAACACACTCAAACTTGAAATCAAAACTAATGTAAAGTCCCCAGTATGGTTTCCAGATTTTTTATTGGACAATCTACTCGAGCAGACACGAGCCAGATCTCCCTAGTTCAATGTGAATCTAGAACAAATAAGATAGAATACAAAGTTGTTTTCCTAGATCTATCTAGAGATCAAGTGATAGACGTCTTACCTTCAGATCGTAGATCTTCTTCCTCTCGTTGTTGCTCCAAATCCCGCAGTCGTCAGATCTTTAGCTGAAAGACCTGCCAAGACATATGGAAACAATGCAAGCGGTAAATTATGTCTAAACATTAACTGATCTAATTAAACGGTTAAGGAAGTAAACTACAAACAATATCAACACAATAGCATTTGTGGAAAGAGTTTATATTACTGTATTAAAAGAGGGAAAATATAAAGTAGAGGTATGATCACAACCCAAGCCTTAACGCTACAATCCTTCTCCAACAAGCCAAGCCAATGCCTCCAAAGGGAGTATGAGTCTCCCAAAAGATGATTAAGGATCTCCTAAGCTAATTTCACCAGCATGCAAGTGCTATAGACTTCCTCCTTTTGGAATGGAGAGGGGCCTTGTATTTATAGGACCAAGTGGATAGAGTAGGTTGAGGATCATGGGGAGAGTGCTAAGGGATCCTCCCTTGAGGTTAGGGAACTGTAGGACAGCTCACCTAGGAGTTAGGGACACCTAGGAGTTAGGGATAGGGATCCACCTCATCCAACTTCTAGAACTCACTCAAAATCTCCCTTTATCCTATTTAACCAACCCTGGCGCAGGTTGCATGAAGAAAACAAGTGTCTGAGAAGGAAAACGAAAGTCCTACAAAGATACTTTGCGTCGGCCCTAGTTGGGCGCTACTTGCTCAAGGACATCATGCATCGGCCCAACTAGAAATGTGGACAAAGGGCATCAACTTGCTCTAAGATGACTTTCTTGATTATAGGAACTTCAGGGAATGAGGCATTGAGTTAACAAGGGTGTGATGATAACGATATTTAGGTGTAACAGGGCACAATTTATAAACCATGGGAAAATGGGGGCAATGAGAGGTTGTGTGGGGTGGGGAGGTAGTGTGGGAGTGGGGGCGTGATTCCGCTAAAAACTATAATCCATGGGAAAGGGGGGCAGGTAAGAGGGGGTTTTTAATGAGTCACAATTCTAGAATTGCGACCCTCCTCTCCCCTAGTTAACCTTCCCTCTCCCCTTTCCCATGGTTTATGGTTTATAACTATGGATATGGGGGGAGTGGGGATGCGATTCTAGTGGGGGTTACGGGACATGCGGAGGGGAATTGGGAGTGGAGGTACGATTCTAGAATCATACCCCAACTCCCAACCCCCTACCATCATTTTTAAAGTAAGTAAATATATATATATTATTTTTATTTTTTAATTTTAATGTTTTTTTCTCTTTTTTTTCAAAGTTCTTTTATTTTCAAAATTTTAAATGTTTTTTTGGCCAATTTTGGTCTCTTTTGGTTTTACAATGTTTAAAAAAAATTACACCTTGGTTTCGAAATGCTTGCAATTTTAACTTGACAAAAGAAAGAGATGCTACTAGTAGCACTTATTTTTTATTCAGGGGTTGATTTTGAAATTTTTGTTGCGATGGTGCTAGTTGTTAGGGCCACGGTTTCAAACAAGTTGCAATTTTAACCTTGGAAATAAATGTGGTGGTGCCATGGTGGCACCACTTAAGGGACATGGTTTCAAGCAAGGTGTAATTATAACCCCGAAAAAATAAAGGGCAATTCTAGGGGATTCCAGGAACACCACTTTATGGTTTTTATTGCAGTGACATGGGTTGTTAAGGTCAAGGTTTCAAACAAGATGTAATTTTAACCCCAAATAAAAAAGAAGGTGATTCTGGGAGGACCATTTTTTTATTCGAGGGTTAATTTATGATTTTTATTGCAATAGCACTAGTCAGAGTTTCAAAAAGGTTGTAATTTTATCACCCCAAAAATGGGTACTACCGATAACACCACTTTTCGATTTGGAGGTAAAAATAGCCACTAAATGCATCCTATCAAAAAAACAAGAACTCTAGAGGGTTCTTGTCAAGTTGTATAATAAGTTAGTAGATACCAAACCTATTAGAACCATGCTTTGTGTGTTGCTTGGCTATATTCTCTGCCTTTGCCTAATGTTGGGACCAAGTCATCCTTTTGTGGTAATAATTATACAATTTCCAAGTCTACAATAGATGTTGCAAATCTAGGGTTATTTATCATGTCACTTGTATTCGTTACACCCAAACAATCAATAGTAATTATACCATTTTGCATTCATCTTTATCATCTATCTGATTACTTGAATGTTGTTAAATACAAACATAGCATTTCCATGTATAATATGTGCATGAATTCTTATGCTTCTAGAAACTTTAATAGTAAGAACCTGTTACATATCGATGATCATTTGCACACTCACAGAAACATTGCGGAGTTTATAAATAGTTGTAGTTGTTCGCAATTTAGAGTCAATTGTTCATTTGCAGACCACTCCAATGACAATGATTTCTTTATGAAAAAAGAAAGCATCATAATTTGTTGTTGTGCATGCAATACGCAGTTTGTCTCTTGGTGACAAGCTTTTGTAGACCACCAACTACTTATCAAAGACGCCTTGCATTGGGACTACCTTAAGACGTCCATTTGGGGCATAAGAAAAAGATCATTGAGTCATTGTATTTTTTATTTTAAATGGAATTAATGTAGACACATTGCTTAAATTGACATTTTGTTTTATAAAATGGTTTGTTGCACATGTATTTGAAAAAATTGTTGGAATATTCTCCCCATCATTTTTCAGTTTTGCATGTATCCATTCATCTGCATGCATCCAGTCATCATCATGGTGGACCTCCCAGCTCCTAGATCTTGGTTCTAGCTCTCCACATCCTGTCTACAGCCCCCAGGGGGCCTCCCACCTACCAAAAGCGCCCTTGTCCACGACAAGTGTTCCTTTATCACCTACCACAGCCATTTAGGCTCCTTTCTCACCTACCAGTCAGTTATCACTCAGTCCTTCCTTGATTTAAGGCTAGATTGACTCCCCCACTGACTGTTTCACTCCGATGGACCTCCAGTGAGACTAGTCTTCCCATTCTGACTCCAGTTAGCTCCTCATGCGCCCTCCACTAAGCCTCCTTCATTCAGTTAGTGCCTACCTCACTCAGTTAGACTCCTCATGCGCCCTCCACTGAGCCTCCTTCATTTAGTTAGTGCCTACCTCACTCAGTTAGACTCAGTTGACTAATTGTTACCATTGATGACTGATACATTGACTGGATGATGACTCCACTATCATCCAAGCCACACTCTGAGTTAGGAATTCGAATGCCCTACTTGGTCTATTCGAATCATATATTATGCACATTATTGTTCTATTGTACTCATTCACTTACATTCTTATTCATTGTATCATACTGAGATATTGTTCTATTCTACTGTGTTTATGAGTGATCATTGAGTGTCTCCTTCTATTCTTCTTTGAAACATATTTGTGAGTTTTATTGTGAGTTGCTACAGCTTCCAAATCCCTTGCATATTCCTACATGGTATCAGAGCGGGAAGCAGCTATTCGAATTGCAGCAGCAGCAGTTGCATCATTTCTTTGAGCAGCTATCTTTCACTTGTGCACCAGAAGCCTCTGAGTTTCCACAGCAAATCCTGGTGCTATTACTTGAATTCATTGGAGAAATCCAGTGAGGTATAGCCAGGTGTGAAGGACTTAGTCCATGTTCCAAGTGTCCTTAAGGTAGTGTTCAATCGAAGTGTAGCATTCTCCATCAACACATCTTTTATTGTTTTGCAGGTTTATTCACCCGTTCGGAATCTTCTTCAACTATTCGACTTTCTCTGTTCAGATGGATCTAAAGCTTACATCTTCCAACTATGTTGAGTGGAAATCCAAGATGGCTCTCTTCATGAGATCCAAGAGCTTCACCCAAATACTCAATGGAACGATGGTAGAACCTCTAAATGCAGTTGAAAAGTCCAAGTACTTGGATCGTCTTGATGAAGCAATTGGTCTCCTCCTTCTCTCAATTTCTGATGAACTACACTTTCATGTCATCGATCTTACATCTCCGAAAGAGGTGTGGGACAAGCTCGAATCTCTCTTTGGGCCAAAGGATGATATGGTAGCACACAAATTGGAGAATGAGCTCATATGTTTGAGTCCTAGCAGCTTTGAATCTATCAATGCCTTTCTCGCCAAGTTCAAAATCTTGATATCACAGTTGAAAAGATATGAGATAGTGAAGGAAGATAAGCAACTTATACTTACCATTCTCTCAAAGTGGGGGTCAAATTTCTCATTTTTTGTCTCTACTTTCCAGTCAGCTAGGCTATCCATTCCAAAATGGAAGTTTCCCTCATTTGATGATTTCACCAATCTCTTACCCAAGAGGAAGAGAAGTTAATTTTGATGGGAATGATCAAACCCAAATTGGATTCATCCCTTACAGTCGCAGAGAGAGCGAATGATATAGGAAAGCAAAATATTTCTGGCAAGAAATCTAATGGTATAAGGCCTACAAATAGTCCAGATCAGTGAAATAGGGTTTCAAACCCTAGGAATACCAAGAATTCTCGCAAGAGAAAACCAAATTGCAACTATTGTCTTAAAGGCATTCATCCTGAGAGTGCTTGTATGAAGAAGGCCATAGATTCGATGGCTCAATTACTCGAGAAGAACAATCTTTCTGTTCCTGCATGTACAAGGAAGAAAGATCTTGATCCTGAATCTTCTAGATCCGAAGGTAAAGAAAGATGTCATGCTCACATGACAAGTGCATCATCAGATTCCTCCTTCATTATAGATTCAGGAGCCACAAGACACATGTCTTCCTCCAAAGGTCTCTTCTCCAAGTTCGAGAGCTCAAAAGGCCCTTCCATCAGATTGGGCAATGATTCAGAAATCCCTTCTCAAGGTATCGGAAGAATTGATCTTGACTCTGGATATTTTTCTAATGTGCTTTATGTTCCTTCTCTTGCAGCAAATTTACTCTCTGTATATCAAATGACTCATGTTGGAAATCCCAAGAGAGTAATATTCTCTCCAAATGAAGTCGAAGTATAGGACATGGTCTCAGGGGAAATCATTTCAAAAGATATTGCAAATCATGAGTCCAAGCTCTATGAATTCTCACACTTTTTACCTCTCTCAAAAGAATCTGCTCTTCACTCTCACACTCATGAAGATAGGAAGATCAACAAGATTTCTCGTGGCACATGCAAAAGTTGCTTGAAAGGAAAAAATAGATCCAAGAAGACTGAGAAAAAGAGGACTCTTAAAAAAGTACGAATGCAAGATCTAGATCCACAAGAACCTGAAGATCTGGCACCTATTGATTCAAAACCCATGGAAAAAGGGGCCATCAGCACTACATTCACTAGTGATCTTCCATCTTTGTCTGTTTCTAGTTCTTTTGGAAAAGATCTCACCAGTAACGTCTCAAGGGAGATATCATAGATCTACATGCTTCTTCAAAAGCAGCTTCATGATGGTTACATGTCTGATTATGTTTCCACTTCTTCATACTCAAAGGTTGGGAACGATGATGAGTCAGTTTCATCTACTTGTTCACATGATCCTTTGGATTCAGAGGTTGAGAATGGTGATGAGTTTCGAGAGAACAAATCTCCATCATGTGGAAGTTCATATTTTGAGTATGAGACATCAGCTTCACATGTTTCTCTTCATGAAAATTCAAACTCAGATTTTGTGTGTGATGTTAAGCCAATTTTGCTTGCTCCTCCTCATGAGGTTTCAAATTCAGAGCTTGAAAGTGTTGGTGATTTTCAAGAGAGTGAATCCTCAACATATAGCAGATCAGATTCGGAAGAAGATAGTGATGAAGAGAAAATGTTGGATCCAGACCCACAAGAACCTGAAGATCTAACAAATGCTAAAGATGAAGAAATGGAAGTTTCAATTCCTTATGATCTCTCAACTGACTTTCCTCCTCTTCCAAGAAGGGAAGCCACTGCTTTCACATCTTCTGGTGATCCAGTTGATCGATGGAGAACCAGTTCATATTTTCATGTTGAAGGGACTCATCCTTCTCACATTTTTTGTTCATCTTGGATCGATCAACCCTTCCTATAGAAGGTCACTTTCCTCCTTCAAGGGTAAGTCATGATGCTACTTTAGCACCTTTCAGTCTATTTTGAGGGAGGACTTTCTTCCCACTGGGTTTTCCCTCTTTCCTCACTTAATTTATTTTAGATTGATTGTATGGGGTGACCTTTGGTCTTATTTACCATGGCCCTACTCTTCAGTTATTTTCTCATAGTATAGCTTGCGGGGGGGTGTTGGAATATTCTCCCCATCATTTTTCAGTTTTGCATGCATGCATGTATCCAGTCATCTGCATGCATCCAGTCATCATCATGGTGGACCTCCTAGCTCCTAGAGCTTGGTTCTAGCTCTCCACAGCCTGTCTATAGCCCCCAGGGGACCTCCCACGTACCAAAAACGCCCTTATCCATGACAAGTGCGCCTTTATCACCTACCACAGCCAGTTAGGCGCCTTTCTCACCTACCAGTCAATTATCACTCAGTCCTTCCTTGATTTAAGGATAGATTGACTCCCCCACTAACTGTTTCACAATGATGGACATCCAGTGAGACTAGTTTTCCCATTCTGACTCTAGTTAGATCCTCATGCGCCCTCCATTGAGCCTCCTTCATTTAGTTAGTGCCTACCTCACTCAGTTAGACTCAGTTGACTGACTGTTACCATTGATGACTGATACATTGACTGGATGATGAATCCACTATCATCCAAGCCACACTTTGAGTTAGGAATTCGAATTCCCTACTTGGTCTATTTGAATCCTATATTATGCACCTTATTGTTCTATTGTACTCATTCACTTACATTCTTATTCATTGTATAATACTGAGATATTGTTCTATTCTACTGTGTTTATGAGTGATCATTGAGTGTCTCCTTCTCTTATTCTTTGCAACATATTTGTGAGTTTGATTGTGAGTTTCTACAGTTGCCAGATCCCTTGCATATTCCTACAAAAATTTCCATGTTTCGAATAATTGTTTGGTAAAATGTTTGAACATAGTAAATGCATTGTGTTTACTAATATCATCGATGTAACATTCAATATTTTTGCAATCAAAATTCTAACAATGAATGACTTGTCCACCATCTTTTATTACACCTCACTACGATGTAAAATCAAGAGAAGGCTACTTAACGAGCCTAACTTAGAGAGGAAGCATACCAACCATGATTGAATCAACCACCTATTCAATTCTTATTATGTCTGTAGTCACCAATTCATAACTTCTACAATAACACTAGTTTTTCACATGTTAGCATTAGAAGGAAATGAAATAGAGATTGGCATGGATGATTTCTTACATAATGCAAGTGCCATGGATGGAATGTATTACATGCATTCCAATAATATTAGCTATGGGATGATGCTCGTATCACAGATACCTTCTTCGAAAACTTGAAATTTCCGTCCACCACCCCTCTCTTTGTACATGGGTCAATGTCTACCCAATAAGGGACAACAATCCTACTGTACAACTTGAAAGCAATGCATAGTATGTCAAACACATGTTTCTCGATTCTTGTGAGTAACTAATCATTAATTCCCCTATATTTTGAGGAATCTTGTTGCACAATCAACATTGCAAATGGTTGATATATGCATTCTTGATGACAATGTACTTTCTATTTCCCACTAATTCTAAGTTACTCAAATATAAGGTACTTTTGAGTGATGATGACTTTCCTGGTACCTACGAAGAGGCAAAGAAAATGTTGAAAAGGTTGGGTGTTGAGTACATATCATATTATCATACCAAATGATTGTATTCTATATAAAGGAAAATATCTACTGGAAAGAGAGATATGTCCAAAATGTTGGCATGACAGATACCAGAATTATAAAAAAAATAGGGGTAAAGCACATGGTCCTCCTGGTAAGATATTGAGGAACATGCCTACAATCCCAAGGATTCAAAGGGTCTTCCATAGCATAGAATTAGTCGTGTTGCAAGGGTGGCATGGATCGCATAAAAGTGAGCCAATATTTATGTGAATCCCAACAGATGTAATAGCCATGAAGCATATATATGATACATGGCCTGATGAATTCAAAGATGAAGTATGAAGCCTTCGATTGAGCATAGTCATGTATGGAGTTAGCATGTATTCCCTTCAAAACACCAACTATCATATTTGGCCAGTAGTTTTCATCAATAGCAATACCCACCATCATTTTTCCTCAAGAATGAACATCTTATATTGGATCTTATAGTCCCCAGTAGAGGACAAGTTAAGAATATGAATGTCTACCTACAACCATTGATCGATGAATTTAAATTATGGGAAGGAACAGTTGTATATGATGTATCAAGACCCATCCCAATAAAGAGGTTTTTTATGTTGTATGGCATATGTGTATACACCACACATCATTATATGGGATTAGGGTTTTTCTCCAGTAAGCATGTTGATTGATTTGTTTGTATTTGTAACATTATTTTTCATAGTTAATTTGGTACATCTATCTTCTTTAATGTTAACCTACCAAGGATAATTTTAAGGACCCATACTTATTTAAAAGTGTATAAACCTTGGCAAATCTTACCAATTCTTAAAATGTCAACTATAAAATATTTGGCGATACTTTTCTAAAATTATTTCAATTTCTAAGGATTTTATATAGTTTATATAATAATTTGGCGAATTTTAGAGTGAAAAACGTTTACCCCATCAAAATTGGGCGAAATGGGACTTTAAAAAATGCAAATTGGCGAATCGTTTTTTGGAAAAAAGCATGGAAAAATAGCCCATGGGCTAAATTTCACCCCTAAAATTATCATTGTAACCTGCTATGTACACAATAACATCACAGGTCTTCTAACAATGGGTATCAAGGATGTAAATGGTGTGGACCTTCTATAATAACTAGGTGATCCAACAACCGTAAATGTTGTGAGCCTTCTATAAAGGCTAGGTGATCCAACCACTTACGAATGCATATGTATGGCTACTTGGGGGTATTCCTCCCAGAACACGAACCTTATATATGAACAACATCTACTTTCAATGGTAAGCTAGAGAGAACTTAACGACCTAAAATAATGGCATTGATTGACTGGATTAGGGAATATGACACAAAGACGGAGCAATAAATTGCATAATTGTTTGATTCAAATGAGGACCTATGTTTGTTGATCATGAATTTTTCGACACTTATGTTGAGAAAATGCCCATTGGGATGAAAAGGAAATATGTATTTTATGAGCTTCCATATTGGGAGCATCTTAAGAATGCCAATCACACTTCTTTGTGGAGGCACTTATCATCGAAAAAAGTGACACATTGGGTGTTATGAGAGATCTTATTTTTCGAATAGTAAAAAGAAACATTGGCCAAGAAAAGAAAGTAGAGGATAGCTTGGTCCCTCTTGGTATTTTAAAGAAGGTGACGTCTCATGGATTTTAAAGAAAGATGGTATTTCTCTAAAAAGGGAAGTTATATTGGGTGTGAAGGTGCATTATTTATACGAGTCAACTCTACGGAGCTGCTTCACTATAGAATAACATTTCTCAAAGTTGAAATCACATGACCATGTGAACCTTCTACAAGTACATATGTCAAATACTTGTTTTTTTCCTACAATGTAAGTTATAATATAATGCACTCACAATTTTATGGCAATTGATTTTGTATGTGTTCATTTTGCAATGTCATTATCCTTTTCCCGTGCGTGAATGAGTGAAGCGTGGCTTTCCCCAAGACCTATGGTGAGCCATATATAAATTATCTACATTTTTATGTTGGATCAAATAAAAGGATATTCATATGGATAACATTTCGTGGTGGCATTGAGAGATAGTTGATATTGTTAATTTTTTTGAAGGAGATGTACATGAGTTTCATAGACTTGCAGGTTAATCTTCTAATCCACCTAGTTGATGAGGTTGAATTAGCCATAGTGGTCTCATGTCATTGCATATATTTCTTAAAGAGGTACATGAAAAAATTGAAGGGGTTTGTTTGACAAAGGGAAAACCCAAAGGGGTCTATGGCAGAGGAGTACATAATATATGAGTCATTCAATTATGCTAGTTGTTGATGTATTTGTAACTTCGGAAGATATTCACTTGTATATTGTATGTATTACATTTGTACTTTATTGTATCCCCAACGAAGATGTATTATTCCTCCGGTTGGAAGTGTCGTCATTTGTATTTGCAAGTGTCGCAAGTTATATTGTAAGTGTCGTAACTTATATTTGATGGGTTATTAGACCACCTTAGAGGGGTCGGTCCAGTATGAGTTAAAGGGTTATTAGACCACCCTAGTGGGTTCGGCCCAGTGACAAGTGGTAATGGGTTATTAGACTCTCCTAAGGGAGGTCGGTCCTGTTAGAGTAAAAGGCAAGTCAAGTCATTGTATAAATAGAGAGTGTGACTCTCTCATTCTATTCATTCACTCACTCATCCAACTCGCATAGTTGAGAGAGAGGAATGCACATGAGTGGAGGAGGAGTAGCTACTGGAGACATCTATCTTTTGGTTTTGATCTTTGTGATCTTTGTATCGGTGCTCATTCTATCTCTGAGAAAGTTGCGGGGTTTTTCACCTTCTTGGTTTTCCCCGGTGAAATGTTTTGTGTCTCTTGTCTCTTGTGTTTGATATGGTGTACATGTTGTTCTCTCAGTTAAGATTCTATATCATATTGAATTAAATGATGAAAACTAACATGGTATCAGAGCTAGCCTAAAGGAAGGCATTGTATGGCATTTACGACACTTGTTGCACTTGCAACAAATTGGAAGCTAGGGCTTAGTTTAGTAAAAACTAGTCATCGTGGCACTTTCACTATAAATCAGTTTTGGCGAAGGTTCAGGATCTAAAGCTTTTACAGGACGAAGATGAAATGTTCATGTACCTTGTGTCTGAATATCAGCCTCATATTCATTTTACTTTGTGAGATATGATCCGTACAAGTTAGGGTTTCTGCCTCTTCCAGAATGCAGCCCTAAATAGGTGACCTAGGGACAAAGGTCATATCTCGGGCTAGGAAGCTCCAAATGGAATTCCGTAAAAAGTGGTATTTAGGGAACGGACTGTAGTTTCACAGGTCCGATTTTCAGAGTCCTAAGTTGAAACAGTGACACGTGGAACTCTGTACAAGTTAGCAATGTTGTTTCATCCCATAAATAGGTCATGTTGCGACACTTAGCATATCTCTCTCATGGAGAATTCATTGGAGCTCAGATATGTGGGGTTGGAAAGATGACAATTCATTCTACCACAAGCCGAAGTTTCATACCCTAAGGATCCAAAATTTCAGAGATACACCAAAAACAATATGGCATATATTTCTATCCAAACATAATTGGATTCTGAGCACTTTCATTTCTTGGCTTGTCACTGCTGCGGGAAATTAGGGTTTCTACAAAAGTTGGAATTTTGGAATCTGATACCACGGCTGGATGCTCCTCATCCAAATCAAAATTTAGAGACCAAGATCAAAGTTTTTGGTTGGGTAGAACCCTGGGCTCTATCAAACCCTAGTTTGGGATTTTGACCAGAAAACCAGATTTTGATAGAAGTTGCAGATCCAAAATTCGTAGGTCATTTTTGGAGGGTCATTTTTTTAAGTTTTCAAATCTGAACACACCATCTTTCTCACCTCAGTCAATTGCATCTCCTTGTTCAGACAAAAGTTTGAAATTCCAAGTTTAGATTTTTAGGGTTTCTCTGTCCAACCCTAGCTAGCTCCAGATCTAGTTTCAGCAAATCAAAGTGGATTGGGTTAATCCTAGAAGAGAATGATTTGGACACCTACATAAGTGAAGAAGTTCCAGTTCCAGAGGGAGATGAGGCTAAGGCCTTACAAAAGAATACTATAAGCATTCCCGACAAGTATGACTTGAGGAGATACAGGTATGTTTTGAAATATGTTCATGATTAAGTTTATGATATGTTTGTCTTCATATTATTGAGGTTAGTACAATCTTGATTAATTTTAGACTTGTCTTATCACCTTAGTAAAAGTATGAATGCATGTGAATGATAGAAGACATTCATTGATTAGGGTTATGACACTTATGATTGTACTAATGCACTGTGGTGTTGTATGAGGATGATGTTGTCCACAAACATGAAAGGTACATCAAGAAAGACAAATCACGTTCTAGATCAAGAACATATGACCATGGTGACATGAAGACAAAGACTCATCCATATAAATTGATCACATAGAAGCTCTACTTACAAGGTATGTATAATTTGGTTCTACAATGCTTAACTTATGAGATATGCAGGTTACTAGCACAAGGTCTCTAAACCATTGAAGAGAACAACTAAGACATTGTTTGGGTATGTTAGACATAACTCGCAAACATGATAATCCGAGTATGTTTTTCCTATATCAAGTTAGAATCCTACCTTGTGTTAGGATCTCATATAAGTATACTTTTGTATGATTGATAATGATTATTCATGAAGTTATAAGTTTGAGTAATCATGGGTTTATGCATATTATGCTTCTTACTTTGATTGATGATATCAAAACTTTACTAGTGCGTTGAGATTCCCGAATTACTGTCAGGAGATCAATCTTTACTAAATCATAGAACCCACAAAAAAATCCATCGTGAAACCATTAGGGCCCAAAATTTTCCCTTTCTGAAAGGAATGGAGAATGTGATTTAATTCTTCCTTTGAAACCTCCTGAGATAAGGCTTCATTCATTTCTTCTGAAATTAATCTGGGAAAGAGTCTCAGAACTTCTAATATTTCATCAATTGGACATCTTGCAGGCTCAACAAATAGGGACCGAAAATAATCAACAGTTTCCTAGGATTTCTCTTGAAAAGATCGAACCATATTTCCTTGAGCATCCTGGATTTCCCAAATTGTGTTGATATTCCTTTGGTAGGAAGCAAACCTGTGGAAAAAAATTGTATTATTGTCCTCCTCTACAATCCACAAGGCACGACTTTCCAGCCTCCAAATATGCTCTTATTTTGCCAGCAATGAGCTCCTTTTACATTCCATAGTCTTCAATTCCTCTAACTCAACAGCCGAAAAGACACCTGCTGAATTCCGAGAGTAAAGGTCTATTATCTTTGATTCCACCTCCTTCAATTGAGCCTGTTGTGAAGCCTCGTGGTTTTTAACCCACTCTTGTGTAGCTTTCTTTACCTTGGAGAGATTATCAACAATCTGTTGCATGAAGGAAATCGACGATGATTCAAGTAAAGGCTACCACAAATCCATAACCAGTTTCTTGTAATCTTCCTCTTCCACCAAACAGGGTTGAATTTGAAGGGAACTGGAGGTTTAGGTTCTGGAACTTCTATTGACAAAACCACTGGCCTATGATCCGACAGCCCACCAGATTCAACCCGCAAACAAATAAAAAATGGGCCATTGAAAAGATTCTCAGAAATGAGGAAACGATCTAGCCTCTTAGAGACTGCTTGAGCTCCACTCCTTTTATTTCTCCACGTCAGCTCCATCTTTAGTAGCTGAATATCCATTAGGATTTTTTCTTCAAAGAGGGCACTAAAGAAATTACTAAGAGCGTCTCTTCTGGCATTCGAGCCCCAAATCTCCCTAACATAAAGGGTTAGGTTGAGATCCCCTGCCAAATTCACATTCAAAGGTTCCACCGCTCCGGAGGCCCAAAGGGAGTCCTAGAACACACGCCTGTCATAAAAGGGGCCATAAACATTCATAATAGAAAAGGTAACAAATGTTTCTTTATCCTCTAAAACAGTTTTGATCACTGCATCGTACGAGTTGATAGAAACAACTGTTAATTTTGGGCTCCACCCCGTCAGTAGTTCTCCACAATGCCCCTCTATACTTATAGCTTCAAAAGTCTAGTCCTTCAACCAAGGTCTAAATACATCCTAAGATTTTAACCCTTCCATCAACTTTTCTTGTATCAAAATGGCTGAAGGGTCCACGTTCCGCACTAAGCGTTTGACAGCAGTTATTTTTTTTTGCAAGGGGTTGTTGAAAAAGTATCAAGGAAGTGTTTTCCACTTTGTGATGCCTAGGGGTGGATAAAACATTAAAAGTGGTCCCAAGTCACTTTATTAAAGTAAGAAGCACTTTATAATTTTAAAGTCACTTTATAAAGTTTACTCATGGTTCTAATTTTTAATTGATTGTATGAGAAATAAAGTGGGTGAGAAATTAAAAGGGTCATTCATGTAATTAAGTGAAAAGTGCATTAAATTCATTTATGAAATTATTAATGAGCCTTTTATGTGAGCCTTAGAACTCATTGAGCCAAGATCTAATCTTGACCATAAGATCTCAAGAAGAAGTTACCATGAACAAAAAGGGGAGAACCTAGGGATTTAAGCATTCATTCATTCAATGATCTAAGAGATTTGGAGAGCAAGAGGAGAAAGGAGAAAGAGAAGAAAACCCTTGAAGAATTTGCAGGCTGAGCATGAGCACGAATTCCAAAAGAAAGGGCATAGATTCCTAGACAAATCCGTATAGCAATAGAGACAACCATAAAAGACGTCGTACATGCATGAGTTCCAAGAAGGTCGTACTGCATTTATTGTAGACCGTACAGGCTGAATTTGGCACGATTTTCAAAAGGCCATACAACGTTTATTGTAGGTCGTACAACAAAGAAATCGAGGAAGATTATGTAGATGCTGGCACGAATTTCTAAGCAAGTCGTACGACATTAAATTCTAGTCATACAGCACAGAAATCGAGGAGTTAATTTATGGGCATGTTTTCAAGGTAAACAACAGCAATAATTACTCACGTGTGTGGGTCGTACTGCTATCAAAAAAGGGTACATAAATTATGCTGAAGTTTTGGCACGCTTTTCGAGATGAAAAGTTGAGATAAGTATTGTTGTTTTGTTTTTAAAATATGTCTGAAAGAATAAAATTCTCTCTCTAAACAGGTTTTCCCTTCGGGGTTTTTCCTGAGCCAATTTGGCTAAAATTCAGAGTCTTTAAATTTTGTGGTTTGGCTTTCATAAAAATTTTGAGTTGTTTAAAGTTGAAAAAAAATTCCATGTGTTTTAGGAAAAACAAATTTTTATGCATTGAAGCTAATATGCAGTCATGGGGTTTGGGCATTAAACTTTGTGAAAAAATTAAACTTGAAATCAAGTTGGGATTACAAAATATTTCACCCCCCAGCCCCCTTGCATTAAAAGAAAGAACTTTCATGGGGCACCCTTGCCCTAGGATTAAGCGCCCGACTGATTGTGTGGTTTGCTTCCCTAGTTTAATATCCATAGCTGCTTGATTTTGTGCTTTCAAAAGATTGGATTTTCTTCCTGACAAAACCTTGGGGATCGGGTTGAGGGCTAACCCTCCTGAAGAAACTTCCTCCTCCAAATCCTTTACTTGTCCCTTGGAACGTAAATTGTAATCATTCTTTAACGAGCTAAAAGAGGAAGGACCTGGTACCCGCCAAAAGCTTCTGCTGACAGCCAAGGGACCGAAGGGAAGGAGAAAAGGGTTGACCCGAGGCCCTAGGTGAGAGGGACTTGGAAGAGGATGGAAGAGCCACCTCAACAATTTCCTTGACTATACAAACATCTCTAAGTGGCTCAACATGGAATGATAAAGGAACCATACCTTCTTGATGTCCTGAAGACCCTTCCGTTCTGGTGCATGGATCCTTTACGTCCTCCTCTTGAGCCTAAGCTTCGTCACCTTTTATCTTTCCATGGTTTACATCTTGCGAACCCAAGCGCTCCTCCTTTTGACTGCAAGACCCACCTACCTTCCCACTCTGTGTATGGTCTTCGTCACCTTTTTCCAGTCTGTTATTTCCTACTTGTTGATCTTCCGCAGAAGTGTAGCCCTTCTTTACCCATATTTTCCTATGAGTTCAGGATCATGTTGAACGAACGGAACAATCCTTCTATAAATGCCCAACTTTCCTGCATACAAAACATCTAAACGGGATCTTCCAATAGTCTAGCCTCTGGTTCCAAATACTCCCATGCATTTCTAGTTTTAATTCTTCAAACAATCCTTCCCGTAAATCTAATTCTACAAGAATCCTTGTGCATCTTCTGCCAACCTTCGTCTTCCAATCATCCTTGAGCGCAATGAATTTTCTCAACTTGTTCCCGGTTGCCTCCAAAATTTATCTTTTCCAAAATACCATAGGTAGTGCTGGTAGAATAACCCAATCTTGTTGAACATTATATGGTTTTTTTCTACATCGAAACCTACATGCCATTTTTTCATAACCAAACCCGAGGGCCCCCATTGCCAATTCCAATCTACGATTTTTGCACCATCTTCCTCTTCATGAACCTTAAATAGAATCCATCCTCTTGATACGATATGAAATTCCGTAGTGTAATTTAACCAAGGTCTCCAATTCACATCCATCCAATTTTGTAAAGCTTCCTTTCCTATCGTTTTTCCGCAAAAACGTCCTACCATAGCCAAAGATAACCTGGAATCTCTTCTATACCAATGTCCCTCCCGACACATAACTCTGCATGGCCCTTCTTTGTTCGGAATCCTTTACTCTGCTTCGGGCCTCGGGATTGTCCACCACCTCGTCCATTGATAGCCCTGTCTGCAGGATTCGTAGGGTTAGTATCATGAGGCATAACAAAAGACATCATTCCCCTTGCGTGAGAGGTCTCATCTTATTTCTCCATGTCTAAATTCCTGTAATTACACTTCATTTCATTATCCAAGCAAAAACATCATCCAATCGGGGTACTACTGTCATAATCCACCTTGTTGTTAGGGATTTTACCTTATAGCACGGGATAGATGCTACCAACATACATGGGGCTGACAGATAGATACATAGGGTCTCACACTCACTACTGTAAACAAATAAGATTAGGGTTAAGGAAAGAGTACCTTATTTATGGCGGTTGGTCCTAGCTTTTCTCACAATCTCCACAGCGATATACCTGCAAAACCAACAGACCTTCCTCAAAATGATTTGACTATAAACATATAAAGATATTGACAAAACAATATAACATTAATTATAATCAAAAATCCAATAGAATTGACACTTTATTGGGACGGGAAGAGTATCCCAATCTTTATTGTCAAAGAAATGCAGCAAAATACAACTAATATACCTGATCTTGCTTCAAGCACTTCTGCAACCAAGTTCTGAGCTCCTGCTCCTCTCTTTACTTGGAATTCCTTCAGCATAACAATAGCTTTCTCTCCATTGGCCCCTTTCTCATGGCTTCCCTTTGTATTTATGGCCAAGGCAAGAAGTTAGATTCGTGAGGCAGTTGAATTGGGAAGTTGGGGGAGTTACAATACCAAACTCAACTAATCCCAATTCGTATTCTTAATATATTTTTCAATTTCATCTTAAGATACCCGTGAGTATGACACTAGGAAACATGCGCATGGTGCACGGCTAATTCTCTTAGCAACTCACGCATACAACATTTAAGTGATGTGCGTGGGTTGTCGGTATTGGAACCCGCGCATAACCCACTAGATGTCAATAATTAGAGTCGCGGCTTTTCCATGAAATAAAATAAAATAAAAAAAGGTTTTCAACTGAAGATGTGGGATCTCAGCACTAAGTCATCTAAGGTTAATCTAGATCTTCCATCCATAGTGTCATTTTGTGTGATCGACAAGGCAATGTGATCACAGACGGAGAAGTGTTGATTTGACCTATAACACACCTCATCATCCGTCACGATGTTGTAATAATCGTCGTGCAGAACTGACATACCCTAGAACCAAAAAAAGAATTAAGGTCCTCTAGATACAAGGTGTTAAACAGACACGACTGGAGAACAATACGAACCCTCCTACGCCAACCACCATCTAAAAAACTAGTATCGCCGAAGAATTATTGAAAAACCGCAATTCCAAAGGACGAATTCCCGACCGCAAAGCTCCATCTATTAATTATTTATTTATATTAAATCACGTCATAACATATTTTCAAATACATCTTTTGGTTGAAAGAACTATAATTTAATTATGATTTTGAATAGGAATAATATAACTTGCAATTAATTAGTTTAACAAATTAAATATTTATCTAGGCAGTATCCAATACCAAAAATAAAATTAAAAATTAAAAGCTTCGAAATGCTTTAAGCAAAGTACAAAACATATACAAAAATTATGTTCAATCTTAAACCTGGGCGATAGCAACATCATCGCTTTTCCTTTGGGTTTTTTAAATCTAGAAAGAGCCCAAAAGCATGAATTTTTATTTAAAGTTGTTTAATTTTTCTTTTAATTTGTTTATAAAATTCTGAGATAATATATTAAAAGATGTATAACATGTTATAATTTGCAGGAGAAAGTGCATATAATGTTAAAGAGTAAATTGGAGATGGAAGTATTTTTAACTATATACCGAGATAATATATTAAAAGATGTATAACATGTTATAATTTGCAGGAGAAAGTGCATATAATGTTAAAGAGTAAATTGGAGATGGAAGTATTTTTAACTATATATCTTTAGTTCCATTTTCATTAGGAATGATGACACTTGCTGTAATTATTAATTAGGTTGGCTTGGCACATTAGTTTGAGTAGTTGAGTACTGTGAATTATAAATAAGTTTCAGAGTGAAGTTTTTTAACTAATTGTCATTGTGATCATTTTTATATTGTGGACTTTATTTTATGTCCCATCAAATTAGTCGCCAAAACTGCAGCTAGTTTACCTTAAGTACCATTCTCGGAATAAAGAGAAATATTTAAGAGTTCATGAAAAACTAATAAAATTTATATTAAAAACACAAAAAAAACAATTAATTAAGATATTATTTAAATTTTGTTCTTAGAGATTCTCATGAGCAATAGTGACACTTCTGCATCAATTACTATTTAAGTTGAGTATCCAATCTTTTGCCTTGCCAACGATAAGAAAAGTTCTGGATGTTGGATATTCTTTTGCTCGCTCCAACTTAGTGGTGTCAAATAACAAATAAATATCACATTCCAATGATAGAAAAAACACAAACACAGATTAGCAAGTATATTAACTATATATTAAATTTTTGAGATTAAACCTGGTTACAAAACGTGGGGACCCTAGTATACATACAAAATGATCTGCTCTCCTAAAAAATTCCCAACATAGTGATTTGGACTTGCACTGGACTTCGACATTGTAGGTTTTGAGCTCTTCTTTTTTTTATGGTTGTTCCTGAAGAAGTCGAGGGGCAGTCCCCTTTCTACAATCTCTACCAAAGTAGCCATACTTGTGACACAATTTGTATTTGAAAGGGAGATGTTCATAATCCAAGCCCTGAATGTGACACCACTGCCCCTTTCTACAATCTCTACCAAAGTAGCCATACTTGTGACACAAATTGTATTTGAAAGGGAGATGTTCATAATCCAAGCCCTGAATGTGACACCAACATACTCATGACAAAAATTGTATTTGAAAGGGAGATGTTCATAACCCAAGCCCTGAATGTGACACAAGCCATTGAGGTTCAATTGGCTTACCTATGGAAGCCCCTTTGAAAGGTCTACTTCAATGTAGATTCCTGCACAGGGACATTAGCAAGCCTTTGGAACTACTCTATCCATAAATTTCCATATGTTGTTATCGATGAGCTGAAAAGTTGGAGCATCCCAAAATATTAAGGGAAGATGCGGATGGGGAACTCAAAATAGCACTGCGTTGGAATGTCCTCCTTAGGATCAAAGTCAAGCGTCCATTGGTTCAAATAGAGCCCTTTTGGACCCAAGAAATAGGGCCACTTCAAAATATTAGGTCTCGAACTTCCTCAAGTTGGAAGAGGAAGGAAATGTATCCTCAACCACAGTGGAAGAAATTGAGTGATCCCTTCATCAATAGGTACTAGTGCTCTTCCATCAAGAATATATAGCATTATGGCTCGGCCACCGATCCATGAACCTTCCAATCAATGCTTTTTAAGAAGAAGAAAAAGAGCTTTACGTCTTGGAGACAAGATAGATTTGTTTACATTTGGAATCTTAGAGGCTTTTTTCACAAAGCTTATGCTCTGTCTTTGAAGAGGACCATTCTTCAGCAATTAGGGTTTGAAAATTAATTTTAAATTCTCTATTTCTTTGGTTAAAATCATTTCAAGGCCAGGGTGCTCCATTTGCTCAGGAGTAGGGGCATCTTTCCCCATAGTCTTCACCACAAATTCCTCAGCACACTGCATGCTCGATCCAGGGTGTGGAGGCACTGGCATTGCATTCTTCTCTATTGACAATCTCCCCCTAGATTTTAGACAGTTTCCTCTACAGGGGAGGAGGGCATGTTGGAACCTCAAATATAGGGCACCATGACGATATCTCCCTTAGACAATACCCACCTCTCCACTAATTCCTCTAGGCGTCCTCGAGGAAGAGATTCTTTTGCAAACCCTTGCTGCCGATTGCAATAGGAACTCTGCTCCTCTATGCTATCGCTCATCTTCAATTCTTTTAAAATGCACCGCTTCAATTGAAGGGCACATGTTACACATCAAACGAGGTTGTCAAAGCACCTAGTGTCTCAGCACAATAATGGATGTCATATAATAATTCAACATGTATTTGTATCTTTAAGAACATGTAAAATTACCAATTGAATTCCAAAATCTTCTTTTGGGGATTACAGTAATTTAAGACATCTTTCCTGCATTGCTCTATTATGCACTTAAAGTTGGAAAACAACAACTAAGGCTAACTTCAAGAAAAGTAAAGATTACAATAACGAGTTGGGAGTCTTTAAGAAACATGTACAACTGCAAATGCAGAGATTTCGAAAAGCCTCACAAATAAATACCAAAAAAGACTTGCTAATACCATAAAATTCAAGATCATGAATTCATGAAAGATCTTTGAGCAAGTTTTGCGCTGCATCTAGCAGCTTGAACTGCTGTTCCTACTTTGGGAAAAATCCAGCATCATGCAGACAGCTCTTACAAATCTTAGCATCTTCTGTTACAGATGTGCCTCAAGGCATTCTTTGGGGATTTTTCTCCATTATAAACAAACAAACACCATTAAACACAAGGCCAGTCTGAGAAGTATAATACATATTTAGATATCACTGGTAAGCACCTTGCGAAGAATCTGGTTTGAAGTTGCACATTCCTCACAAGTATCGGTTAATAATCGGAGGAAATGAAGTTACCGTCTGAGATTTCAACTCCAGATACCAGTCATATCACCGCCCAAAGCACTTCAACACTGTTGATGTGAGTGTTGACGAGAGAAACCTCATGCCAGTAGACCCTCCAGGGAAGTATGAGATAACATAGTATGACAAGGCCAACACCTAGAGAAATAGAACAGAGAACGAAGTTATGAATCAAGATATTGGCCAGTGATAACATGCACGCACAATTTCCAGAACAGTTTAATCAGCTATCAAGGACCACTGATAAACAAACCTGTACACCAGAGAAAATAACTGATAGAATATAGCTATGAAGCACCATTGACACATAAATTGTAGCTGCCATGCTCCCAATGAATCCCACGGTGAATGGAAGTCTCTATGCAAATCCAAATAATCACAATAAGGGCTTGGAAGCTGAATAACATTATCATATTATGGAGCACTCAAGTCTTCATCAATATAAGCCCACATGCTTTGAGCAGTATTTTTGTAAGCAAAAAATGCCTAAACTGAATAATTTCCATATGTCATCAAACATAGAAATCTCAACAAGAAATTCATTAGAAAACCATGAATGTAACATTGTTCCATATAAAAAGCTAATCATTAAAGAAGGAAATAAATTACCTCTTTGGAACCCATGTGGGCAAACTGATTCCTCACACCTTTTAAAGCGAAAAAAGAAGCTATAATAAATATGCAGCCAAGAGTAAAGCATATTGCGAACTTCTGAGGCATCACCACCATTACTGGAAGAAACATGGTGAAAGAAATAAAAATGAAGAAGATGCCCGTGGCCAGAAGCAAGCCAAAGTACATGATGGATTTTCCTGAAGGCATGGTGCTGGCAACTGACTGAAAATTTCCTGGCAAATCCCGCACTCCTTTTGACACACTGTAAAAAGAGAAAAGAAAAACTAATGAATGAGAGCTATTCAACTGCAGATTCCATATAAAACATGTTTATAACTGATTTAACGAGGGTGAAAACATGCAAGACATCTAAAACATTGGATGACTAGAAACTGAACCAAATAACTCCAAAATCACAACATGCATAATGCAAATGCAAATACAAAATAAGCATTTGGGATGTGATGTCTTGAAAGAAATAAGGAAGAACATTTTCCAAAGTCCTGATATGTTTAATATAAAGCTTCAGAAACCTGCTCTCAGATAAACAATGGTGACAGAAAATATGGTGAACCAGAATTATCAACAGACTCATATCAGACTTGTCCTTACCAATGGATTTTGCTTGGACAGAGCTACACCTTAGACAATTAACAGATCTCACAGTATAACAGCCAATCCTTCTTCCTATTCATCTCAGCTTATGGTCAGATTCAACATCTATCAAAATCAAGTTACAAGACAGCTAGAGGATGATTGTACAAATTGTACACATAAATCTGATTATCAATTGAGTACACCACCAAGAATGAGTGAAGCCCTCATTTTTTATGTGGTTGCAAGGTAGTCATTATAACCAAGTAATCGACCAGCTAACTCTCACGAGTGCTTCAAATTTCAACAATTCAACTACATCATACTTGTTAAGTATCATATCTGGCCTAACTGGCATATATATGTAAACAAGTAACAAAAGCTCAAGAGTTCGACTCAAGAATAACTAGTATGAATCGGAATGGCATGTCACAAAATGAGAAACACAAAAAAAGGAAGTGGGGAGGGAAAATGCATGCTGTCGGTGATTTCAACTGTTGCACTCATATGAAGTTCAGCCATGCCCATGTCGTTGGAAATGCAATTAAGAAATTAAAAAAAATGAAACAGTAATAAATTAGAACATATCCTGGGAGTCATTTCAATTGTCACTCCCAGTCAAACTCAAGTATTTTGTGAATACTGATAAAAGTCTCTACTTTGAAATTCTCAAGTTGTTCCATGTTTTGAGATGGACTATAGGTTTCTTATTTCATCTACCACCAAGGATAACACTATAGTCTGAAGTTTTCCATTTTTGTAATGTCTGCTGTACTTCTTTGTTAGAATGATACACAATGAATTCCCAGCTTTATTCTGAAAAGAGTTGCAGAACTTTGCTAGCCCTTTTTATGTGTATATCATTGCTCTATATTCATTGCTGCTTTTTCTGTAATCATGTGCCTAACATACAAATTAGAAAACATTATTTTAGTGTCATTATCCTATCTTAGATCTACAACTTATTTTCATCAAAATTGCTACTCATGATGGACTGGCTTCTTGGGCATTCATCAAAATTTGCTAACAGCAGACTCCCAGTTCAGCTCTCTGGAATGAGTAGGTACTGCAAAATTCTTATACTCGTTTGGCAGGGACAAAATATTGCATGATGCAAAACCCTGACAAAGCCTCAGGTGCATGTGGGGAAATAATAACATCAGCAATTTCATCTATGCTTCCTTACTTTACCAAAAATGTGACGTTAAGGCACTCTTTCTCCAAGAAACCTACGTTACTGGATCAGCCTGGGTCTGATCCAGGATTTGCATGTCCACGGATAAGATCCAGATCAGATCCATTTCCAGCCTGCTGGAGACATAACACCCATGGATCCTCACAAAAAACCTCATGTAAAATAAAATAACACAAAATAGAGACAATAAAAAAGAGGACTGAATTATTTTCCATTGCAGGTTTCTGAGGGTGATGGGAAACCATTCGTATCCATTTCCATGGCATGGCCCTGTTCGAAACTTAATCACTCTCTTTCTTGTCCCCTTAACTTTGTCCAAATGATATTCCAGAAAATCTTTGTATCAGTTCAATACAACTTTACAGAAAAAGTACTTACCTTTTAATACAGAATTTTGAATGTTAATACAGATGATACGTTTAAATAACCTGTACAGAATTAACAAGCTTGATTTAAATACCCTATAATGCATGAATGTGAACTCAGATCTTCCTTAGTTGCTGAAGTTCCAACTAAAATAGATAAAGCTAAGATGTCCCTGTTATGAATGGATTTACAGATTAAGTTCTAAAGACTCGGTGTATAGTCTAGGTGAACCCATCATGGAGAATGAGCAATCATTCTATGTGCAAAGTTCAAACACGAACTATCTACCAATTCAATAGATACATATTATAATCTTAAGTTGATGGAGTGATGCTTAGTATAAACTGATGTCGGAGTGTTACCAAAACTAGCTGCTATTTTACTCTAGCATACCCTCAAAGCAGTGGAATGGAAACGCTGAAGGGAAACAGGGTGGTTATGCTGCTCAAAGATAGGAGTACTTTTTTTGGATGGTCCATGAATAACTAATAGATGACGTCAATGGCTAATCAAGATGAGATATGGCAATACCAGGGAAGTGGCAATTGCATGGAGTAGTGAGGTGCTCTACAGCCCAGCATGGGGGAAATGTTGTACTTGTCATGTAATGTACATGACAAAAAAAAATTAACTAAACCAGCATAGATCCATCAAAAAACCAGATCTATCTATAAAGCATTGAGAGGCATCAAATACTTGAGGTGTACATGACATGAAATTAAATGATAAAAAAATTACACCTCAAAAAATTTGATCCTTCTCGGTGCTTGATAGATCCAGGTTTAACATGGATCTATGCAACACTTGGGAAGTGGTGATATATATGTGTAAATCAAGCCAATCAAAGGACTGAACTTAAGTGATTTATTTAGTGTTCCGCGGGGATGCATCCCCCGGGGTGGGGAATGTGCCCCCACGTTTCCAGGACAAGGAAATCCTGGGAAAACATTTCCCAAGGGATGCCCAGAAGCCCCGTTAGGGGAAACGCGTTCCGTCACTGGGGAAACATTTCCCCACGCGTTTCCCTGCGCTTCCCCCAAAAGGGGGACGTGGGGAAATGTTTCCCCGGAAATTTCCCAGGCCCGAAAGCGTGGGGGAGTGGGGGTGCATTCCCCACCTTGGGGGGACGCGCCCGTGGAACACTAAATAAATCACTTAAGTTCAGTCTTTGATTGGAGGGAGGGTAGCTTGATTTGCACATATATATCACCACTTCCCAAGTGTTGCCATGCCTCATTTTGATTAGCATAGATCCATATTAAACCCAGATCTATCAAGCAACACGTGGGGGTCGCCCAGAAGACCCTTCTCGGGGGACACCTGTTAGAAATTAACTCTGGCGGTCTTCCTCATGAGTTTTTGGGTGTGTTGGTCATGGGGGGGGACAAAGTGTGATCCCTAGTACTTTATTTATGTATAAAGATGTTATGTAAATAAAGTGAGTTTGTACTTTTTTTTTTTAAGTGAGACTTAAATTGTGGGTCCCATTTGTTGTTGTTATAGCTATGTGAGGCATCCTCACTAGCCCAGCCGACCTACAGATGTAAAACAAACATTAAATGTATTTTTATATTGTAAAAGGACAAGTCGGCCCACTAAGGGAATTTAAAAAAAGTAATGTATAAATAGAAGTGTTGGCTCCCTGATTTCACCATCCAACTCAAGCAAGTTCTCTCAAGTGGAGTAGTTCGCATTTTCTGGGTGCTAGAAAACAAGTGGAGCTGATTTCTTGGGCATTGACTCATTTTGTACTTTTTATCTTCTTTGTACTAAATCTCAAAGTAAGAAAGAGTTGTTGGGTTTTTCCCGAGTTTGGGTTTTCCCAGGGTAAAGTGTTGTGTCTATCTTTTATGTGCATAGTTGTTCTTTCAGTGATCCTTTTATTGCTTATATATTGAAATTACGCTGCTATAAGTAAAAACATTGACATAGTTTCAGAGCTATACTGAAAGTGACTATTTCCAGAAGAACTAGGGTTTGAATTTTCTTCAACTTCCAACCATCAAATTGGTTCGATCTTTCCTTCATTGAGCCTCAGCAAGGAGAATTTTTCTGTGCAAAGAGATTTTCATTCTGATAATTTTCATTTTTGACCTAATTTTTGAGAATTAAGGTTTGTTGGTTCTCAGTGTTTTGACCACAAATCAAGAAGAAAAGAAGGTCCATTCAACTTGCCTTAGGAGGGTGAATTCATATGTGGAAGTGGTTTTCTCAAAATCCAAAATTCATTTTTGACCTAGCTTCTGCTAGGGTTTCTGCAGATCTAGTACCCAGTCAAAATGTCAAGCATCAAGGTTGAAGATAGGCTTGATGGAGCTTCAAATTACTACTCATGGAAGTCTAGAGTGCTTATTGCTCTAGAAGAAAATGATTTGCTAAACTTTGCTACAGAAGGAGTGACAGAACCAGTAGAAGGTTCAGAGAAGACTCAATGGAAAAAGAATGATGCCAAGGCAAGGAGGATACTAATAGATTCAGTTAAGGATCATTTAATTCCTTGGATTTCTCAAAAGAAGACAGCAAAGGCAATGTTTCACTCATTGAAGAAATTGTTTGAGAATACAAACATTAATAGGGCTCTTGCCCTAAGGCAACAACTCTCAAACATCAAGATGTCTAGATCAGACACCATAGCTTCATACTTCATGAAGATCACAAAGATAAAAGATAAATTGGCAACAATTGGTGAAATTATTGCAGACAGAGAGTTGGTCATGATAACCTTGAATGGTCTCCCTCAATCTTGGGAACCTTTCATCCGAAGCATATCGGGAAGATCAGAAATACCAAATTTTGAAAGACTATGGGCAGACTGTACACAAGAAGAAACCAGACTTGTGGTTAGAGGCAAAATACAAGACCCTCATGAAGAAGATCAAACCCTCATTGCACATACCAAGAAGAAAGGAAAGAGGAACTTTGGACAAAAAGACAAAGTCAGAAGATAAAGTCCTAATCCTGATCAAAGGAAGAAGAAGGACATATCGAAGGTTCAATGCTATAAGTGCTGAAAGTTTGGTCACTACAAGAACCAATGCAGTTCACAGAAGAGGAAAGAACATGCCTTTGCAACTGATGTAGATGAAGAAACTCCACCAAAGAGGTCAAGGAATGCAGAAGATGATGACCATCGAAAGGAGTTCTTCTTCTAGTACACCAATGATTGTATTATCTCTAGATAACGAGATTGTCATTAGTGTTGTATGAAGATCCAGGTTGCAGTTAGCTTCTAAGTAAGAAGATAAAAGGACTCCAGTGATCCATGCAAGGAGGCAAAGATCAAGAGGGAGCCCACACAAAACAATAAAAGATAAGTATTTTCATTATCATTTGCCATTATTGCTCTTGTAGATCAATCTGAATGTTCATAACAGTTGTATGCATATCTGTATTCTTAGAATCAGGAAGTGTGTTATGCATGTTATGATATAGCATGTTATATGATTGAGATTGACTAGCAATAGGCTCATATTATGCATGTGTTGAGTAAGCATCCTGTAGTGTTGTACAACATTCCATGAACCCTAGATGGAACTAGTCTAGGATGAAACCTCTTTGTTTACATACTGGAGCAGTGCACGCTCCTGACAGTATGTTCCAGTAGAGATAGAAGGCATCCAGATAGTCACCAAGTATGTTCGGGATATGGATGGATATTGTGCTGAAGCATTGGCTAAGATGCTTACATGACTGTCTGAACTATTGTCATTAAAATATTATTTAATTTCTCGTGATTATGCAATGTTGTTGACTATTTGACGAAATCTGACTTGTAGGGAAAGACCATATAACTATGGCCTACGAGAGAAGGATGATGGGACTTGTTCTGAAGAGCAAGTGATAAATGTATAGTCATCCAGATTAAGATCCCGTTGATACTTAGTATTTGAGAGGGAGCAGAATGCCCAAAATTGACTCTCAAGATCAGATGGCGAGTTGGCTTTCAGAGAGAGCCGACAAATCCAATAGGTTCTGTAGATCCGATGGATCTAGTTGATCCAGTAGAGCCCACAGATGTTCCTAGAGATCTTGCTATTGGCAGGAAGAGGCCTATTTGGGCTCGACAGATTTTTGAGGAGGCAGAAAAGCATGCTGCTCCCCCAAGTACATTCAGGGAGAGCAAGAAACCTCGAAGATATTCAGGATACGTAGCATTGACGTCCCACATTATTGATTCTGAACCTTCCAGTTACGAGGAGGCTACCGGCCAACAAGTTTGGAAAGATGCTATGATGGAAGAATATCAATCCATCATCAAGAATGACGTATGGGAAGTTGTGCCGAGACCTGAAGGGAAGTCAGTTGTGACTTCCAAGTGGATCTACAAGATTAAACATGCAACAAATGGGAGCATTGAGAAGCACAAAGCGAGGTTTGTGGCTAGAGGATTCTCTCAAAAAGAGGGAGTCGATTATGACGAGACATTTGCTCCAATTGCACGATACACGACCATCAGATCAATCATAGCTCTAGTTTCAGCTATGGGATGGAAGCTACATCAGATGGATGTTAAAACTGCTTTCCTCAACGGAGTAATTGAGGAAGAAGTCTACATCGAACAACTAGAGGTTTTCGAGATTCATGGGAAGGAATCCCATGTGTGCAGACTGAAGAAGGCCCCGTATGGCCTCAAGCAGGCACCACGAGCATGGTATGCCAGGATTGATGGATACTTGGTGAGCTTGGGATTCACCAAGAGTGAGGCAGACTCCAACCTTTACTACAAGGTTGAGGATGGCAAACCATTGATACTAGTATTGTATGTTGATGATTTATTTCTCACAGGAGATGAGAAACTTACCGAATGGTGCAAGAAGATGCTAGCCTCTGAGTTCGAGATGAAGGATCTTGGTCCAATGCATTACTTCTTAGGTTTGGAGGTGTGGCAGAGACAAGATGAGATTTTCCTGAGCCAAGGAAAATATACTATTGATATCTTGAAGAGATTTGGAATGATGGACTATAAGTCCATGAACACACCCATGGAGATAAACCTTAAGAAGTTGAGTGACTCAGCTTCCGAGTCAAAATTGATAGATCCTACCATGTACAGATAGCTGGTCGGTTCACTGATGTATCTAGTTAACACTAGACCAGATATCTGCTTTGCAGTGAGTGCTCTCAGTCAATTTATGTGTGAACCAAGACAGGTACATTGGGTTGCTGCAAAGCATGTGCTAAGATATTTACATGGCACTGTAAAATATGGATTGAGATATGCTTCTAGGAGTGACATGAGATTGTATGGATATACAGATTCAAATTGGGCAGGAAGTGTCGCGGACAGAAAGAGCACCTTAGGGTGTTGCTCCAGTTTGGGTTCTGGAGTGATTTCCTGGTGCAACAGGAAGCAGCCCTCAATAGCATTGAGCACTGCAGAAGCAGAGTATATTGCAGCAAGTGTGGCGGCACGAGAAGCAGTATGGCTTCGGAAGCTCTTTGCAAGATTTTTCGAGCAGACACTTGAGCCTACCATGATTCACTGAGACAATCAAAGTTGTGTGAAGCTTTCAGTGAACCCTGTATCTCATGACAGATCGAAGCATGTGGAAATCAAGTACCACTATATAAGAGATATGGTACAGAGAGGAGCAATTCAGCTCTAGTATATTCCGATAGATGAACAAGTTGCAAACATTCTCACCAAGCCTCTTTCCAGAGTGAAGTTTGCGTACTTCCGTGAAAGACTTGGAGTATTGGAGAATGCTTCCCTCAGTGAGAGGGAGTGCTCATAGTCCAGGTAGGACAGGCGGTCCTTGTAGACCGATAATGAACTATGTTCAAGACAGGCGGTCCTTGTAGACCGATAATGAACTCTGTTCAAGAGAGGCGATCCTTGTAGACCGACAATGAACTCAGTCCAGTTAGGAGAGGCGGTCCTTGTAGACCGATAATGAGTTCAATCCAGTTAGAACAGGCGGTCCTAGTAGATCAACAAAGAGTTCAATCCAGTTAGAACAGACGGTCCTAGTAGACCGACAAAGAGTTCAGTCCAGTTACAACAGATGGTCCTTGAAGACCATAATGAGCTTAGTCCAGTTAGGACTGTTGTTCCTGTGAGGAACCTTTTCTCCAGTATGGAGAGGACTCTTGTATAGAGTATATTTGATCCCTGTATGGGAGATCGTCCTGTATTGACGATGTTGACCCTTTCTTATGATGAAGAGATGTACTAGTCCAGTTGTGACGATCAGAAGATGTACGAGTTCAGCCATGATGATGCCGAGATGTACTAGTCCATCCATGACGATCAGAAGATGTACGACTCCAGCCATGATGATGCCAAGATGTACGAGTCCAGTTGTGACGACCAGATGATGATTGATGAGTTCCAGCATGATGATACCTCTCTAGCTAAGAGGGAGTGTTGTTGTTATAGCTATGTGAGGCATGCTCACTAGCCTAGTCGACCTACAGATGTAAAACAAACATTAAATGTATTTTTATATTGTAAAAGGACAAGTCAGCCCAATAAGGGAATTTTAGAAAAGGGAATGTATAAATAGAAGTATTGGCTCCCTCATTTCACCATCCAACTCAAGCAAGTTCGCTCAAGTGGAGTAGTTCACATTTTCTGGGTGCTAGAAGACAAGTGGAGCTGATTTCTTGCGCATTGACTCATTTTGTACTTTTTATCTTCTTTGTACTAAATCTCAGAGTAAGAAAGGGTTGCTGGGTTTTTCCCGAGTTTGGGTTTTCCCAAGGTAAAGTGTTGTGTCTATCTTTTATGTGCATAGTTGTTCTTTCAGTGATCCTTTTATTGCTTATATATTGAAATTATGTTGCTATAAGTAAAAACATTAACACCATTTAAGTTGTGCATATAATTATTACCTTTTGTTATTTAAAAGTGCATTTAATGAGAACCCTTGATCTTAAGATTTAATCTTAGCCTTTCATGAGTTGATAGTTAGGGTTAGTTATTAGAAGTGAAGTATAAAAGAACATGAAGGGGCAAAGAGAAAACACACCAGCAGAAGGAGAGAGGGAGAATTGGAGAGTAAAGAGCAGTTTCCAGCAAGGAGAGGGAGGGCACAATTCCCAAGACGAAGAAGTGGCTCAATTTCCAAGAATGCTAGGGCAGAATCCTGGCACGATTTCCAAAAAAGACTGACAACAATAAATGTTCAGATCGTAGCGCATTAAATTGTTGTTACAGTGACATGATTTCCAAGGGAGGCCTGACAGTACTGTACAACAATTAATTATGGCACGTGTGGGTGAAGTTCTGAGCAGTTTGGCTAAAATTTCTAGGTATTCTGAGCATTTAATTCAGTCTGAACTGGACCATACAGCAGCAGACTGTTTGGCACGTGTGAGGGCTATACTGCTGCACAGAAATCAAGGTGTACTGTTGCAAATGAAAAGGTACAGTAGTGTTTTCTATGTCTGGTCAGTTTGCTTTCTGTTTCTCTCAGGAAGAAAAAAGATTGTAATAAATCTCAGTGTTCTTAATAAATTCTCTCTATAGGGTTTTGCCCTGGTCAAGGTTGACCAAAATTGACTGTGTAAAGTGTTAACGTTCAAAAATTGTGTGAATGAAGAATTTAGCATGGGTGTTTTAATTCATTAAAGTCTGCAAGTAATCTTTATAATTAAAACCTACAGACGCTAAATGTTTGACGAAATTACTAAAGGAGAAAATTTGTAATTTTGTCATTTTTCTTCAACGCCCAGAATCCCCCCCACGTGGGGGGATGCCCAGAAGCCCCCCCACAATTTTTATCTTTTCCAATAAAATTAAATGCAAATTAAAAATTTTAAAAAGTGTTATGGGGATGATGCTCCTGAGATCAAACATCTTACTACTCGCCTATCTTGTGTGTTCACTGTTCAGTATCTATTTGACTATTTCATTCTTCAGCATCTATTGCGTTATCTTTTACAAATTTAAAATTTGAATTTAGATATACATTGCATAATGATAATGATGATATTTAGTTTTTAGTTTTTACATGGTAACAGTTATTGTTGGGATTTATCATTTTTATATTTTAAATTAATTTTTATGATTCCGACATCCCCCCGTTTCCCCAAAATTTCCCTAAAATTTGGGGTGGCTTCCACACGTCCCCCTTGTGCATTTCTCCGCTCCTGCACTCCCTCGCCCCAAAAACTCTGTGGAACATTGGATTTATTGTGAACACTAAACATCAACAAATGACGGAGTTGACAGCAAATTAAGACAGTCCAACACTCCAATTTTTTGACTTGACTATATTTACCACTTTATTTTGGGTCAAACTAGTGTAATCGGAACTGAACTGGTTGTGAAAAAACCAGCTGGTCTGACCAGTTCAGAAGGTTTTCTGGTTTGAATTGGTGCCTCAAACAGAAAAAGGTCGGTTCTATATGTTATCAACTGATTTGTACAATAGTTGAAACCTTATTGAGCCGCCAGTGTTGGAACACATCAGTGTTCACTTCCAGAGTATCTGGGTTTCATATTTTTGGGTCTAGCCAGTTTTGCTTTTGAGTCGACATGACCATGGCCCCATGGGGGTTTGTATCAAAGTGTGCTAGTAGGGTCTGAGTGGCTCAGTTCCCCATGACTGGATTAAACAACTAAGGTATTCCAGGGAGTTTTTTCACCGTCAGATTATACTTTGCTTCAGGCGAAATATAATCTCTTGGTTTTTCTCCCGCTTCCTCCAAAGCTGGAATGCCCGATTTTGGAAATTTGGCCATGGGGGGTTATTAGGGTCCAACTATAATGTATAAACCTACTAGACACTATTAGAATAGGTTTTGGTCATGTCCTAGGTCTCTAGGACCCCCAGAAAAAAATTTCGAAAAAATTTTACCGAACGCGTCGAAATTGGGGTTTTTAATTTTTAATTATTTTTTTAAATTTTAATTAAATTTCTCTATAGTTTAAATAGAGAAATTTGAGTCTGTAATTATGTCAGTCATCCGGGGTCCGAACTTAGTGTTTGATGGCTCGTTTCATAAGCCAAAAATCACACATGACCCATGGAGCAGCTAAACCCAACTTTCGGATGTCAATTCGGCCTCATAATTAATATTTTCTCTGAAAAGTCATTTACAGATAAATTATTAATTAAAATAATAAAATTGAATATTTTGGAGATAATCCAAATCTCTCCAAAATTAATCAATTTGATTAAAATAAAGGGCTAAATGACATGGCAATGAGCATTTAGGAAGATTCCAATCAACTCCAAGCACTCCCAGTCAACCATCCAGTCACCAGAAGATTATCCACTCAAGAAAATTCGCCCTCCTCATGCAAAATTCGATTTAGTGACATGGCATTTGATGATTGGGTTGGTGGTTTTGCATTCAATGTAGAGTGGGCACCCTCATGACTCACCTTATCCTAAGCTTGGCTCCCTTCATTGATTCAAGTCTACACCTACCTTCTCACATGTGTCTCCACCATAACTAATTCACATCCCCTTAAACCCTCACGTCAATCTCCTTTGAACTCGAGTTTAAACCTTCTGGAGTGTGGTGAGTGGTTGTGACACTTCCCATGCTACACCTATGCGAGTTAGTACCTACCCAATGCCACTTACCATTTCCATGTTAACTCGCCCCTCCACATGTCTCCACACAACCCACTCGCATATCTACTAGATGCTCACGTCAATCCTCTTGTGCCCTCACGTGGAGCTTAGTTAGGGTGTGTTTATTGGTCACATATCATTGATTGACTTGGCTCTCATCTAAAACTCGAGTTAGTGCCTACCTTTTGCCACTTGCCATCCTTTTAACTAACTCGCAACCTACCACTCCTCAACTCGTGTATCTCCACATGGATCACGCCCTTCCTTGTTGTAGCTTGCCCATTCGTTGGTTGATACTTCCCATGCCTTCTACCACTCGAGTTTGCCACCTCTTCACTCCTACCAACCATCTAGTGCGAGTTGTCCTCTCCAAGCCCTGATTTGATTGGATTCCAAACTACATGCTCATTACTAATTCGACCTAGGGTTTTTAGCTTCAGTTTTTACTATAGAGAGAGGCCCATTAGGGGTTATTATCTCATGGATTTTTGGATGTAAAGTTACTCTGCCATTTTGTGATTACAAGCTATTGGCTTAAGGAAATAAAGTTAGACTTTGGAGGTCCATGTGATTTGTGCAACATTGATGAATGTTTCTCTTGTGAAGTGATATCTTTCCATGCTTTCAATTTCAATGCTTATGTGATTGATCAAATAACTAGCTTTAGAAGTCTATATTCTAGAACATAAGATCTACCATTTGTGGTTTGCAATTTGGTTTATTATGCAATGTTTATCAATGAGTTATATGAATAGGATGTATTCGGTTGTACTAGCATTTATATAACCTTGGTTTTCGTAGCATACTAGTCATATTTTTTATCTCACTTTGGCATTGAGTTGTTTGTCTTTGGATAGGTTTCTCCAAGTGTAGGGGGGTGTGAGCTCGGTTGCATCTAGCTCATCTTCACCATCACAAGTAATTCTTAATATTGTTGTCTTTCCAGGATCTATATAAGGTCGAGTTTGTTTTGAGAAGAAGCAAAGGGTTTTTGCTCTAAGATCCATCCATTTATATTCTTAAAATATTGGTTACCTTGGTTCTAAAAGGCTCTTTCTTCAAGCCTTATCATTTACTCCTTGATCTCCTTTTTCCATTGGTTTGCTAGGCCTATCTTCTCCATAGTTTTCCCTACCCTACTCCCATTCATCTTTGTCTTTTTGCCTCTCCCTCCTTTTCGTTCCTTCATCCTTCTTCCTTTCGTCCTAGTTCTTCTAAGTCTTCTTTTTCCCATTCGCCCTTCTCCCTCTTGCTTTCGTTTCTTTCCCTTAGCTTCCTCTCCTTGCTCTCGTCCTCTATCTTCCTTCTACCCTTCGCCTTCTCTTCAAGTTTCCACTTTAGCATTCCTCTCACCCTTCCTCTGGATCCATCCTCCACCCCTTCTCGTCCATCTTCTAAAGTGCCCTAAAAACATACCAAAAAACAAACAAAAACTTGATAGTGGTTAATATCTAGTCATCATCTAGTCTCATTTATCTTGTTAGTGGTAGATCTTGCATTTGTTTGTTAGCATTGTTAGCTTTGTGTTCTCTTAGCTTGCATTTCGGATCTCATATTAGGAATCTAATCCTTGCATTTTAAGTGGTTTATTTGAACATATAGGGAAGTGATAAGTTGCATGTAGCTTGTAGTTGTTTACAAAGCTTTTACATCTTTCAAAAGATAGAAATTTTGCACAAAAAATATTTCATTTTTTTTATACTTTAGATCTCCTTTTTAGCACTTTTCAAGGGTTTGTTGTTCGCTGGTCCGTTTCGCCATAGTTAAAAATTTATGTTAAAATCTCATGCATTTTCCACTTTAGAGTCAATCTTTTGAATCTAGACTTAACTAGTTTCCAACTGGTTTTATTTTGCTAATGATTAATGGGTGCCTTGTTGAGATGTTTTGATCTTATGTAGGTCATTTAAGAGAAAGATTTTTGATAGATCTTGAAGTAAGGAAATCTAAGCAAAACCACAAGAACGCCATAAGGAGTGATTAAAATTACAAATCTTGTTATCCTTTGCAATAAGCTTATAAGAGCTAGCCTTGTATTTCCATTTACTTCATTCTCGAAAGACCTTGTGAGGTTTTAAACCCAAGGCATTTGTAACCGTTTAATAAAAGTTTCAAGTGGAGGAGGCCTCCACTTTTTTGGGTCTTCTTCCCCATTTGGGGAAGAGTGTCGTACTTGGTTAACTTACATTTGTGGTTTCATGCTTTTAGATTAGTTCTTTACTTCAATAAGTTACTTTAAAGTCATCTTCCATACTTACTTACCCCCATGCTCTCCCGAGTAGGGTCTTTGACCTGAAAGAGACTCTTGGGTAGTTTAGTTTTATTTTTTGCATCTTCTATTATCTTGTCTCTCTTCCAAAGCCTTCGACCGGAAGTTGTATCCTTGAGATTTGTCTCAAGGGAAAGACCACATAATTTGTGGTTACTCTTCCTTCCCTGTCGGTTTCCTTGGCAGAGCTTTCAGCTAGCTAGAGGTTCTCAAGTGTAGGCGGTTCTAGTGGTTGATCTTGTTCGGAGATCAATCCCACCTATTAGTTTAAATCTTGTGAAGTAGAACACTAGTTTGAGCTTAGTTTTGTTTTATTTGGTAAAGTAGTTTTTGTTAAGCATTAATTCATATCTTTCAAGCTCATTAAGTGAATTTATCTTTCAAAGTTGATTTATTGTTTTTACAACACAACTGCTTTTTTTTTCTTTAAAATAAACCAAAGTCTCTTGAACTTGGCCAAATCCAAGTCAAGAGCACCCTCTGTCGGAGGGCATTTTAGTTTTGCATTATCCCTGCATTAGGCATTTTAATCTTAGCAAGTCTCTTGAACTTTGGTCATAAGATCAAGTCATGAGCGCTCTCTGTCGGAGAGTTGAACAAGGTTCTCTAATAATAAAATTTTCCACTCATACACCCCTTAATTAATTTATCTTGGTTTCTGTCCTACACCCGTATGCTCTGCCAACCGGAAACGGTTGGGCTAGTACTCAGAAAGGTGGAAGACTTGTTAATTTACAAGTGAAAATCTAATTAAAACTTTCACCCCCATAACCAACGAACCGGCGTTGTCATAAAGTATTTTAATCAGTTCTCAGGGGAGGCACCGGACCGCCCAATCTGCGACACGGTGGCTGGTTAGCATTGCGCGCCTCGCCGTGATTCCAGACAAACCCCGACAGGTCTCTTAAAGGAGCTGCTTAAAACTACTTTCCGGACACTCTTTGAACATCTTTGGTTTTAGCCCTAATAATCAAGACAATTAAAACTTTGAATTTACCAAGATAAGCTGCACAACGTTCTCACAAACTTTCCGATTCAAGCACTTGTATCAAGTTTTCACATTCACATTTAATTTTTGACTCCATAAGGCACTGGTCCTTCATCTTATATTTTGCTATCTTAAGTATCAACATTGGAGTATTTGCTATATCTGCGTGAAGTGATTTATTTATTGCCCAAGTGTATCTTTCATCTTGTATTTGCAACGTGGATTGCGTTATCTTGTCTTATATTTTAATTTTAAATTGTCTCTCATTTAAAAACTTCTAAAAAATACCCATCCGCATCACTACATCAAAAAACACTATAAATACAAGAGCCTTAGTGAAACTCTCCTTTAGGGACTACCCCCCTTGGCTTCGTTAGGAGTTTGCCTAAACAGACGAGCTGGGATTCAGGTGACAGTACCTGGCTCATTGCTTGCCCCCATGGCCACACCTCTCCCCACTTGTAGTGAGGGAGACAGCTTTCGAAAGATTTCCGCTGCTGGTGTGCATATTGGCGGACAACACTATACAGAACCGGCCCTCCTCTTGGTATGGATCCGGCCTATTTTGTAGAAAGCCATATGTGAAGGTTCAAAGCATGAAATTTAAAAAGAAAAGAAAAAAGGTAAACCCTAGACTTAGTAATCATTGGCAATATTAAATGGTGAATGTCACTTTTGCTTAAATTTTTAACATTACCATTAACTGTTTCAAGATGTTTGAGAGTGGTTTCAACCTCATCGGACTTCAACTGCAAAAAGTAGAAATTTTGATCCCATACAAAATACAACAGGCTTAACAATTTTCAGGATTTCAAAATTGCAATGTTTTCACTGGACTCTATCATGCATGAGGGTATGGGATTGGCATTTAAGCAAGCACATCAACCCCTCTATGTACCTTGATGTTGGTGGTGCTAATTGTTCAGGTTGATGTTGGTGGCCTCAAAACTAGCTTTTGAAGAATCCGTAGATTATAGGCCATTTATTGATGTACTTTGGTTCATATATGGATTGCATTCGGTGCTATTTTGGTTGTATGCAGTCTTCCTTGCTATATACATGAGAAACTTTGCATATTTGTGTATAATGGTTTGAATTCTCATAGACGCACATGAATATTTTTGCTTTCAGAATTTGAATATTTTATGTATAATTTGGTTGACCGGTTTTGTGATCCATTTTTTTCCAGTTTTTGTCTGGTTCTGGTTCCTAGGGTTGGTCAGTTCGATTATCAGTCCGGTTCTAATAACTATGTTGTAAAACTTAGATTCAGAGATCACTACTCCCTCTGAATCACCCTGAGACCTCAAGCGGTTTGAGTCTCGATATCAATACATGCTCATAAAGATATAAATTATAAACTCAACAACTAGATCTCTTTACCAAAACGGAAACACATGCAATCACACATAAACACTGAATATACCCTGGAAACCCCAACTGGGGAAAACCAGCAAACTATGGGGCTATCTTCTCTCTCGATCCCAGAGCATATATATAAATGGACAAGTACAATACAGTATTACCTCAAAGGTAACTCAATCCCTGAACCGGACAAACTCTAGATCTGCATGCATCAACTGATGCGTGCACTGGAAGAATGAGCCCTAACTGGTAAACTGGATCTTGTTAAAATAATGTAACTGCGGAAGATATTCTATTTATATTATTGTATTCCTCCTACGGGAGTTGATGGTCATGTAATTAATAATGTAAAGGTCATTGAAAGAATCAATGTAAACCCTAAGACATGTGTCGGCTCAGAAAAGCCCCTAGAAGATTATTATATCATGTAATTGACCAGTCAAGTAGACAAGTCGGCCCTGTTGGGGAATTTGTCACCCCAACGGAAGAATATAAATAGAGGACCTCTCTCTCACTTCTATTCACTCATTCACTCAAGCAAGTTCGCATAAGTGAAGAAGAGAGGTGCGCACAAGTGGAGGAGTAGCTGTTTTGTCTTGGGGTTATCTTGTACTTTGTGATTTCTATATTGAGGAAGGCTTTGTTGGGTTTTCTACCCCAAGAAGGTTTCCCAGGATAAATTGTGTCTCTTGTCTTTTATGCTGTGCTTGTTTATCTTTCAGAAATTGTTTATATGCTATATGCTGCTCAAGTAAAACTAACATGGTATCAGAGCTAGCCTGAAAGATTACATTGTGCAGCCACGGAAAATTAGGGCTTTTGACAGAAGGAGAATTTTTGAGTTTTCTCTGCATAGGATTGATCCTCTCAAGAAAATCGAACCTTTGAGCCCTAGATCGAACTTTTTGGTTGGGCAAAAGGTCGAGCTCCATCAAACCCTAAATCAGGATTTTGATCGAAAGTGAAAAATTAGGGTTTCTACAAAAGTTGAAATTTTTGGAATCTATGACCACGGCTGGATACTCCTCAGAAAAATCGAACTTTTGAGCACAAGATCGAACCTCTTGGTTGGGCAGAAGGCTGGGCTTTATCAAACCCTAGTTCGGGATCCTGTCCAGAAGATCCGGAAGTTTCAAGGCAATTTTTGAGGGGTCAAATTTTGCAGATCTCAAATTTGAAGTATACCAGCTTGATCAACTCTACAAGGCGCATCTTTCTATCCTTTCAGAAATTTGAAATTCAAAGTTTGAATTTTTAGGGCTTCTCTGACAAACCCTAGGTCAAGGAGGAGCAGATCTCAGAAGGGCAAATTTTCTGATAAGTCTCAAACCTATTTCTATTTCCATTTGAAGTACTCATTATAGCAAGATGACAAGCAATACCAAGCTTGATGAGAAGCTTGAAGGAGCTGAGAACTTCAGATCCTGGAAGTATAGAGTCATGCTCATCCTTGAGGAGCATGAGTTAGAAGACTATGTGAAGGAAGGACTTACAAAACCAGAGGGAGATGAAGAGAAGGCAAGGCATAAGAAGAATCTTATCAAAGCAAAGAGGATCATTGTTGATTCCATCAAGGATCACTTGATCCCCCATGTGTCTTCCAAGAAGACACCAAAAGAAATGTTTGATGCCTTAACAAGTCTATTTGAAGGAAAGAACATCAATAGAAAGATGACCTTGAGAAATCAACTCAAGGGTGTGAAGTGCATGAAGTTTGAAACCATGCACTCATACTTCTCCAGGGTATCCCAGATCAAAGAACAATTAGAAGCCATTGGTGATATGATTGAAGACGCAGAAGTTGTGATGACTACTTTGAATGGTCTCCCCCGAGTTTGGGAACCATTGGTTCATGGCATTTGTGCCAGAAAGAAACTAATCAAGTTCAGAAACCTATGGGAAGAATGTGTCCAAGAAGAAGAAAGAATAGTCGTAAGAGAGGAGAAGTTAAATAACGATGAAGACCAAGCTTTAGCTACTCATGCTAAAGGTGGAAAGAAAAGGAAGGACAATCCTTGTCCTCGAGAGGACTCTCCAAGGAGACCCCAAAAGAAGAGAAGGACCAAAAAATATTTCTCTTCAATTGAGTGTTACTCATGCCACAAGACTGGACACATTGCTAGGAATTGTCCAAACAAACATGGACATCACAAGAAGCAAAAGAAGAGGTTTCATGCTCATGCAGCGGAAGATAGTGATGATGATGACAAGACCCGAAATAATGAAGACTCCAGTGAAGAATATGTTCTTATCTCAGCACTCACTGGTTCAGTATCTCATAGGAGTGATACTTGGCTAATTGATAGTGGAGCTTCAAAGCACATGACAGGATACAAAGAATCCTTGTCTCATCTTATCCAGAAGGAATCTCCACACAAGGTAAAACTCAGAGATGACTACCAATATCCCATCAAAGGAATGGGAGAAGCCTCTTACAAGTTGAACTCTGGGAAGTCCATGAACATGAAGGATGTACTTTATGTACCTAGGTTGAAGAAGAACCTTCTATCTATTTCAACATTAGATAAGAAAGGTCTTCATGTTGCATTTGTAGATGGTGAAGTTCTCATGTGGCCTAAAGGGAAGACTATTAATGATGCAGTAGTCATTGGGGTAGAAGAAGGAGGACTTTACAAGCTAAAGGGTCATGCAGATGCAGCAATGATGGCTAGTACCATGAACCCCTATGAGCTATGGCATAGGAGACTAGCCCATGTACACTATAAGGCCTTACCAATTGTAAGTAAGGTAGTGACTGGATTACCAGAGATCCAGGTGGATCATGAAGGAGTATGCAAAGGGTGTGCTCAAGGGAAGAGCACTAAGAACCCATTTCCAAGTAGTGACAACAAGGCGAAAGGTATTCTGGAAATTATTCATTCAGACATTTGTGGACCAATGTCCACCACCTCTCTAAGCGGGTATGAATATTATGGGTCTTTTATTGATGATTATTCTCGCAAAACTTGGATTTACTTTCTGAAGAACAAGAATGAAGTCTTTGAAAAGTTTAAAGAGTTCAAGGCTCTCGTAGAGAATCTCTCTGAAAAGAAGATTAAGATCCTCAGGTCAGATAATGGAGGGGAATATACCTCAGGAGACTTCAAAGATTTCTGTAAGCAAGCAGGGATTAAGAGGGAGCTCACTGTCCCTTATAATCCACAACAGAATGGTGTAGCCGAAAGAAAGAATAGAACGATCATAGAAGCAATAAAAGCTATGATCCACAATCAAGACCTACCCATGCATCTATGGGCAGAAGCTGCCAGAACCGCAGTGTATGTACAGAACAGGATCTCTCATAGTGCTCTTGGCAACAAGACCCCTGAAGAGATGTTCACCGAAAATAAGCCTGAAGTCAGTCATCTAAAGATATTTGGATGTCCGGTGTTCATCCACATTCCAAAGGAGAAGAGATCAAAACTAGAGCCTTAGGAAAGAAGGGAATATTCGTGGGTTATAGTGAGCAATCTAAGGCTTACCGCATATACATCCCAGGATTCCGTCAGATCGAGATTAGTCGGGATGTCACATTTGATGAAGATTCAGCTTTCAACAAGTCTAAGAAGACTCATGAGGATGAAGTGGAGCAAGAGGCTCCCAGAGTTGCAGAATCAACCAAAGAACCAATTCCAGATGTTGAAGGTGATCCTCTCCCAGAGGATCATGACATGGCAGAACCTCAGAGACCTAAGGAGATACCTCATGCAGAGATCTCTCGAAAGAGAAGACCATCCTGGGCACGTGAATTAATTCAAGATGCAGGAAAGTATGGTGCTCCAGAAGGCTCCAGTAGAGAGATCAAGAGACCAAGGCCATACTCCAGCTATGTTGCCTTGATGTGCAATCTTGTTGAAGAAGAACCAGCTTGTTTTGAAGAAGCAGTAAAGAAGAAAGAATGGTTGGATGCCATGAATGAAGAATATCAGTCCATCATCAAGAATGATGTTTGGGATGTGGTACCAAGACCGAAGGACAAATCGGTTGTTTCATCAAAATGGATCTTCAAAACAAAACATTTAGCAGACGAAAGCATTGAAAAGTACAAGGCAAGATTTGTAGCTCGGGGATTCTCGCAAAAGAAAGGAATTGACTATGAGGAGACCTTTGCCCCGGTAGCCAGATATACTTCGATTAGAACCATTCTTGCCTTGGCAGCCAAGATGAGATGGAAGCTACATCAGATGGATGTGAAGACTGCTTTCCTGAATGGAAACATAGAAGAGGAAGTATATATCGAGCAACCAAAAGGATTTGAAGTAGAAGATAATAAGTTACATGTATGCAGGTTGAAGAAAGCATTGTATGGGTTGAAGTAAGCTCCCAGAGCATGGTATGGAAGAATTGACAGCTTCCTGATGAGCTTGGGCTTTACCAAGAGTAAAGCGGATTCTAATCTTTACTAAAAGATTATGAACGATGAACCCATGATACTATTATTGTATGTGGATGACTTATTTTGACTGGAGAAGACAAGCCTATTATTGAATGTAAGAAGAGGCTTGCAGCAGAATTCGAGATGAAAGACCTTGGCAAGATGCACTATTTTCTAGGTCTTGAGGTATGGCAGTTTCCAGACGAGATTTTTCTGAGTAAAGGAAAATACACAGTAGAGATCCTAAAGAGATTTGGGATGCTGGATTGCAAGGCCATGACCACTCCGATGGTGACAAATTTGAAGCTTTTGAGTGATGCTTCTTCAGAGAAAGTGGATGTCACCATGTATAGACAGATTATTGGGTCATTAATGTATTTGACCAATACTTGTCCAGATATATGTTTTGCAGTTTACACTTTGAGTCAGTATATGGTGGAACCCAGGAATGTTCACCTGATTGCAGCAAAACATGTGATGAGAAATATGAAGGGTACATTGGATTATGGACTCAGATATGCCTCAGATAGTGAGTTCAGACTATATGGGTACACAGACTCAGATTGGGCTGGAAGTGCTGAAGACAGAAAGAGCACTTCAGGATGTTGCCTTAGTTTGGGATCAGGTGTGATCTCATGGCTCAGTACAAAGCAACCCTGTGTTGCACTCAGTATAGCGGAAGCTGAATATGTTGCAGCTTGTTCAGCTTGTGGTGAAGCAATGTGGCTTCGCAAGATGTTGACAGGATTGTTCAATGCAAAGATTGATGCTACAGAAATACTCTATGACAACCAGAGTTGCATCAAGTTGACAGAAAATCCTGTGTTTCATGATAGATCGAAGCACATCGAGATTAAGTTCCACTATATCCGGGATATGGTGCAGAGGGGAGCTGTGAAGCTCGAGTATGTTCCTCCAGAGGAACAAGTTGCTGATGTGCTGACTAAGCCTTTGGCTCGTGTGAAGTTTGAGTACTTTCGAGACAAGCTTAGTGTGGTCCAGAGGGACCTCTCTAGGAAGAGAGATTGATGATGCATATTCGAAAGGATAGATGCCTATCCAAGAGGGACGGAAGATCAGTACCTGCTGACTGATAGAGTTCCTATCCGAAAGGATAGATGCCTGTCCGTAGGGATGGATACCTCTCCAAGGGTGAGGGAAGATTAGTACTGGCTGACTGATGGTTCCAGCTCTCGCGAGCTGATGCCTGTCTAGAGGGATGGATGCCTCTCCAAGGGTGAGGGAAGATCAGTACTGGCTGACTGATGGTTCCAACTCTCACGAGTTGATGCCTCTCCAAGGGTGAGGGAAGATCAGTACTGGCTGACTGATAGATCCATCTCTCACGAGTTGATGCCTCTCCAAGGGTGAGGGAAGATCAGTACTGGCTAACTGATGGTATCAGTACTTAGTTACTGATTGTTATTGCAAGTGTTCCAGCTGATGGTGCTGCTGATGAGGATGTTCCAGCAGATGGTGTTCCAGCTGATGATGAAGTTGTTCCAACTGATGGTGTTGCTGATGAGGATGTTCCAATAGATGGTGTCCCAGTTGATGAGGTTGATGACAGCAGAAGATGTTCCAACTAATGAGGTTGCTAATGAGGATGCTCCAGCAGAAGATGTTCCAACTAATGAGGTTGCTGATGAGGATGCTCCAGCAGAAGATGTTCCAGTTGAAGAAGATGTTGTTCCAGTAGATGATGTTCCAACAAGAGGATGATTGTTGATGATGTTGTTGATGATGTTGCTGCTGATGATGATCATACTTCAGCAGATGATGATGTTGTTACTCCATAGATGTTGCCCCAAGACAGATGATGATCCAAAGCCTTCCTAAGACATATAGAAGTTCACAAGTCAGTTGTGCAGATGTTGTTACCCGCGGAATACCTTCCTAGTTAAGAGGGAGTGTTAAAATAATGTAACTGCGGAAGATATTCTATTTATATTATTGTATTCCTCCTACGGGAATTGATGGTCATGTAATTAATAATGTAAAGGTCATTGAAAGAATCAATGTAAACCCTAGGACATGTGTCGGCTCAAAAAAGCCCCTAGAAGATTATTATATCATGTAATTGACCAGTCAAGTAGACAAGTCGGCCCTATTGGGGAATTTGTCACCCCAACGGAAGAATATAAATAGAGGACCTCTCTCTCACTTCTGTTCACTCATTCACTCAAGCAAGTTCGCATAAGTGAAGAAGAGAGGTGCGCACAAGTGGAGGAGTAGCTGTTTTGTCTTGGGGTTATCTTGTACTTTGTGATTTCTATATTGAGGAAGGCTTTGTTGGGTTTTCTACCCCAAGAGGGTTTCCCAAGATAAATTGTGTCTCTTGTCTTTTATGCTGTGCTTGTTCATCTTTCAGTAATTGTTTATATGCTATATGCTGCTCAAGTAAAACTAACAGATCTGAGTATCTCTGCAGGAGCCTCTGACTGATCTACCTCTCTATATCACACTGCTCTGATCTGCTCTGCTCTGAAGACTGCCTCTCTGGATCTCTGAAGAATGCAACCTCCACTGCGTGCAAAAGTGTGCCCTCCCCTCTGGATTTCTGATGCTCGTACCGGACCGGATCTCAGCAGATCTGAGCTCTAAACGTCACGAACCTTCCTCGAATGTTGAGGCAAGGCTACCCTGAATGTCTCAGACTCAGAATTGATCAACCGGGTCCCGAATGAGCTCCTCTCTCCTTGGGAATTGTGCCCTCCTCCAAGGGAACACGTCCTCCTCTAATCTGAGCAAAAACCACACTGATGAGCAATCTCAACTCACAGAACTGGGCGCCTAGTGCCTCTGGAGCTAGTGGTCACTAATCCAACTCAGATCTGACCACTCTCCCTCCTACAACAGCTCCTCTCTCTCTCAGACAGTCGCTATGCATGCACAAGTGCGCCCTCCCCACTCCTGATCTATCACTCTCTGATAAAGCAACTGAGCAACCTCATCCGAGGACCCCCTACCTATATATAATCTCACCAATGAATTAGGTTTACCAAAACCCTAATTCTCGGTGCATGCAAAAGTGACTTTTGCATGCAACTTTTAATTACTGACAGGTCATGCATATCTCATGCATGCATAGGGAAAAACACCCCGGAAGGTCCACATGCAGCCACCAACGAACTCATGCCACTGAGTAGAGTGTATCTCACCCTCTACTCCATCCTCATGCCTATACACCTAATGTACCTCCATGCAAGGCGTCTGAATCATGGAGAACATCCCGAAGTTACCATAATCTAACATATGCATCAGACTTTAAATTCAACCATGAACTTTTGAGACTAATTGGATCAATTTGGTAGGGGTTCATATGCTCAAGTTAATAACCTCAAGGATGAAACACAGATGTAGCTTTATGTTGAACACTGGAGTGGATAGAAATCAAACCCAATACTTGCCCTTGGTTGGTGGATAATACTACCACTCTGTTATATGGCCCTGCTTTCATGATGGGCATCCTTACCAATTCACTATCAAGGTTTGGATTTGATCCTGAACAACTTCCATTCCAAGCTACACTTTGAGTCGAGTCTTCTGTCCACTACCACAAAGCTTAAGCTATATGCCCCTTTTATGATATGCACTCCAAGGGGTTCTACATCTAGATGTGGATTGCCAACTCCAAAAATTAAACATGTGGCCAATGAATTACCATGAGCTAGGTTTTAACTTGACGACGTTGAAGAACAGATTGAAGACCTTGTTGCATGTGACTTTTTTTGCATTTCAATGAGAAAATGGAAACTAAATGAATCAATATAATACAACTCACCTCCAAGGCAGAGGAAAACAGAGCCATGCCCCCAGATATGTTGAGTCCAATAAGATATGCATTGTGTCCGAGTATTTCACATTGGATCACAATAAATCCATAATCCATAATCCAGAGATGGATATTAGTCAAAACAACACCCTGAACATACCGACCCCCAACAACCAATTGTACCACGAAAGGAAAGACAAAACCCAAGATGAAAATATAGGCAACATTGTACTTGTAAAAGCAAGAACAGTGGCCATGTACACAAATTGGATTAGAAAGAATCTGAGAAAAAGACTAGAAAAATTGTTGTGAATTTTGTGTTTGACATTGGAATTGGAGCAGTTGAACCTGGCTATAAGCATTGATCCATATAATTACAATACCACTAGTTATTCCAACAAACAATAGTCACCATAAAAGTGATTACATGTTGGCAAGAATCCGAGAAGCTACACATCTCAAAGACTTTGCGGTTTTGGATATAAATTCAATGATATATGAATGCATTTCCAAAGTTGAACTTCATACTCAGGTTAGCTTGTTTGGTTTTACAAGAGAAAGAGGCCGAAAATATTAGTACACCCAAGAGGAGGCAATTCAACTCTTCAACATAGATAATGGGAGAAGAAACTGAAGAGTTCAACTCTTCAACATAGACAATGGGAGAAGAAACTGAAGAGTTCAACTCTTCAACATAGACAATGGGAGAAGAAGGTGAAGAGTTTGAAAGGTATTCAGTTTACAAAGATAATGTGGACTATTGATGCACAACACAAGATTTGAAGACACATTTTGAGTGTTGCGGGAATGTGGATCGCATCACCATTCCCACAAACAAGTTTAGGAAACCACAAGGATATGCGAATGTGGAGTTCTCATATCTAGACAATGCTTACAAAGCCTTCCTCAACCTCCATGGCTCCATCCTCTGGTCATGAGAGATCAACGTGTCTTGCAAACAAAATCCCAACAACACTAAGTGAGACATGGCATGCCATTTTGAATCCACGCTTTGATCACTGATGGGATATTCGCAAGATTGTTGACAACTACAATAGACAAATTAATAAATTAATGACAACCTCAATAAACAAGCAAACAATGGATGCCTGCACTCACTGGCACCTCCTTCGGTCATGATGAGTGTCTGATGTGATCCTACATGTCATTCAATTGACAAAGGTAAAATAGGTTCTCCCATTGTGCTCGCTTGTTGACACTCAAAACTTATATGGTAACTAAACATTTTAATGCATATACATTGCCTCTCTAGAGATTAGCATCAAGAAGGATTGGAAGTCCCTACACAAGTGGTAGGAAGAGCCATACTTTTTGAATGGACAACATCAAACAGATCAAGCTTGTGTTGCTCTCCAATAATTTCTAGGCTCTACGCCACTCCAATCTCCCAAACTTGTTCTATACCCAAAATGAATCCATAGTGCACTATCCACCAAGTCTTCTTGTGCAATCTCGCTACCAATGATTGTGTAGCTCTTGATCTCATGGCCTCTTGTTGCGAGCACCTTGCAGAGAGTATAAGCATGGTGCTCCATTCCACCAGGGACTCCTCTCACCAACCATTTCTTCAAAAACATGGCCAAATGCAACTTTTCTAAAGTGGTCAATTCGAAGCAAAGTAGATTTGTATCACTATTTATCCCAAGAAACATCCATAGCTACCTGATCTATTGTCTGATTGTTAAAAAACCAATACTGCATTAAAAGATGAATAGAGCTAAAAACATGGATTCCAGTAACCTATTTCTTCCTAGAGCCTATCCATCTATTTGTGCTCGAGGCAATGAAGACTTGCAAGTATGGCATCGATTTCCTCGGCAGTTATCTATTTGTCTTTTTCCCTTGCCTTTGCACTCCATTGTTGTTTCCTTCAATGGGAATTATGAGTATCCTTTAGAGCATGAAGATGAAAAGGTAGTCCACATTAATTGCTGCAATTTCCTAGCAAAAAGTATCCACTAAATTCAACATGCCCCTGGACATGGAGACATGAACAAATACGATAGGCCGCCATTGAAAAAGCAAAGTGCTTAGAATCTCAGCAAAATGGGAGGCTGATGAGGAGAAGTTGTTCTCGAGCATTCCCTCTCGATGACAAAAGCCTCTGCCACGGAGGACCCTACCTTTGCCATAGGCCAAAGGACGTGTGAAGGATAGGTGGTGGATGGTTTTCAAACATCTTAAACAGAAAGGACAACCGGTATTGGTGATGAAAATTTGATAGGTTCGCTCACTTAAAAAATAAAAAACACCTTCACTGTAATTACTCATCACAAAAATAAATAATAATAAAATCTTAGTTGATAGTAGTTTATAAAGAATGTTTATATGTTTCCAGTTCATGGGTTTTTGTTGACTATACATACATACATACATACATATATTGTTGATGTTTCTATAGGTTGCAACATCAGACAAACATTCTGCAGACATTCTCCCAGAGGCATCATGTGTGTTGCCCAATGGCTAGTGGAGAATGGCCTTGGCATAGCCTTGATTAGTCATGTGTGTTGACTAAGAGTGAATAAGGTTCGAGGTGCTTAGCCTTGATTAGTCATGTGTGTTGACTACGAGTGAATAAGGCTAGAGGTCACATTGCGAGGGAGTGCTCTGTGATAGAGTGATCTATTCTATATTAGAGTGAGCTGACTTGTTTATTTGATAGGGGATTTTATCCCCTTGTGGAATATACAAAGTCTAATCTAATGTTGAATTTGACATAGGCTATAAGAAGTGTCTGAGACTTCTTAGAGTGGGGTCAAATCAACATTAGAGCTCTATGCATGAATAGACGTGCATGTGAGGAGATGAACATCAACAAGGACAAGTTTTCTATGATGAAGAAATAACCAAGAAGTCAAGTCAACCATTGAAGAAGTCCCAGATAGCATTGAAGAAGTCCTAAGGAAAGATTGAAGACAAAAAGCAAGTCGGCCCTAAAGATAAAATAAAAGATAAAGATCAAAATAGCAAGTCGGGCCCAACAAGAAGACAAGTCGGCCCCACTGGTGAAAAAGTCAAGTGAACTAAAGAATATAAATGAAGTGCTCCAACGTTTCATTTTTACAATCATCATCCAACATCTTCTCTGCTACATTGGTGTGCACTTTCCAAGAGGGCATAGCAAATATCCAAGGAGTAATTATTGGGGTTATCTTATTGTCTCTAAAAGTTCGCTACCCTTGCTAGGGTTTCTTGTGAAGAAGGGCGCACCTTTCCATCTGCTAGGGTTTCTCTTCATGATTGGTATTGTACTTGAATTGGACTGATTTCTTCTAAGAAAAGTTGGTTGGGTTTTCTCCCTATTGGGTTTCCCGGGATAAAATTCTTGTGTGTCTTGTGCATAGCTATCTTTCTATGATCCTTTGTTTCTGCTGCAATTTAAGTTGATATTTTCAATGTGCAATTATTCAATGAAACTGTGGGATAAAATGAATGCTTGAAATCATTGTGAAGTAATTGTCAAGATCTGGAAATAGATTAAAAATTCAACATATATAGCCAAAGGTTCCCGATCGATATTGTGGTTCATAGTTGCATCGTTCTCCATACGGATATTTTGGAGAAGAGGGAGGGGATACCACAAGGTATTCCTTGGATAAAAGTACATAAAAGAGAGAAATGTGTTGATGTCAATTGGGGAAGTAAAGCCCTGCTATTAAGGTGGAAAAACACCAAAAACCTTCAAAGCTTAACTAAGATCCAAATATTGAAGGTAAAGGATAAGAAACTAAGGGCACAGAGCTATGTTGCAAGGGAGTGTCGCCCCTCCCCCCTCGCCCACTCACCCCTTGCTTCACTCCCAAAGCATACTCTGAGGAGGAGTAACCTAGAAGCAACCTTGGAAGTGCGCTTCCAAATCACTCCCTCCTAGAAGCGTTTTTCAAGAGCGTGCACCCATCAATTTTAAAACACTCCCTACCATTGTGGGGAGTGCATCGCGATCACCACCCCCAAAGCACTCCCAGGAGGCTCCCAAAACACTCCCAGATGCAAAAAAACACTCCCTAGTCGCTCCCATGCACTTGAGCAATATTTTTTGGCTTGCTTGTGAAAACCAAGGCAAGGTTCCAAAAGGTCAAGTAAATCATGGCTAGGGTTCCTTGATGGATTAAAACGCTCTTTACTCCATTTGCTCTCTTCTATTTCTCATTTCATTGATATATGTTAGGGTTTTGAGTGGGCTTCTTGCTAGTTGTTGAGGAGAATATTTGTGAGAGCATGGAAGGGAGATTGAAGACTACCATAGTTACATTCCATTGCCATCGAAGAGCTAATGAGGTAGGCTCTAAGCTCATTCTTGCTTGTCTTTTTCCATGTGTTGTAAACTTGTATATTTTCTATGTTGAAAACACGAATGTTCTCTTCTCCTACTCTTTCCCATTCCTCCTCCCTCATTTTATTGCAAGAAGCATGCTATTTCTCAATAAGCATGATGGATATGTGGTTTATCCTTTTGATTCCATCTTTTATTATGATATGGGAAACCGAATACCAATGATGAGGAAGAAGTAGGAAGTGGAACATACCGTGGAAAAGGAGAAAGATGTGGAAGGGGATGATGAAACTAACAGTGATGATGGATTAAACCCAAAGAGATTTAACACACTAGTGGAAATATAATCCAAATTGGATCCACACGAAGTATTCAAATGATTATTGGCTCCAGGTAACGCAAGGTGCTCAGCAAATCAAGCAATTTGGTTGCACAATGTTTAAAACCTGAACTCGGCCTTGGAATTAGTTGAGGGTCAGCTCGGACTCAAGTATGACTTGAACTGATTTGAATTTTATGACTTTGTTTACTAAAAAGTACATAAAATATTAAAATTTTAATGAAAAGAATATATTTTAAAGATTCGAAATCATTAGAGACAAATTATGCAAAGTTTGCTCATCTATATACCATGTAAGGTTGAATATATCAAAATGACACCGAGTAATACATAAATGAAACAAAATACATAATCAACAAGGCTCTACATGGCCTCTACAATCCAAAACAAAACATGCTACAACGTACTAGCCTACTACATCTCACTAATCAACGTGATCAATCATCAAATTGATCACCATTGTTGGAAATGGGATCATCGAAATGAGCTACAAAGCCATCTTTAGCTCGAACTCGTAGAAATCCTAAAGGATATCTACAACTACAATAGTAGTAATAATAAAAGCATGGCTAGTGCCTACCATGTCTGGTGCTACTCCTACTAGTGGATCCGAATCCAAACCAATCCACCCCAAGTCATCAATATCAAGATTAAACTTTGTCAAGTAAATTTCCTCTACTTGTTGTGAGCCTTGAGGTTGGATCAATATCATTCAACACAATGGGATCTATATCAAGTCATTTGTTCAATAACTAAAGCAATTATTTTCATTTCTAGAACTCCAATTTATTAGGAGTCGAAATCGCTATTTTTGGCATGTTTATTTTCTAGTAGGTCCATATTTTGCAGGTGGCATGTAGTGAAAAGCAGGGTGAAATTTGGTGTCTTTTGATGGTTTAGTGGACTTGTCTTCAATTCGGTGCAGAGTTGTTGACTGGAATTCTAAAAACTACTAAGTCTATTGAATTTCGATGGGATGTGAAATTCTATTTTGGTCATATGAGGTCTGATGAGGTTGGAACCTCTCTCAAACATCCTAAAACAAATAATGATAATATAAAAAATTATATTATCATTCCAGGTTGGCTTGTCTCATTGTGTCAAGCAAATTGTTTTTCCCCCAAATAGCACTACAGTCTATAGGAAACCAAACAGGTACAGACTCGACTGAGTTGGATAGGGTTTGGTACCGAACTAGTCGTTTCGTACATCAAACCAATCCTCAAGTCATTTTGTTGGCCGAGTCATTTCCCTTGAGGGTCAACTCAGTCGAGTTTGAGTCCAAGTCCAAATTTTAAAACACTTTGGCAATGGATGAGAGGGTCGTGGTCACAAATGCAAATTACAAGGTAGGAGAGGTAGTTGACTATGTGAAGGGCCCCAAGCTAGATTGATTGATATCCATGCCTCCAATTAATGTCACGATGTAGATGCAAGAATGAGAAAATTTAAAATAAAAAAGAAAGATAAATAAAACACAAGAGAACCAAGCATTAAAGTGCAGACAAAAAAGAAATAATGAAGAGAAGTGTTGGAGTTGGGGAAGCTAAACAGTTGTGAATGTCTGACGTTCCAGCTAAACCCAGCAAAGCACATTTTCCTATAAAATGAGGTGAAGCAATGTAGAAGGGGGTCATTGGCTGAGATTGTGAAGGGAATGTTGAGAGTCAAACCATCCACTGAAGTTCCATTCTCACTATGGTCTGCGACTCTGCACCAACAATATCACATGTTTTTCAACAGGATGAGACCGGCTGCAAGTTCCTGCGATCTTGGCAAAGCAGATATCCTTCATAGTCAATATTAACGTGGAACGAAATCCCACCTTTCCGTCATGTCAGTGTACTAATAGTATGCAGTTATAGCTTGTAACTTTGCACAACACCCCCACCCCTCGTGAAAGGTGGAGGTGTGGGCTGGGCGTAGTAGGGTGCAAAGTTCATGAGTATTGATTTGCTATTTACACTGACGGACATCTTGTGTTTCCACCTTATTACTTTATCTAGGTGAATTGGTGGTCTGTCCTAGATTGATTTGCTCATTTTAGGAGATCATTTTTCTTTTTCCAAGACCAGTACAACAAATATAGATGATTTCCAAAATGATTTCAATGACAACAAATATTACCTCTGTTTGTAAGACATCAATCCACCCACACAAAGAATTTGCCCAAAAAAACATGAATTAAGCAGGTCAAATAAGTAATCCAGTGAAATACAAAATCCCTATTTTAGTAAATTTATAATTTATTGCAATCATAGACCTCAGTTTTTGACATCTAACCTCACGGTTTCAACAGGCATAATCACCTATCCAGAACGAAAATCCCTTTGTGCATTTGTTTAAGGTTAATTAAGTATTGAACCATCCACCGAGATTCCATTCTCTCTGTGGTATGCACCACCTATATCACGTGTTTTACAACAGGATGAACCCGGGTGCAAGTCCCTGCACTCTTGGCAAAGCAGATATTCCTCGTCGTCAGTATTAATGTAGAACGAAATCCCACCATTCCGAAATGACAGTCTACTAATAATGTGCAGTTATAAGCTATAACTTTGCACAACGCCCCCATCCCTCATAAATAGGTGAACGGGTGGAGGTGTAGGCTGGGGGTAGTGGGGTGCAAAGTTCACGAGGTTTGTGGGGGTGAAGTTGTGCAAAGTAGAAGCCAGAGCGGGCCACAAGGTGTGATACAGTTACGGTCAGCCAATTGTCAGTACCATAACAAGGAAGGATCTTGACAAAGCAGATATTCCTCAGATTTGGCATGTAGGCCAAATGAAGTATGCTATTTGCCGTGCAGCCCTTCGGAGCATATTGGACTTAATAATGATGATGGTAATAACTTGAAAATGGAAATCCCTACGTGGTAAATTAACAACTTGGTTATTACATTACTCACATGTTGAAGGTGCCCATAACTGAATCATTTGCAGTTCTGATCAAAGGGGCGAAGGATTCAGGCACCGCAGCTTCCAGATCTCCTGAATCTTCCGACTTGGAGGCGGCATATGCATTCCAATCTGCCAACAGAGAAGGCGATTTTTGCTGGTCGGTGCTACTGGGTCCTCCCATAAACCATGCCTGCGCTGTCCTCTGCATTTTTTAGCGACCCAAAATACCGCAACCCCCTGTCCTGCCTGTATCTATTGCCCACTCACCTCGTAATCTAGACCAGTGAAAGACTGCGGTAAAATTAGAGGGCACGCTACAAATTCTCCTTAAGCCCTCGTAGCCCTCGTATTATAGGTTTGTAATCAGAAAAATGCATGTGAACCCATTAAAATTTCGTAAAAAACGAAAGCCAATATTGCTCCTTGAATCTTGTAAGCTTGAATTTGTAGTAATTAGCTTCACTTGCCTTAGAAAATGGAAATCGTTTCATTTTCATAGTATGTAGGTAGTGATACAATTTGGGGGCATGAAGTTAAACTAGCAATTGCACTTACGTTGCAAAAGTAGTTATGGATAACTTTAGAAGTGTTCTATCTTGTGTTATTAAAATATTTTAAATAGTATGTGAAACATGTTCCACTTTATAACTTATTTTATATCTTAAATTTTAACTAAATAAATTCTATTGAGTTTAGAATTTGTGAGGTTGTAGTCTATTGGTAAATTAGAGCAATGCAATGTAAATGGCCTCGATTCTATTTCCAAATATCCCCAAACCGCCGTGCTCTTCTAACACATTTGATGTTCTCAGTGCATTGTAGTCATGATAGAGACACAGATTTCCATAAGGGGAAACACCTTATGGGATAATTAAGTATGGAAATTTTTACCAAACTTCCATTTTGAAAATTTGAATTGAAATAAATTTATACAAAACAAATTAATAAGGATTTTACATGTTGATGAGAAAGAGATTGTGACATTTTAATACAATGCTCTATTTCTCAGTAAGTAGTGAATGCTCAACACTTAAGTGTAGAAAAATATCTTACGATAATTCTCTTAAGTTCATATAAAACAAGGATGAACATCTAAACAGCACTTGGTCTACAACTCTCTCTCTCTCTCTCTCTCTCTCTCACACACACACACACACACACACACGCACGCCTTCATTCCCTCGGAGGGATATGAACATCTAAACAACACTTGGTCTACAACTCTCTCTCTCTCTCTCTCTCACGCACACACACACACACACACCTTCATTCCCTCGAAGGTTCAAGGTGTGTGCATGCGTGCGAAGCAATGATGCAAATCTCAAACCTGCATTTAAAAAACAAAGTATGAACATGATTTTGGTATATTCATAAGTTTATAGAGTTACAAGTCATTTACCAAGGTTTTATTCTCATTGTGACATGTTGCCACCGAAATGCGCACCTGGGGGGAAGCACAGCAGAAATCTTTCGAAGCTGCTCTGTGTGCCCTTGGGGGCAAGTCTCGAGTCGGGTGTTGTCACCTAATCCTGACTCCTCTGTTTAGGCAAACTCCTACCCGAAGCCAAGGGGGGTAGACCCTACTGAAAAAAGGTTTCTAAGGATTTTTAGTTTGTGTTTAAAGATAGGAAAGAGTGTTTATTGGGAGTTTTTTGAGTGAAATGGTGGATAAATAACCAAGTTTATTGCAAGCAACTTAAGCAAAACAACAGCATAATATCAGCATGAAATAAACAACAATTGTGAGATTGATAATAAGCAAATAAAGATGTTGTTGCCAAAAGAATGAAACCAGTGCCGATGGAGTCACCAATTGTAGGAGTGATGTTGTGAAAATGTTTTGCAATTGTTCTTGGTTTATTTTATTTCTGATGAAAAAGATGAGTTAATTAAGGGGACAAGGGGATTCCCGATATACCTCGTCGTACGGGGAATGTGTCCAGATTTTGATCTAAGCGGTTTCGCATGAGAATATGTGGGCTGGAACGGAGTCTCGAGAACGTGTTCAACACTACACCAACAAGGATGTAGTCTAACGGTGCCCTGAGGTCGCTTCCCAGTTGTTCCCGCTTCCTTTGCAAAATTTCCCCACTTTTGATCAAGTCGAGGCAACGTTGGATTTTCGTTTGTTATGGGGGACTTAATTTTATTAGGATGAATTGATCAGCTTAAATGTGGAAATTATAAAGTGAAAAACTACTACTTTTGATATTCCAAAGCTCAGAGAAGCCTGCGATGGATAGAGCATACGCAGATCATGCCAAATGTCTATTCCAATTTTAAAACTCTCTGATAGAGAGCGCTCTTGATCCACAAAAACGAGATTCAAGAGACTTTAAGAAAGTTGAACTCTCCGATAGAGAGTGCTCTTGATCCGCAAAAGCGAGATTCAAGAGACTTTAAGGAGCCTTAAAAACTCAAGAAATTGCAAAGAACTTCAAGAAATAAACAAAAGTTTTCTAATTACTACCCAAGAATCTCTTTCAGGTCAAAGACCATACTCGGGAGGGCAAGGGGGTTAGTGTTTAATTTTTCCCAAACATAAAGATAAACAAAAGTAAGAATAAACAAAACCAATATAACATAAGCATGAAACTAATCTACCAATAACAAAGATGCTAATCTAACAATTTACCTAAGAGTCTCTTTCAGGTCAAAGACCGTACTCGGGAAAGCAAGAGGGTTAGTAAATCAAACTTTTCAAAAAATAGTCCTAAGTAAAGATTTAAAGCAAATTCAAACTAACTTTAAATTGCAAAAATGAAACTAGCCTAACAAAATACTATTCTAGTGCGTGCGGTGCAGGTAGAAAGCAAATAATAAATGGACAAATACAGGCTTCCCCCAAATGGGAGAAGAAGGATGTGGGAGTCGTAATCCCAGTTGCTCTTTTATTAAGTTTTTACAATATTGTTAACTCTCTGATAGAGAGCGCTCTTGATCAGTAAAAGCGAGATTCAAGAGACTTTAAAAAAATCAAACTCTTCGATAGAGACCGCTCTTGATCCGCAAAAGCGAGATTCAAGAGACTTACTAGCTTGAAACAAGTTAAGGAGAAGCAAGAATTTGGAAGGGAAGTCTCTTGAATGGTTCAAGCTCCTAAAATTGTTTCCTTTCTTCGCTTTCCTGTAAAACAAAGCTAAAAACCAACGAATAGTAGATTTATTAATGTGTTAGTATGTTAGCTAGAAACACTTAATAATTACAATTTAATACTTGTAAATAATAGGAAATATTATGCTTGTTTAAGTACTAAAACTAGATCTAGATCTATGATTTATCGTTAAGATTCCTAGATCTATGAATGAAGCAAATAGATTTAAAAAATGAAACTTTTGAAATCAAATCTAAATGCTTTTCTTAAACAAGAAGGGAAAGAAGAGGTTGATTGAAATTTTTAATGAAGGAAAAAGGAAATGCTCAAGCCCAAGCTTGAACAAATTTAAGAAGTAGAGCACCTACAGTACAAGGGAGCATTAGATTTATAAAGTGGCGAATAAAGATAAGATGCAACTGAGCTCCGATCTCTACTCCACGCTTGATGATCTGCAAAACTAAGAAACCCTTCAAACAAGTGATTAGATCTAGTATGATAGGTTAAATTAAATAAAAAGTGCACAAGTATAACTGACTACAAAATGCAACTTTTAGATCTTAGATAAATTCACATAAATAAACAACTTGAAACTTCAAATGTCTATTCTAAGGATTGGCATATAATCTTCTTTAGCTAAATAATTAACACTTGCATGAAAGGAACAATAACTAAACATATATCACATAGGTTTACGAGCACGACATTCACCACAAAAGTTCTTGCACCATCAGTCTGACCTCCAAAGTCTCAACTTTATTCACATGAAAGATAAGCAAATTGCATTTACAAATTAGTCAGAGGTTCCTTGCCTCCATCATGAATGAGGAGCAAGCCTTGCTTAAATAGAAGAGGATATAAGAGAGGGGGGGCGCATGATAGAGCTAGGGTTTAGGAGGGTGCATCCCTCATTCAAAGGAGTAATCAAAGCATGAACTAACACCTTAACAAGTGCTTGGTTGCTGGGATATGATGAGGTTGTTGCCACCTCAAGAGAGGGGAGCCAACCTTCACTTTGGAAACATCTCCCAACTTAAATGTGCCACAAATGATGAATGACGCCCACACGTGAGGAAGGAGGGCGCAACTCTAAACTTAAATCACTCGCTACCTTAAGTTTGACTTTATAAAACATATGCTTATCCACTTTAATAAGGTCTCTCTCCATAATATATTACTTTTCCACCTCTTCCCCAAATGTTTTTCGATTTCCCAACTTTGTCTCTTAGTGTCATTTTGTAGCACTTTTAGCATTTATTTGACATTTTGTCACCTCCTTAAGAAAAAATGCCATAAGTGATAATTTTAATCACCTAAAACCTAGAAAAAGTGGGTCTTAGGCTAAAGAGGACGCTCTGAGTTTGAAAACGAGCATCTCTGTGCCAAATTCTGCCTCCAGACCATACTTTTATTACCATTTGAAAATTTCCAATTAAACCATTAAAAAATGGTTTAATTTTACGGAAAAAAAAATAAAAAAAAATAAAAAAAATAAATAAATAAAGTAAATAAATAAATATTTTTTGTCGAAATGAACTCAAACTCTTAGGGGACCTAGTGCATGTCCATACAACTCACTAGTGATGGCTAGCATGTAAAAATGCATAGACACTTAAGCTTTAAAAACCTCCCAAGGTTAGACCACCATGGTAAATACTCCAACTTTGGAGGTGTGAGTGAAAAACTCAGGAATTATACACCACTAAAGCGCAACGCATAATTCCTAAGGAAAAAACACTCTAGAGTATCCCCTTGATAGTTAAACCTAAGGTAGGCCAATCCTTTTACAAAAATACCAAGCTTAGACCAACTTATGATAATTCCCCCAAGGGGGTCTGGACATACAGTTATTACAAAGGGGCCAAAATTGGTCCTACAAATGACATCTGGACTTCTGAACACTGATGATGAACATTGAACATGTTCATAACTCTGGCGGCTCACAAGAAATCCAACTATGTTGCAAAATAGTTGGTAATATGGACTACCTCACCTAAATTACACTTTGGTAAAGCAAAGGGGAGAGGAAGTTACAAGTTTTTCAGTGAATTGTGGTATAATATATATCTAGTCTCCATATCTAAGCTGATAAAGTCCATATTATGGTGTGCTTGTCTTGGATGAATTTGACATAATAGATACATCATGTATCATATGCAGAGCAAGCCCTTATATAATTTTCTGGACAAATTTGGCAAAATAGATATCATTTATATACACCAAGGGAAGTTTGTATTAAGTATTGCAAGTCTTGGGTACAAGTCATGGGTGAATTTGGAGAAATAGGTACCCCTCATTCTATGGATTACTTTGGTGTAGGTCATGAGTGAGTTTGGAAAAATAAATACCCTTAGTGCTTGCATCACTCAAGTGCAACTCATGGGTGAATTCGACATAACAAATACCCTTTAGTGTTGACATCAATAAGGTACAAGTTATGGATGAATTTGACATAACAAACATATTTCAATCTCTATGTCACTCGGGGTAAGTGATGGGCCCCTAAAATTCAACATTATTTGGCCCATATTGGTGATACCTAAGGTCAATTAAGGAGCTAAAAAGGATTAGTTTGTGTGATTACTGATTAACTTTATGAAAAATTCCCTTAAATACTATGTATGTTTGTTGAATGAATATCTGAAGCAAAGTGGAAGAGATCAAGTCATAACAACTAGCCCAATCTCCTTCAACCAGTTCACTAGACAAACTAAGACATGATTGAGAAATTTAATGGATTATGTCCCCTAATCATTCTCATGAGTTGTCACCACTTAAAGAATGACTCAATGAGCATAAGAGGTCATAATTATGGAGGCAAGATCGAATTTCTCAAGGGGGAGTCCATCCCACAAAACTAGCATGCATATTTCTAGTTAATTGGGGGACAACTGCCACAAATCAAGGAGCTGATTGCATGGGGATAGTTTGGAAGTAGTACGAATACAAGTAGGATTTGAGATGTTAGCTTAGCTTAGCTTCTATTATTCTCCTCTTTAGATTTTCCATTCATCCCTTATTAGTCAAGGAAAATTTGTATTAAGAGGCAGCTTTGTGCCTTATTATTGATGGCAAATTTTTAATGGATAAAAGCTAGTTTTGTTTATCTTCGAGTGGGTTCATTTAGCAAGGGTTCCAAGATCTCTCTTGAGTTGGTCCCACTCAAGGAAAGTCTTAACAATCAAATTAACACCCCTAGTCATGTGACAGAAGAAGCACATTTTTACTATGCGCCCGCAACATGAAGACAGAAACACAAGTACATTCAGAGACAAGTCCTCTCTGATCTAATCACTTCTCTCATAAATGGAAGGATTAGGTAAAGAAAGTCAAAACTTAAGAGACCATGTTCAGTAAATGAACCGCTCACCAAAGGTCCGAAACTAAGCCACACTAATCAAAAAGTGAATAGAAATGCATTAAAGTGCATTAATTGTGCTTAAAATATGCTAAGTTGTGCAAAAAGCCTAAAAACTATGGAAAAGTGGGTTTTCAGGTTAAAATAATCTAAATGAGGAAAAGGAGTAATCCCACATTTAGAAGAAAAACTTAAGGCTCATTTCCCAATGTTATATAAGAAAGGCATGGGAGGCATTGTAAAGTACACAAAGGAAGAGCAAAGGCATGCTGAAAAGATTCTAAAGGAGGAGAAGCTCAATTTCTTCAAAAGAAAGGGTGGAGAAAGGAAAGCTTATGGAAATGGAGGAGGGATTCACACCAAGATCCATGGTAGAAATGTATCTCTTCATTGTTTTAATATGAAATGATTCAAGTTTGTTCCATTTCAATGTTTGAATGTTGCTTATCTTGCATGATTTAGATGTTTAAAGTGGCATTAGATCTTAGCTTTGCTTATCTTAATTGATGAATAAATGTAGATCTGGTTTATGACTTGTGATAATCAGTTTAATATGCTGACATAGAGGCTCACCACTTGTTAGTAAAATAGCATGTTTAGAGTAGACACAACCCTACACTAATTGTTGTTATCAGATTGGCGACCATACATTTTGTTGAAATTTCTTGAAGTTTCTTGATTTTTCTTCATTTTTGGTGGTGTTCTTTCTTCAAATTTACTCCTTTGTGGCTTAAAGATCATTAAAAGAACCTTAGATCTAGCTTAAGAAGCTCAAGACCAGCCTAACTACACCTTTAATTCATCAAACTATCTCAATTTGCATTCAGATCTGAGTTTCTTGATTTGTTTAGTGTTTGGAATTTTGAGTTTCTAGAGTTTTGAGCTGGTAGCTCTGCGTGATTTCTTTAAACTCTGCTAAGATTTGAAACTTTGAAGATCTTAAAGCTTTGATCTCTGCGTTGAAACCATTAACTATCTGCGTTGAAGATTTCTTTGAAATCTCTGCGTGTTTTGCGTGTTCATTAAGCTCTACTCTGCGTGTGAATCTCAGCATAACTCTCAGCATTAAACTGTTAAATCTCTACATTAAAGTGTTAATACCTGCGTGAAGCTTTGTTGGTTTGCTAGATCTTTAACTCTGTATTAAATCGTTAATCTCTGCAAGTCGTGATCTATGTGCTATATCCCAACTCTTAACACTCTACCACGTTTTGGAAGTGTTAAGCATTGAAAGAAACTCACGAACCAGCCCTACGTAAATCCCTTTTTCAGATCTTACAGCTCTTAAAGATGTATGTATCATGGATCTACATAATGTTGCATCGTAGATCTTGAAGCATTGAATCATTAATCGCTTGCGTTGATAGTGAATGCGCTGTTGGGTTGGTGCATCTCAGCATCTCAATGCCCCTGCGCGTTTTCTTCAACCCTACTAGAAGATTTATTTAAATAGATCTTAAAACTTGTAAACCTTGCGTGTTAAAGCTGTAAAGGTTTTTTTAAAGATTCAACCTCTACGAAAGCTTTTCAAACTCTGCGTGTATGCATATGCTTCTTCTCTGCGTGCAAATGCATCTCTGAAAAAATCTTCATGTAAAAAGATTTTAAAAGCTCTAACCCTGATCCGTAGAAGGGTGTTAAAACCTTTCAGCATATTAAATCTTGGTTGCTCAATATTCTACCTTCTTTCGCGGAATCCATTGTCAAAGAACTTTAACCCTGGTCTTAAGATTCTACCTTTGCACATGAAACCTTTAGTGATCTCTTGAATGTTGTGTTTATTGAATTTTGAGACCATTGCAAAGATCTTTAGCCTCTGCGCGTGAAAGCTTTAAACTCTGCGTGAAAGCCACACACTCTACGTTGAAGGATGTCAACAGATGTTTAAACTCTACGTTGAAGACATCTTTAAACCGATCTTCAAACCTCTGCCAGCATTAAAACTTTGCGTTCAACTTTGAAAACCCTGCAATCTCAGCGTTAACTCTCCATACCTGCATTTTGATCATTGAAAGATTTCGGATCTACTAAGAGAATCGTGACTCTCACATGGCCTCCAAACGGTTCCCATCCGAGTTCTAAATTTAAATCTCAGCAATTGATTTCTTTAACTCTTAAATCTAAATGTGCTGCTGGTGAATCAGAATGAATTTAATGGTGAATTTGATGGTGAATTTGATGTTGAATGATGTTTTCATTTGATGATTGTATTCTGTCTAGTGAATACATTGAATGATGTATGATTGCCGGCGTTTTCATTTTCAAATTGACTACTGAATGGTTGCATGGTTCGAAGGCGTTTTTTATTCCCAAAGTTGTAGTGTTGAATTTCCAAAATCGACTGTTGATTGGTTGCATGTTGTTTGATTGAAGGCATTTTGGTTTTTAGTATTGAGTTTTGGTGAATGGTGTTTGGTAATTTCGAAACCATATTAAAATTGAATTTTGAATGCATCAAACTTGAGTGCTAAAACAACATTCGAACCTACCTTCTAGAAATTGTTCCAAACACTCATTTCCAAAGTTTTTAAATTTTTTTGCATATTTAGATTCTAATCTTTAATTTTGGATTAGAAAGAAAAAGAATTTTGCAAAATGTTTTTGAAGGTTTGCATAGTAGGTTCAAATCTTTAATTTTGGATTAAAAAGGAAAAAAAATTGCAATTTTTTTTATAAAGCTTGAAAAGTTTGGATTAAATTGAGATATGTTTGGAGTTTTATGCCTTTGAAGGCACCATTCACACACATTTGCACTGATAAACAAACCTTGAACGTCACATTGTGAGACAAATTGAAGACAATTTCTTTCCAAAAAACAGAAATAAAATTTGATTTAGTTACATTTTGTTGTGGAGTTGGAATTTTTTCATACTTTGCATGCACAATGAGAGAGAGTTGTACCTTTAGAGTTCAGTTTTCTTGAGATATATTGTGTATGAGGCACCGTATCCTCTTCACTCGCACCGTATGGTGATCTTGTGAATGAGAAAGTGTATCTCGCTTGTAATAGTTTAGGAGTTGATTTTTTCAAAGCATCTTATTTCGAGCCACCGTATCCTCTTCACTCACACCTTATGGCGACCTTGTGAATGAGAAAGTGGATCTCACTTATAACAGAGTAGATTTAATTTTCGCATACAGTTTTTCAAGCCACCATATCCTCTTCACTTGGGCCTTGTGGCGATCTTGTGAATGAGAAAGTGGATCTCACTTGTAATAGTTTAGAATTTAATTCATAAGCATTCCAAAGGGCTCTGCGTATCCTCTTCACTTGGGCCTTATGGCAATCTTGTGAATGAGAAATAGGGATCCCCCGTGTAATAGAATTAGATTCATGTTTACTTGAGATATCTGTTTGGGTTACATTGGCCTTTACACATCAATCATTATCCATATTTCAGAAAAAACTGTGCATGAACATACAAAATCTACCATAAATTTTGCATGTCTGAAAGAAACTCATGAACCTTTAACTCTTCCTTAATTTAGAATATTCATTGAATTGAAAGGTAGAGTAGTGAGCATTTTGCATTGTTTGGTTCATTTTCCTGTTTTCGAGTCAAAACACCACCAGTTTCACTTCCACTCCTGAAGCTAAGCAAACTACCCTTAAAATTGGCGCTTAATCTAAAATTGACAAAGTTTTGATTTTCATATCACCAACAAGTTTAGGTTAGTGCCCTAGATTAGATTTGGAGAGTTAACACTCCTGGGCTGCAAAACTTTGAAACTAGCATTGATTAAAGAGAGTAAATCCATTAGTAGCAAAAAACGCTTGTCGGGAAAGTGCTTCTGAAACATGCGTCAAGCACGAGGTCAATCTAGATAAGTAAAGGGTGGTTCCCCCCTTTTGCTTATTTAGTGGGACATGAGCTTATTGATGGGATTCTATGTTCAGTGACAAGTCCTTGGGGTGACATCACTGTTTCTAGAGTTTTTGGTTATGAGAGTTGTCCTCGACTGACAACTGTTCCGCCCGACCGTCGATTGTGAAGTGGTAACTTTAGTGGTTATTCCTAGGATATCACATAGGCTATTATGAGTGGGAAACACTTGCAATACCTGAGACAGACTTTGGAACTTTTACTCCTTGGGAGGGTGATTGGTCAGGAACCAACACTTGCACCCCTGGCGATTAAAGTTTATTGTAACTGTTTCTCGCACCTTCGCTTCTAGCAATTGTATGAGGACTTGACTTCCCTCAGCAGCTACTAGTTTTGGAAGGCCCTACAATCCAACTTTTCACTGAGCTTCGGTTCTTTGGAAGAGTAAGTTTGCTTGCTTGAAATCTCTAGGAATTTTTACTGTGTGGACACTTTTTATTTTGTTGAGTCTAAAAAGCCATAGGATTGTTTGATTCTTTTTTTTTCAATTTTTTTTTAAAACACATCCTTTATTAAATTTCTTCAAAGTGGATTCTCTCATAACCCACCAATCACGGCGGCATAGAGGTGAGTCACCAGAAATTGAAGGTCCCGCTACATTGCGGAGACAGCTACAAAAGACAAAGCATTTTGACTTTGAAACTGAAACACTTCTGACTTCAATTAACAACAATAGAACAGAAACACATCAAACAAATACTACAACATTACCTATCAAGGAAAACACATAAACTGTTGATCCTGTTGCTCCATTTGAAATTGAAACATTAGAAGACAACACTGCAATTCACGTAAATCCACCTTTGACAAATCTTTCAAGCCCAGTGGTACTTCACATTAGTGAACCATTGCACACCATCAATCCTATTTTGGCACATTTGGTACACATGCAAAATTCAACATCTAACCCCATGGCTTCATCAGGAGCACAAGGGACCCCATCATCACAACCTCAAATGGTTGTTAGAGGTAGAAATACTTCCAACATCCTTATGGCTTCATCAGGAGCAAAAGGGACCACATCATCACAACCTCAAACAATTGGTGGAGGTAGCAATACTTCCAACATCCCTATGGCTTCATCAGGAGCACGAGGGACCACATCATCACAACCTCAAATGGTTGCTGGAGGTAGCAACACTTCCAACTTGACCTCTACCACAACTCCAATAGTTAGTTTACATGCTGCTACCATAAGTTCAATGAGCACTTCAGTGCTAGTTGGTACAGTTTCGGGTCCCAATCCCAGAAGTACATCCACTTTTCCTGCAGGAATCCCTACTGGAGGGTATGCCTTGCCAAACTTGGGTTTCCCATATGGTTTGGCTACTCAAGGTAAAAACAATCCGGGAGTTAACCAAAATCCTATTGGCATACCAAACAATCTTCCAAGCTCTACCCCTGGGGGGAATCCTTCACTTTGGAACCTCAATATCCCTAGTGGAATTAATGGACCATGGAACAATAATGTTAATTGGGGTAATACTCCACAAGTTAGTGGAAGTGCCTCGGGAAGCCATTATCTAAACTTTCCTAGAATAAATCCTAGGGGCAATCCCATACCCCCAACAGGTAGCACACCGGGAGGTAACCCATCCACCAACCCCATTCCACCATGGAGTGGGCAGGTTCCAGGAAGTACCCCATCTTCTTGGGCACCACCCCCGCAAGGGGGCAATCAACCTTGGAACGCATATCCAAACCAAGGAAACATTCAATGGAGTGGTCCAATTCCAACTAGTAACCAATCTAATTGAGGTCCACCCCCGCAAGGGGGCAATCCACCCATGAATCCTAACCAACAATGGAGTGGTAATGTTCCACCAAGTAACCAATCTCAATGGAACATACCCCCGCAAGGGGGCAATCCACCTATGAATCCTAACCAGCAATGGAGTGGTAATGTTCCACCAAGTAACCAATCTCAATGGAACATACCTACCCAGGGGGGCAATCCATACATGCATCCTATTCCACAATGGAATGGACAACCCTCAGGAAGTAACCCATCTTTTTGAATGCAATCTCTGCAAGGAGGTAACCCTTATTGGAATGCTTCTCAAGCCCAAGGAAACCAACAGTGGATCCACCAAGCTTCACCTGGATATCAAATGTTTGCTCCGGCACCATCCAAGTCGCCATTTCTAGCCACATTGAATATACCAGATTTATCCCGAATGACCAATGAACCTGTTCTACATTTGAATGGGTGGTCAACCATACCAACCAAACTATCCTCAGACATACCCAAGTTTGACGGAAAACCAGGGTAAGACCCATCCAATCATGTGATGACATTTCATCTGTGGTGTTCATCCAATTCCCTAGTTGATGATAGTGTTAGGTTAAGGTTGTTTCAGCGGACCCTAATGAGAATTGCTGCGAAATGGTACATTGAATTGCCTCGCAATACATTCACAGATTTTTCATCTTTAGCTATGGTCTTCTTGACACATTTTCAATTACCTATCTGCTATGAGACGGGAATAGAACTTTTAACTTCACTTAGGCAATCCACCGCTACTCACATCTTGAATCACATCCATGAGTGGAGGAGGCGCCGAAGGCTTATAAAAGATGACATCCCTAACCCATTCTTAGCAGACTGGTTCATAAAATCCTTATTGCGTACTCTTGCCAAAGATGTAGCCATGTCAGGAGCCATGACTGAAGAACAACTCATTCAGAGTGCTCACCAAATGGATTTGGTATATTACCAATCGAGCACACTTTATGACTTAATACCTCATGCTGTAAGACCTGCGTCTGATCTAGCTAGGCCGCCAAAAGGACCTCATACCAAAGGTGTGATTGGATCCATAAACCAACTTGAACAGGTTACCCAACAATTGGGACAAATGTCAGTTCAAAATCGGCAACCCACAGCTGGCCAGGCAACTCAGCAATCTGCAACTCCTACCCAAACTTCTGAAGTACTTACGGTTCAAACTACAGACCCAAAAGGAAAAAAGAAGAAGCAAAAGAAGAAACCCAATGCTCACCCTAGGACAGGAGATGCACCTAGGGTGAATAATCTTATTGGAGGAAATCATGAAAACCGGAAGAATAAGTACCCTTGCAAAATTTGCCAAGGGGATCATCCTACTCATCTTTGTCCTCATATGGATGATATTCATCGCATGTTGGCACAATGAGGATGGCAACAACCACAACCTGTTGTCCTAACTCAACCATTCCCCCAGCAACAACAGATGGTTGTTGCGGCACCAGTACCTCCACCAGGAGGAAACCAACCAAACCCCCCACAAGGGGGCAATCCACCCAACGCTAATATCTTCATAATTGGTGAACATGACATTCATATCCAAACAAGGGCTCATTCTTACGACATACCTTCAAAAGATGCTGAAACAGTTGGATCTCAGCCTAATGGTTTTCTAAACATTGAAAAACCAACCATAGACATGGTGCCTCGACCTCCAAAAGGGGTCCTCCACAAAACAACACACAACCCCAATGCGCGAACTGCTTAAAACTATAATGTGGTTGAAGATTTAGCTCAAGCTCCTTGTGCAATGTCTTCCTTGGAGGTGTTGCAAAGTTGTCCCGCTCAACGAAAAGCACTATTGTCTGCCATCGGTGCTATTGATCCATCAGACACTAATTTGATCACATTTGACTTAGAATAGCCCACATGTAGTCTTCCCTCACAAATTGCATTCCAAATTAAAGTAACTTCACACGGTAAGAACATTTTTCGAACCGTTGTGGATGAAGGATCCTCCACTTGTGTCATGTCACTAGCTTGTTGGAAAGCTTTGGGATCACCCACCTTAGTACCATCCCACATAATTCTCAAAGCATTTGATGGTCATTCATTCCCACCTCATGGACTTATCATGGCTTGCCCAGTGGAACTGGGGGGAAAAACAGTTCAAGTAGATGTTGAGGTAGTGGATGCACCCATAGACTACAATTTTCTATTGGGACGCAATTGGATACACAAGATGACGGCTGTAGTATCTTCCGTATTCTGAGTCATTCGGTTCCCCCACCAAGGGAAGATTGTCACAATCGATCAACTAGATTACTGCACACCCGAAACTGGTCTCCACTCGAATGTACCCTTTGTGGGGGATGCAACGACGGTGATTCAGGATGTTGGGGTAGGAATGTTTAAAGACTCATCCCTTTTGGGAACTTTTCCAATTCCACCACCAATATTGACCCCTAACACTACCCCGATTTTCACCATTACATTGGAAGTGTACTTTCCATTAAGAGTTTTTTCTAACTCCATATCGGAGGTTGGTTCTACCTCATCAGTTGGAACCTCCAAAGAGAACATCTTAGATGAAAAGAATGATGGAAATACACATACTTCTGCACCACATGATGAACGAAGAGTAGTGTTCCCTTTTCTGCCGTAGAGCTCACTTATCAAGCTATTGAAATGGCCTCGGTAGAACCGGATTAAAATCCTCCCAAGATGGAGGAATATGATCCCTATACTTCACCTGTTTAGGCATTGAACTCTCATAGTACCCATGATCTCTTGGATTAGACTTTCTCTTCCGATGAAGCCATCCTAGAAGTCATGAACATCTCAGAATGAGTTTGGGAGGATATGCACCACAAATCCTTATTTCTTCCTAAAATTGATTCATTTGAAGTCAAGCCTGAAAATCTTTACCTTGATGATGATATGACCAAGTACCAATGCCCTATCCAAACACACAATGTGAGTTCGGAGGGAAACTTGGCAAACATTTCGAAAACCATCCCAATTGACATATCCATAAAACCTGGCATCATTGAGAACATCGACATAGGTGCGGATTGTTCTCCTGAGGAAATAGCACTTTATACTGCTTTATTTAAAGAGTTTCATGATGCGTTCGCATGGTCTTATGAAGAAATTCCAGGCATCGATCCCAGTATTGTGGAACATGAGATCAAAACCTATCCCAATGTTAAACCTGTGCGGAAAAAACTAAGTCCAGTGAACCCTAAGAAGTCCGCTGCCATTAAAGACGAGGTCGAAAAGCTTTTAAAAGCTGGATTCATCTATCATGTTCCTTTGACCGATTGGGTATCCAATCCTGTTCCCGTTAACAAAAAACAATGAACTATCCGGGTTTGTACCGATTTTAGAGATCTAAACTTAGCTTTTCCCAAGGATAACTATCCCACACCCTTCATTGATTAGATCATCGATGAATGTGTCGGGAATGAAATCTTTTCGTTTATGGACGGCTTCTCCAGTTATAACCAAATCCAAATAAAAAAAGAAGACCAACATAAGACAGCTTTCATATGCCCTTGGGGGACCTTTGCTTATAGGAAAATGCCATTCGGCCTTAAAAACGCTGTAGCTACTCTTAAAAGAGCTATGTCATACGCATTTCATGACATTAAGAAAATTGTTGAGGTTTATCTTGATGACTTAGCAGCTAAATCTAAAAGGAGAGCTGAGCATAGTGGCCATTTACGAGCCGTCTTTGAGCGCCGCTAACGAGCTCTTTAATCTCTTTTAATTAAATCGGAGATAGAAAGCTGTGCATAAATTATCAACCCAGGGCTACAAGAGCTTATGAGCTACCAAGCAAAATATATGCCAGACACTGCAACTTGGAAGATATTTGACGCAGAGAAAATTAATGAAACATTCAATCAGAATTAGGATGTAATCTTTTAGTGAATGGACTTCTAAGGAATTACTAACTTCCTAAAGAATCTTGCAATTTAATAACAGTCCCTAATTATCAAGTAGCATTCGGCTAAACTATAGAAAATATTTTATGCATCCATGAAAACATCTAACTCTCAACACCATTCAGCTAGACTACAGAAAGAGATCACTACCCACACAAACTGTCGAATTACAGAAAGCAATTAAATTCCTATTCTAATTAACAAACTTGGAAATTTCCAAATGAAATTAATTTACTGAATTGGAAATGAACAAGGTTGGATAACGAATTGAATTCCACAATCTGCCTTTACCTACACACACTCACAACAGAAATTGGAAAGAACCTAAGTGCATCCATTCACTGTAGGATTAATACTAACTGGATATGTATCGTTCATAAATTCCTCTGTGATCAATAATAAAAATAGCGCTGTAATGCAATCACATCATTCGTTAAGAATTCACACACAACAAAGCTCAACACACCAATTCTATGCATCAATTAAAGCATCAACCACACTGTGTTAATAATCAAGCTACCAAACTGAACACACATGCATAAAGGAATTAAATCTTATCTATAATAGCACCTGTCACAGAAGGGGGCCCTGCCTTCGACAACAGGAGCTGAACAGCCTCTCAATCACATGAAATGGATCAACACATCGAATCAGATAAAACCAGGAATTTCTTATATATAAAACTGATACAGTGTTCAATAATTCTTATGTAATTGAGGCTAACCCTTCTGAAGAGTCCCCCTGTCTTTTATACATCAACGCTTATGAGAGGATAAATGAGGAATCGCATAGTTACAACAAATTCCCCAATAAAGCCTATCTACGGATCCTTAATAAGATATTTCTGGGATATACATCGTGGAAAGTGGAGGAAGATCCCTGGGATGTCGGGATGGTCGACTATGAGTCATCATAGACCCATAATACCGAATTAAGCATGAAACCTCCATCTCCTTGGATCGACTGCAGCATCATCTGATTGTTGGATAGGTAACCAAAATACTGTAGCAGAATACATCAAGCTGGATACCTCGGTGTAATAGCTCCAGACTGAAATGCATATCTCCCAGCTTCCATAGTCCTTCATTCTGCAACCTGTAGATGAACTGATACCGAACCTGAAACATATCTTCTTTAGTAGGCAATACTAGCAACATAGCCCTATCAATCACAAGCAATTGACAAATAGCAGAAAGGACAAGATCAATTCTTACCAAGGCCAGAATGTGCAAAATGCAACCAAAAGAGCCAGTAGTAATACAGGAGTATGCCAAAAAGGAGTCAAAAACAAAGTAGAAAGGAGGAACAAAAAGGGTTATATGCATAGCCCGTCAACCGCTGCAAGTACAACATTAGGTTAAATCCACATAAATGCATGTTTTATGTGGACTCTGGGAGGTTACTTGGGTTCATATTGTCCCAAAAAGGGATCATGGTTGATCCCATCAAGGTTGAGGCAATACTTCAATTGCCTTCACCGAAAACAATCACTCAACTTCAAAGCCTTCAAGGGAAAGCTAACTACTTGAGGAGGTCTGTCGAGAATTTTGTTGAAAAAGCTAAAGGTTTCATGCGTCTCTTAAAACAAGATGCAATATTGATATGGGATGACCAAGCTCAACGTTCATTTGATGAAATAAAGAAAGCTTTGGTCTCTGCCCCGGTGCTTGGTCCACCGAACTACAATAGAGACTTTCTGCTATATTTGGCAGCATCTCCTTCCACTATTGGAATGGTCTTAGCACAAGAGGATGAATCATCTCAAGAGCATGTTATTTACTATCTTAGTAAGGGCCTTACAGGTCCCGAATTGAGGTATTCCCAGGTTGAGAAGTTGGCCTTGGCAGCAGTCCATGTTGTCCAACAACTTAGACATTACATACTTCCAAGGAAAACAACCATAGTGGCTGAAATGAACCCCATGAGACACATTTTGTCCCACCATATCATTGGTGGCAAATACTCAAAATGGATAGTAATTTTACAAGAATTCGACCTCGAATTCAAAAATGCCAAAGCCAAGAAATTATTAGCATTTGCTGAGTTAATGTCTGAGTTACCCATTGAGAAGGAGGATACTGTATCTGTTGAATCTTGGGCAGATGAACATGTATTCCTCATTGCAACTTCAGATCCTTGGATGGAACATTCATCATATATCTCCAAACCCAAAGGATCGATCCTCAATTTTCTAGTATTGAACGACGTCGCATTCGACACCGAGCTCGAAAATACCTCATCATCGGGGATACTTTGTACCGTTGAGGAATAGACATGATATTAAGACGTTGTTTAGTACACAAGGAAGCTGAACAAGTGTTGAATGATTGCCATGCTGGAGCATGTGGTGGTCATCTTTCTAGGTTGGCAACTGCCCAGAAAATATTGCGTGCAGGATACTTTTGGCCTACAATTTTCAAAGATTGCATTAATGCTGTCAAAAAGTGTCATCCTTGCCAAATTTACACAAGAAAAATGTGTTCACACCCTGCTCCTTTAGACCCTGTAGTAACCGTGGGTCCATTTTCGAAATGGGCGATTGATTTTATGACGGTCAACCCCCCTTCAGCCGATGGCCACCACTACGTCATCGTAGCAGTGGACTACTTCACCAAGTGGGTTGAGGCGATGCCTACATTCAATTGCACGGGTAAAACTGCAGCATACTTTCTATTCAATCATGTAATAACAAGGTTTGGTGCACCCAAAGAGATCACTACCGACAACGGAAGTCATTTTAGGAATTCCTGTATGGATGAACTTACAGACTGGTTAGGATTGCGGCAGGACTTTTCCTCGCCATATTACCCTCAAGCTAATGGACAAGTAGAAGCCATCAACAAGGTTTTGAAAACCATGTTACAAAGGACGATTAATAAAAACAAGAATAACTAGCACTTGATGTTGTTTACTGCTCTTTGGGCCTACCGAACAACTGCTAAAATCGTGACCGGATTCACTCCCTTCCAACTGGTTTATGGAGAGGAAGATGTGTTACCGATTGAATGTGAAATCCCATCATTAAAGATAGCTATCGAACTCTTACCTAAGACTTCTGCAGAGGAAGAAAGGCTTCTCCATCTCCATTCTTTGGATCAAACTAGAAGGGAAGCTTCTCTATATGTAGAAGCACACAAGAAGAGGGTTAAAACACAACATGACAAGTCTACCCGTTCCCGAGTCTTTTCTGAAGGCGATCTGGTTTTAGTTTATGACCAAAACCAAGATAAAATAGGAGAAGGGAAATTTGTAGCTAAATGGTTTGTCCCACTTGTTGTCAAAACTGTGTTAATAAAGGGAGCTTATGAATTGGTCAATTTTGATGGGGAACCCATGTCGGAGATTAGAAATGGTCTCTATCTGAAGAAATACTTCGTGTAGGCACTGATGCCTCGCACCATTTGTTGTATTATGTTGTATTCTTTGTATAAAATTTTGTACATTAGTTATTTCGGGCACACACTTATCTTGCTTGGCATTGTCACTTTGGCAGATGGCACAAGAATCTTTCACATATTTGGGATATGCGGACGGTGCCAGCCGTAGTTCTTGGAACATTGCTTTCGCCGCATGGGTCGTTTTCACACCTAATAACGAATTTCTTAGTTCAGGAGGCATTTTTCTCGGATCTGCAACCAACAATGTTCCAGAATATAGCACAGTCATTGAGCTTCTTGTCGAGGCTATCACCCTTGGCATTCGATGAATAATCGTCAAACTGGACTCATAATTAGTTGTATCCCAGTTAAATGGTCAGTATCAGGTTCGACATCCTACACTGTTTAGAAAGTTTCTACGAGTACATCTTTTAGAGTGTCAGTTCAAATTTATTGAATATATACACGTTCCTAGAAGTCGGAATAGTTTGGGTGATTCTTTGGCCAACTATGTACTTGATTGGCACCTAAGTCATTAACATCATACCAAAAAGCAAGCATGTACATTATTTCATGGCCAATTTAATTGAACACATCATTTAAGGACATAAGTGAAATCAAAATAATCTAGCTTACATCATAACCCAAAAAGTGTGTAAAATTTGCACACACCAAAAAGAATAGTGTGAATACTTTTCTCTTTTTGATTCTTTTTCTTACAGATAACAACCAAAAAGTTTTCATAAAAAAAAAAAAAAAAAATATGGAAAAATTCGAAAACATGGGATACTGTTTCAAAATTTTCTAGTTCGACATCAAAACTAACCCACAACTGGCAGATCAAAGACTAAAGGTTCACAGCTTCTAGAAATTCAAGCTGAAAGGGGATGCCTCCTCTCATACATCGGCTACACTGCAAACGCATATGGTAAATCATGAGTATTTCTTACTTATCCTTTATTCATACATGTACAAACCGTATCCTTTTGAATGATAGAAAGATGCATAATTCCTCAATTTTAGCTATCTTCTTAGATATTAAATGCACATTTGAACCAGTTTCTAACTGAACTGTTGGGTAGTGAAATGGTTTTGATTTCAGGACTTGAAGACTTTGACAGTCTAAACTATTTGACTCAGGTAGTTGAGACAGACCATGATTCATGATGATCTATGATTTTGGCATTTTTTACAAGACTCAAGCTGAAGTAAACCTCATTGAACCATTCCTACTTGGCCATTTCCCCAAATCGGATAACTTCAGTCACATGGTATTACTTCACCGTCCATTGACACATAATCCTGCTTCAGATAGCCTACCCTGGGAGGAAACAACTGTAAGCGTGTGCACAACTAGCTTAGACCTTGTTTGCAATATGGATCTTTGCCTTGGCCTAACCCATGCCCTTGAAAAATAGGCTTACGCCCATGCATCACTTGCTCCCTCCTATGTATCATAACATTCTTTATTCTTTTTTAAAAAATGAAAAAGCATAAAAATACAAAAATACAAAAATCCAAAAAGGGAGAGACTTGAATCACTTCATATTATAAACTTCGAAGAAAATGGCAATAGTCAGTCCTTGTTGCCCTTGAACATGACACATAATATTGTATCCGTTGTCAGTACACCATCTGCATTTGCCTTAGGAAACTATACCAGTATTTTGAACAGATCTCCACCGATGGGTTATCCTTCCCATCACCAATGGAGCTTTCGTTAATGCATCTGGCATTAGCATATTTCATTAAGGTCGGTTACTCAAAGTCCTATGTTGCCAAGTGTCCATTCTGCTTCGTGTTATGTGTTCAAGGGAAGTTCAAACCGAGTCGGCCATTCCTCAAATATTCTTGACCAATCATGTCGGCCTTCCTTGTGTCAGTATACGGTGTTGGATCTTGCAGTTCTACCAAATTATATCGGACTATTGATCTTTGTTTCGTATCGGTTGATGTGGGATGCATTAATGCCCTCCTTCCGATAGATCTATTCCTATCAACATCAAATCATCATCTAGGACATGGATCTAGAAACCCAAGAGTACCTTGGATCTTGCAGTCATTAGTGGCAGGTTTCCTCGCAAATGACAGTGGGTATACATCAATGACCCCTGATTGTTTGATTCTACAAGTGTTAGACTTCAGAACATCTATTCACATTCTACAAGTGTTCAACTTCAGAACATCTATTCACACTTGCTAGTTTGTACTCAGTACCTTAGAGTCCATCATCATTATTGGTGGGTCTCTTCACATCTGTTAACGGTATACATCAATGACCAGTAATCAGGTGGTGTTTTATTATGCTCGACATCAGATCATTTATTCGCATGATATAAACTCGTATTATCATCTATTTGTATTGAAGACCTTGGGAAAACCAGTTGTATCACTCATCGATGCACTGCCCGAGCTGCGCAAGATTAGACTGCCATGTCAGAAGTTTGATAAAGACCTTGTTCTCGCACTCATCAAAGTGCATGTTTACATTTATGCAAAATTTACTTTTGACATGGATCCACTGTGTATTGTTCGTGGCCATGCTTGTTTACTGCTGAGCATGGGTATGCCCGCCTCAGGAAGATATTATATATTTGAGAAATTGCTATGTTTTGCAGGTGCGATCCTCAATCCTGCGCCTGTGAGTTTTCCTTTCCTCATCCTTGCTTTGAATGATAAAGAGTATCAATAAAAAGAGTATCAGTATACAAATTATAAATTTCAGTAATGTATTTCAGCCCTTAGATCTGCTTCGAACCTCACACATTAGGGGGCATCTGTTAACAATCAAATTAACACCCCTAGTCATGTGTCAGAAGAAACACATTTTTACTATGCGCCCGCAACATGAAGACAGAAACACAAGTACATTAAGAGACAAGTCCTCTCTGATCTAATCACTTCTCCCATAAATGGAAGGATTAGGTAAAGAAAGTCGGAACTTAAGAGACTATGTTCAGTAAATGAACCGCTCACCAAAGGTTTGAAACTAAGCTACATTAATAAAAAAGTGAAGAGAAATGCATTAAAGTGCATTAATTGTGCTTAAAATATGTTAAGTTGTGCAAAAAGCCTAAAAACTATGGAAAAGTGGGTTTTCAGGTTAAAATAATCTAAAAAGAGGAAAATGAGTAATCCCACATTTAGAAGAAAAGCTTAAGGCTCATTTCCCAATGTTATATAAGAAAGGCATGGGAGGCATTGTAAAGTACACAAAGGTAGAGCAAAGGCATGCTGAAAAGATTCTGAAGGAGGAGAAGCTCAATTTCTTCAAAATCAAGGGTGACGAAAGGAAAGCTTATGGCAATGGAGGAGGGATTCACACCAAGATCCATGGTAGGAATGTATCTCTTCATTGTTTTAATATGAAATGATTCAAGTTTGTTCCATTTCAATGTTTGAATGTTGCTTATCTTGCATGATTTAGATGTTTAAAGTGGGATTAGATCTTAGCTTTGCTTATCTTAATTGATGAATGAATGTAGATCTAGTTTATGACTTGTGATAATCATTTTAATATGTTGACATAGAGGCTCGCCACTTCTTAGTAAAATAACATGTTTAGAGTAGACACAACCCTACACTAATTGCTGTTATCAGAAAGGACTAAGGACCCTTACATGCATTTCCCTTTAGTTATTTACTTCATTTAATAATTTATAAATTCGGATTACACTTCCTATAAAATTCTAGAAACTTCCTGTAGAAATCATGTAGCTTTTCTACAGAACTTTGTTTCTTGTAGAAATATTGTTTTTTTGCAATTTTAGCTTATTTCTTGTTAAAAGTTTTGTTTTATCTTCTTAATTCAATTGAATATTATTGTCTAATGTTATATAATTCCTTTATTATGCTTGAGTAAGGTGTTATTGGTTTGGCAGATGCTCGGACTTTACAACCTTCTTATATTTTGTATGATCATAGCCACTTTGTTTCTTGCCTTTGTTCACCTAAGAAATAGTACAAGGAAGTCCAACCCTATTTGATCCAGGAGGATCTGAAGATGCTCCATAATCAAAGTGTTCAACTACTAGAGAGAACAACACCATCGTGAAGGGCTCGACGAGAGCTTTTCGACGATGTTTGTTTCGCCTCAAACAGACTCCGGACGACCGAGATATTGAGTTTTGAAATCTCAACACAACAATGGAAAAATGATAAAAAGGGATGCCACGTGGCATGTACAGTGATGGCATGGTAACCCCACAGAGCACCACATGGTAGATTGCAGAGCTGAGTTGGTAGTACCAACTGGTAGGTGACGTGGCAAGTGTAGGTGATATGGACCTATCAGCATTGGACACATGGCAGTCTATACATCAAAGTTGACAGTATCTCAAGGTGACACGTGGTAAGGGGTCTGGTGAATTCCGTTACCAAATGAGTATTTCCTGTCTCATGTTTTATTTGTGCATGATATTTTCTGCAATTATGTTCATTATGTGATGATAAATGAGACTAATGACACACTCATAAAGTTAAGCATGCACATTTGATTCAAGACTTTAATTGCAATCAAGTTCAATAAAAACGATCCTCTAACCAATCCTTTTGTTAAGTGAGACTTAAATCAGTTTCTAGCTGGTTGTGAGGTCACCCTAAATCATATAACTCTTGGTTCTCTAAGCCTAAGAAATATTGGCCTTAGCTTTCCCCTTAGAGAGAGATAAGGAAGAAGGTGTTGAGCCCTAACATCCTTTCCTTGCATGTTTGTAGCAAATAGTTAGTCTTCCATTTATGTTTCAAGTTATTCATTTGCAATTGCATATACAATGCATAGTACCTCTTGAGTTTATACAAACTCCTAGGTTGATAATTTAAGTACGATCCAAGGGATTCAGTGTTTATGGCTGCAATTCTTTGGCCTATCACTTTTTGGCACTGTTGCTGGGGAGGTGCTAAGATTGTCTTAGGAATAGTTTGAAGTTTTTTTTAGAAAATATGTTTGCATGCATCCATAAGATTTACAAGCATGAAAATCCCATGTTTGTGGTGTCTATTGAAGTAGGAACTCATGGCCAACAAGATGCTAAAGAGATTGTTTAAGAAAGGAGGACGAATTCCTACCAATATTTTCCCAAATGTGTATTGTGAGCCAAGATGTAATGTCCCCAATTTTTTGCTATGGACCACTCCATTGGGATAGGGGGGTGCATTGGCCTAAGTCAATTGGTAAAGTCATGAAAAATTATCAAGGTGGTGATGTGGGTCAAATATTTGTATAGTTGATATCCAAATTGTGAAATGATGCAACATTAGGAAAAATTGGACAAGGAGGGCACATAAGGAGGTTGAGTTGGGCCCCACATGAGTTGTAACTCCCTCAAATTCAAATTATAAGGTGGCATTAGACAAAATTGGGCAAGTAGGGAAGGAATCATATCATGGAGGCATCTCATGGGTTGTAATTCCCTGGGCTAAAAATAACAAATCTATGACAACCTATGACATATATGACAACTTATGACAAGAATCAGGTCCTATGACAAATTATGACAGCCTATGACATGTTGCAGGTCCTAAATTTATCCAATGAGGGCACTAGAGGAGAGGGGTGGGCCCACATGCTAGTGTAACTTCCCCAAATTCAAGCTAAGACTCCATAATTCGAAATTCTAAGGTAGATGAAGTTATTATTTGGAAAAACAACATTAGAGAGGAAGTAAATTACTCCCAAGATGTCATTCTCTCATAAGAATAACATTTATTAATATTTTATTAAATATTTGTGAGAGAATTCTAGAATGAGGGGGAAATGCTCCATGAAGATTTATAAAAAGGGTGAAGACACAAGTGAAGGGGATTTTGGTCATTTGAATTTTGGTATTGGAGAGCCATTGAGCTTCTCAATCTTGGCATATGTGCCCCTTGCTGCAGAACTAGTTTCAGTGGTGAAAGATTCCACCCTAGCTAGCAAGAAAGGAGAAATCACTATGATTTCTCAATTGTGCTTCATGTGAATGAGAGGTGAGGAGGAATCACTCAAATTTACCAAGTGAGATTAATTTGACGCAGGTTTATATCTTGTACTATTGCTAGTTTGAATTCATCTACAAGTGTTTAGAATTTCAAGTTGTAGCAACAGAGGTTTATGGTGTTTCCCGGGCATTTTGGTGTTGGAGTCGTGGGTTCTTGCTTGAGGAAGGTGCACCATTGGATCCATTTCCACTTACAGAGATCATTCTTGGGAATTATATGACTGATATGTGACAGAGGGGGCAATTTGGGAGGCTTCTCTATCATTTGGAGGTTTTCTTGTTGATTTAGAGCTTGGATCAATGAAGGAGGGCCGAAATGGCGGTTCTGGTTTTGAAACTTCTAAGAATTTTTGGGATGTGAGACCCATTCAATTGCATTCATAGCATAATTTATAGTTGGAAATAATTTTTATTTCACCGAAAGAGGTTTTTGTATGCCCGAGATATCATCATTTTACCGAATCTACTATATTTGACATCTCTTCTAGTGGAGGGGCGCACCTCTACATTTATATCTCTATATTTCTTGGATTTCTAGCTAATGTAAGAGCCATATATAGTTTTAAACCATATTATTATTGTTTCCACACATTCATAATAATAAATATTTATAGTGCCTTTCATCATATGGTGTTCAATGTTCAAGTTTATGGATGATTTATGTGCAAATTTGCTAGTATGGTTAAACAATCTTAAGACAATGTGTATAAAAATTTCATATCAAACCCCTAAAGTCTGTTATTAAGTTATTTGGGTTGATCTGGGAGTTTAAGGGTCAAATTGGAGCTGTTTTGGAAGATTTGGGCTGATTACGAAGTGTTTGGGTCAAGTTGAAAAACTAGTATTCCTATGTGGGGGTAATCTAGCTAGTTTCTCACTAGTCTTGAGAGGGTGTCTTTTATACTTCTTTGGAAGTTACATGGAGTCTATCAGTGGGTCATATGGTATTATTTGAGTCTATTTGAGTCCATTAAACTGACATTGGTAGAATTCGAGTCACTTTGGTAGTGTTTGGGAAGAGTTGGAAATCCCATGTTCGATGTCGCCAAAATTGAACTAGTGTTCCTAGTTTCTTTACCAGCTTCCAATTTTATATCAGATATGATCTGAGACACATATCAGTGGAATATAAACACATCAATGAGATTCAAACATTTAATGGACATTAGAAATACACATACACTCCACTGTTGTTGAACAAGAACATCTCATAAGCCTTCATAAGCCATTATTTGGGAAAAAGTTGAAAATCAACATAATCAAAGTTGGAACCTTGGAGATAATATTCCTAATTTCTGATTGGGGATACTACACAAGAGATACAAACAGAGATAGACCTACATCCTAAGAATCCATAAAAGAAAGGAACCACAAGCAAGTTCCACAAGAAGATGTGGAATCCATGAAGAATAATTTTTTCTCAATCATCTATTCATGCATGTGAGATAGAACAAATATCCATGTTTTATATCATCCATCCTTGCATGCATGCAAAGGAAATCGAAGATCCATGGAAAAACTTGATGGGGAATAGACATCAGAACCTGAAGTTGAGGAATTTATTGCATGCTTGTCACCAGACCCATTGTGTATTCAAAAGAGCAATGGACAAGTATCGTAAGAAATTTAGTACATGAAAGACAAAAACTTAAAGATAATTACAAATGAACAAGAAATACAAGGATATCATGAATACCTTGAGTCTTGTTTCAAGCATTTATCAACCAGTAGAGCCACTCCAGTTTTCAATATTTCTTGGCACCATATCCACTTGTTGGGTTGGTCCCTCATATCCTGGAATCTATTGAGGTATATTTTTCAAACTTGTATACGAGTTTACTTGAGATCCTTATACGCAAGTGGATGCATTAGAAGTATTCATACACTTTAGAATAGAGGTAATCTTCTCCAAGTAGGGTAGGGTAGATAGATTTATTTTCATGAATAAAAAGATAAATGAAACAAGAATACAAATTCAAATTCCTATGGTGAAAACCTCTTTGAGGCGCCCGAGACACGCCTTTACTTGAAAATCTCATTTGAGGTGGGTATATGTCTGTAGAAACAAAATATTCCTCATGGTGAAAACCAACAATGGTGTCATGAGGCAAAGCATTGGTGAAAACTAGCAATGACACCCTTGCTATGAGAGAAAAAGAAAAAAGAAAATAACAAATGAACTTGTACATGGTACTCCTTACACTTGATCCCATAGATCACACATGAAAAGGATTAGAGCTGTTATTTCATGAATAATGAGCCTCCAAAGGATCAAATCACATGCATGAAATCCATAGCAAGGGTTCAATCTTGTTCCCCAAGGAAAAATAAAAAAAGAGAGCATTTGAGCATCAAGAGGCAGTATGGTCCAATGTCCTGAAGATTACTTCCATATGCATGCATATCCAAGACTGAAATTTTACACGTGATAGAGGACACCCTAAGCTACATACCCATTAAATTATAACAAGAAATATCGAGTTTAAGTTGGGTAGAAAATTCAATTACAGTCATCTACCGGAAGAGTTACAGATTTGAAGGCAAATTTGACATAGGTATGGTATTTTCATCATTACTCCTTCATAAGTTGGAATCAAGGTCTTAAATTTTTGGAGGGTGTAGAGGACATGTTCCTCTATAACCCCATGAAATTTCATCACAAGAGGAGGAGTTTAAGGGGGTCTATAAATTCAATTACAGTCCTCCCGGGAAGAAGTACCATGCCCCCAACAAATGAGTCAACAAGCAAAAAAAAGGATTTTTCATTCATCTAAGGGCATGCATTAGATTTTTTGAAGAGAAATCATGAAATTCACACTAGAGTATTTCTCCATAGTCCATCCAAAGCTAAGAGACAAAATAATCTTGAGGTTCAAACGTATCTCAATCTTGTTTATCATGAACATTCAATGTTTACATCCTACTCCAACAAAGTTTTCAAAGCTCACTTTTCTACCTGCAAGCAAAGAAAAAGATATTTGAAGGTCATATCATTCTAAATACATCCCTATACAGTTCATTCTCCATTCCCATTTGAGAAATAGGTAATAATTTTTTTTGTTCCATGCTTTGTTTTAAAGTACTATGTTTGACAAACTAAAAAATCCAAAATAGAGGCATTTTCCCAACTCAATCACCCATATCCATGCTAGTACAAATCATGACATGATATTACCTAGTTGTATTACCTCAAGAAAAAGTAATTTTTCATCCTTAAGGAGCAACTAAAGAAGATACAAAAATCTCAATAAAAAGTATCTACAAAAACAATCATCTTCAGAAATTCTACAGGAAACTACATTTCCAAAATTCTTTTTTTCTTATGACACCCCTATCACTTCTTATAGTTTTTGGTCACCCTACCAGCAAAAACACCATCTCAATAATCATATATATCACCCCTGACCATTACTTTCCCATTCAAAATCCTCCTCATATCTAAACCAACGAGATGCATGATGTTTCCATATTTTTGTAACCATGTTTTTATGAATTCAAGGACTACACAAGTACTCCAAAATCAAGTTCCTCCATGCAACTATTAATGTACATGTAAAATGAAAATTTTAAAACATCAACAGTCAAGCACTACAAACACTAATAAAAGCATAAGACAACGACATGCAAAATCAACAAACATTGCAATGGGAGTAAGGAATAAATCATGCATAAGGAATCTTCGCATGAGAGAAGGATGAGGTGGAATTGATGCATGAGGATTATGAGACAAAAATGTGATTGACGCATGATAGAACAATCGTGATGAAAGAATATGTTGAGTCTTGGCCCTACAAGCTAGTTGAAGCTGAGAGACAACCACAATAGTTTAAAGGAATGCTAGAGGTATGATAAGTATGATCAATAAAAGAAAGACACAAAAGAAAACAACTAAAGGAGAGGAGGAGAAGGAAGCTTATGCTAAAATAGGGAAAGATGCAAGAGATATTGCAGCTACCCTGGTTTAAATCATTGCTCCTACAAGGTGTGTTGATTTACCAAAGTTACAATGCTTGCATAGTTTTCTTTTCTAAAGAGACGGGACTTAAATTTGCATATGCCTTAGTTGAGCCACATCCTAGTTTGGTGTGAACAAATAGATGGTTTTGAAGACTACTAGATAGATCTCCAACATGTGATTCTAAGTTGAACTTAATGAAAGAAACAATCAGAGAAGTTCAATTCTTGCAAAATCATCAAGTTTTCTGTAGAAGAAAATATCTTTGATTGCCCCTTGGTTTACAACGCAAAAAAAAGGATACTATTTTCCAAAGTAGGGTAAATAAATAATGGATAGAGGTCCTCAGTTGAGGTTGGCTTTGCACAAGAAAAGCAAAGGGTTTTGTACAATAAAGCTGAGGATCTAGAGACTAAGACAAAGGATTTAGCTAGAAACATGACTGGATATGAGAGTGCAAAGGGGTTAGTATTCAACATTGAAGGCATACATAGTTGATATAGTACAAAAGAAGGCTACAGGAAGATCAACAAAAACCAACAACCAACAAAAGTCTAAAGGAAGAGGAAAATCAATAGTATTACATGGGAAACATCCACAATAAAGTAGAGGAAGCGATGAAGATGATGATGATGATGATGATGAAGATGGTGATGACGATGATGATGATGATGATGAAGAGGATGATGATGAAGATGTTGATGAGGAAGAGGGTGATGAAGACGCTGATGATGATGATGATGATGATGATGATGATGATGAAGATGATGATGATGATGATGATGGTGGTGGTGGTGACGTCGACAACGACGACGACAATGATGATGATGATGATGAATTCGATGAACTCGCCATACCACCAACGTCAAGAGGCCTCGTATATCAAACTTCTCGCTTCAAAAGAATCCATCGAGCTCACTAAACCATCGACGACAAACGTTGTTGGTCTTTCTAGGTATCTGCATCGGATATCATACAACGATGATGATGATGAAGATAATGATGATAGTGGTGGTGGTGGTGGTGGTGATGGTGGTGGTGGTGATGATGATGATGATGATGATGATGATGATGATGATGATGATGATGATGACGACGATGAAGATGGTGATGACAACGACAATGATGATGATTGTTATCACTCAGGATTTACCCTTCGATTGCAGAAGGACAACCCTAAGGTAACTATTTCAAACCAAGCTTTAGGAGGAGAGCTGGATTCTTTCCTACCAGAGAGGGCTCTCTCAAAAGATTAATACAAAGGCCATAAACACTTTTCAAGAAACATATATCTCCATTTTATAGTTTGGCTGAAAACACATAAATCACATTGGGCATGGAGTCACGTTTGAGATTTATAAAGACTAGCATAAAATAAACAACATTAATCTTGATGAAGGCAAGGAAGTTGCTATCTCACAGTCAATTTCTTTTAGCAGGAGATATCAGAAAGAAAGTTTAAACAAACCCATCAACATTAAGCATAAGCATAGATGAATTTAACATTGACTTTAGAAGAAAACATGGAACACTTAGGTGCAATTAAGACAGAGCATGATTTGCATGAATTCTGTGTATTAAAATTAACACGTTCACCATAAGCATAAGAAGAAAGACAACATGGAAGATATTCACTGGCAAAACGATTTACAGAGAAAAAGAAATTACAGACTGCAACACAACAAGACATGAATCTTCATCCTTCAAAATGAACTTTATTTACGTAGGGAAAAACTTTACAAAAAACCGAAAAAAATCTCAGTACCAGAATGTCTTTTACTATTACGGGTTTCCAACCCTTTACAATGAGGGCCAAATGGCCTCTTTATAGCATATCTTTGAAACAAAACCCTAACAACTTTGTAACTAACTTGGTAAATATTATGGGGTTTCACTTTTACATTTTACTTCTAAAACAAAAATGGTACACATGTCACAATTGATGATACATGAGTCTTTGGCGCCCTCCTTGCTGAGTGGAGACTGCTTGCTGAAGTTTTGAACTTGAATCTTCAGCGTAAAGTATACTTTGTCTTTCCATATTTCTCCACCGTTTTCCACTAATCGGTCGTGGGTAGCTTGTAGACTGTCATCTCTTTCACCAACACTCTCATTTCTATGTGTTATGTAGTTGAAATCTGAGGTATTCTTTCACTCATCATAGCCAACCTGTGTAGAATCTCGAAATCATTAGCAAGCTTCTCCAACAAAATCTTGTCGGTTAAAACATGGGTTAAATTCTCAAGGCCTTCATGGTCGTTTCTGGCTTCCCAAAGAAAATCCTTATGACTATCATGGGGAATCAAGTCACCACTTTCATACCAAAACGAGGGTAGCCCTTTCTTCACCAACTGGTCAAACCTTCCCTTGTAATCTGCCACCCGCTTCTTCATGTGTTCGGTCTTTTCCTGAACACCTTCCACATGCGCATATTTCCAGATCACTCTTCTTGCCCAGGTTATGATCACTATGCGATTGTTTATCTGCATAGATTTCAGATCGTCATTGGTCAAGGCATTCATAAAGTTTATTGTGTTTTGCATTGTATCCCGGGTTTTCCTATCCAATCCTTCCATCATAGTTATACAACTTTGCAGAGCGACACTCGCCACTTTTCCCCTGTCTCTCATGAAACTCAGGTAGGGCCTGAATTTGGCAACTTCGGCGATTATGGAATCCCAAATCATGTGTTTGGCACCCTGCATGGGGACTTGCCTGGTCACTTGTATTATAAGTCGTTGGTTTCGGTCCACAAACTCTTTGTTTTTGTTTTTTAGCTCCTGCATTTCCTCCTCCTTTTTCTAAACCTCCTCTTCTAGCTTCCTCTTATCTTCCTTTAACTCTTGTATCTCCATGTTCTTTAAACTTACCTACGACATGTCCCGCATAAGGTCGTCTGTAGTCGCTGTGCAACTAGCTTGACTGACCTCTTTTATCCTACTGCCACAATTCCCAATTTTCCTTTGAGATCTTCAATCTGGCTCTTAAGGCTGATCCTATCTTTCTCCCATTCAATTTCCTTCTCCAGAAACTTCAAAGACTTTTCCTTGTGGTCATTCAAATCTCGGGCTAAGTTCTCCTTCTCCTGCTCCAACATTGTCAGCTTGGAGGCCTAGATCAGCTGGGTGGCAACTGGTATCTTGAGTTTCTTTCTTAGCGTCTGGATGGTACTTTCTTTTTCTGCCAACAGCTTCTTGGCACCTGCGCCTTTGTCTGCCCCATCACTGATCAAATCCACCTGCAATTTCTTGATCTTCTGCTGATTGGCCTTGTTCTTTGTCCTTTCTTTCCTCAATTGGACCTCCAACTTGTTGAATTTCTCTCCAACTTGGAGACCCTCAAGAATATACTCCATCAAATCTTCATACAACACTTCCCCAGTCTATGTATGCAGCTGAATTTTGTCGAGGACTGCTATTTTCTTTAGGTTCACTTTTATTTCAGTTACTTTGTCGTTAGACGACACTGCTAAATTCAAAGTATTTTCAGCAACATCCCTACTGGTCGTCAAAGTGAGTGGTAGGTTTTGCGTGTCCCTAACTTTGGAAAATAGACTACATGTTTTATCTGAGTTAGCATGTCTGTCTTGTCCATATTTCATGAACATTTCAGCTCAGGACTGAAATCTCTTGGTATCACCGTCCTCTTTGGCCTCTTGGAAACTATACTGCTGCATCTGAAATTCAAGAACTGTGTGCTTCTCTTCTCTCCATCCTTCCACTTCCATGGATACGACCAACTCGTTCGAAACATCCACTTTGAGCCTCTTAGCTCCTTCTGATTCTTCCATTTATGTGTCGGAGACTTCAACATAGCTCCTTTTGTTGGAATTCTCTGCCGAATCGGAAAGCACCATCTCAGATGAAGGATTTTCAGGGACGTCTGGGCCTGAATGCGAACATGACGGGGCCTCCTCATCCGACACATATTGCAAAAGATTCACCTGTTTGGACAAACCTCCCACCTCTAAATGATTAAAGGCCCTGTTCTTGTTCAGCTGCCTCCCATCAGAGATTATGTGGCAGGGGTCATACTGGATAGCAACATTTTTTTGGAACCCCAAACCTTCTAACTGTTGCTCTATGAGTGAGACGGCCTGTTTGTTCTTTATAATAAAGGGGCCCACCTTCCAAGGGAACTTGATGTCAGAGGCCTTCTTGAACAACAAGAAGTGCTCATCTTCCACGTCAGCTTCTTCCTAATAAACTCCAGAGAAAAAATCCTCAGGGTCAGGAAAGCCGGCAACATGTGAGGCTCCTTCACGAACCCGTATAGTCTGAGTACTGTGTGCTGCTTATACAAAAACTAGTCCCCGACTGCTAAATCTTGCTTCAGCTGCATGAAATTCCTTAGCTCAGGCAGGACCCTCGCTAACTTCTCTCCAAAAACCAACTTGTAAACCTCTGCAACAATGTGGTTCATATAGTTGAATGTATTATCTTCCAATGAATTTGAAAAGACTTCTGGTGAAAACCTCATTTCTTTCTGATTTGCATAAATCAACATCTTCATTAGGTGGGAGAGGAACCTAAAACAACGAGTGTTTTGGAAACCTACCAGTTGGGAGTGGATACTCTCAACCAAGAATTCTTCCAACTTCAGACAAGGCACTAGAGTGTATTTTGTCTCAGGTATGCCATAACTTATCCTGAAAAGCAAACTTAGCTGGACCTCGGTAACTAGGGCATCATTATCTAGACCTAAAAATTGGGCGATTAGAGACAAAACCAACTAGGTGTTCTTGTTAAAGAAATGCAGATCCAAGGGGTATGAAATATCGTGAGTTTCTAGGTCTGGCTTGAAAAAACTGGCGAGGAAAGTCTGATTGAACTCAGGGGGGATTGGCGATACCGGGCGACCAGGGCTTCAGCTGAAAAACTCTCAGGCTCGTGGGACAGTGGCTGGGGTACTTCGAGGGACCTTTTGATCATGGTGGGATCGATAGGGAAAATGACGACTGACTTCTAGGCATTCATCACGACTCTTTCAGTCTGGGAATAGTTCTTGACACACCAAGACACGAATTCAGGGCACCCTACGAATTGGTCTGGGCAGAAATGTATGAACAACGACTGGAACACCCTGTGGACATCAGTACCCTCACTGTTAAGCCCAACTAACTTTGCCTTTATATCCCTGACAGACATCCCAACGACTGTGTCAAAGATGTCTCTGTCCCTATCTTCTAGGGCATATTCAATCCTCTCAGACCCAACACATGGGGCCTCTGTAACCATTTCCATTATTAAAATAAGCCTTTTTAAACAAATTTTACGAGTTTGAGGACCTACCTATCTCTGACATCTCCAAACCCTAGATTCTCTGTCACTTTTGCTGCTGCACACCTGCCCAGAGCTTCTTGACGATGTTCACTGAAAAACAAATATCAACCCCTTCACGTGAATTTCTCTTTTTATAACCTGACCTTGGCTAACTTCCTTGCTCTTCTTCTAGCGGTCATTGATCTCGACCGTCGATCCTTTGTACCATGATCTGGGCTGTCGGATTGGTGGTACTTATGTTCGATCGTCACCGTCGATCTTCACAGCTGCACCCACAACAGGCGGTTTCGCATGGCCATCTATCTGTTTTCCTTTACCGCCCTTCCGAGCTGCAGAATGCTGAGGGGCCACCACGTGTCTAGTGGTTCCGGATTCCACAACCGCCTTCCTCTCTATCTCGCCGCACATCTCCATGCTGCGGAAGCCTTCCCACACCATCGATCTATATCTTGGCGGACGATGAACGGTGGGACCTGTGGGCCCTTTAACCTTGGTCTCATATGGCCTTTATGCCCGACTCCTCTTATCGATCGTGCTTCTTCCCCGTCGGGGAGCCTCCATCATTGTTGATCTCTTTCACCGAACCCCCTCGCCGCTGGATTCTCTCCATCCCATGCCGCCTTTAATCGGCCTTTCCGACCGTAGGATCCCCTGCCCCACTTCTATCTTGGCTGTAGATATCCTCTGCACCCAGCTGGGGGGGACCACATAGGCGATTTCACGGGCACCCAAGTGGTCTTCCCATACTGCCTTTCCACCATGTGAAATCACCAGAAGGTGACGCGTGGCAGGCGGTTTCCAATTCCGTGACCCCTCCTACCCGTCACTCCTCCGAGCTGTTTGATATTATGGAAGGCCTACGGGACCGTTGATCTGGCGATCAACGGTCGACCTTCCAGGGACTTGCCCACTGCTTTACCCTTCTGCTGGGCTCTCGCGCGCTATCCCCCGCACTACTTTTCTGGTGGCAATTCATTTCTGCTGTTGATCCCCAACGCCACGATCTGGACTGTTGGGACGTCTCATCCCTCCACCTTTCTCTATCAACCATTTCGGGGACCTTTCCGCGCGTGGATCTCACCTCCGCTTCGATCCCAACTGTTGATTTCTCGCTCCATGGATTTCCCAAGTATTTTTGTGGGTTTTGGCTGCTCCCGCTTACCCCCAGCCCGTGGTCGCGTGGCACGAGCTCCTAAGGGATCAGGCCCTTCCTTCTTACAAGGACTTAGGTTTGATTAGCCACAACTTATCACCTTCTAGCACCTATTTTTCCCCATTAAAAAATATATGTGCTAACAACTGGCTCCAACTGGGGATGCTATCCTCCCTGTGAGGTAGCAAAGAACCCGTGGACCATGTACCTGACCACCTGATCTGCATTCTTTGATCTGCAAATTACCCCCCTGGAACCAATCTGACCGTCTTAACTGAGCTCACAACATTTTTTTGCAACAAACTGTACAATGTTCTGTTCACTGGCTTATGTACAAACTCCTAAGAAATGACTGTATATATACAAACTATGTACACCGGCTCCTTCTCTTCTCTCGGGCTAAGAGAGATAGTGCTTCAGGTACCTCCCATTTACGGGGCCCCTACCAACGAACTCTCCATTACGATCCTGTAAGAAGAAGGAATTTTCCCCCTGGTAAGCAGAAATTATATATGGGCCTTTCCATAAATGCTCGAACTTCCCGTGTTGGTCTTCATTTCTGGCATCCCACTTCAGGACCAAATCATCCAATTTAAAATCTTTCTTTGATTTTCCTGTCAAATGTATTTTTCATTTTCTCTTGGTGGATTTGGGTCCTATTATAATATTTTTCTCTTAACTCATGCAACTCGATCATCTGACTTATTCTCCTTTGCATGTGGCTTGGTTCTTCCTCGATTTCTTGCAGTAGCTTCATGACCGACAGACCTAGAGAAACAAGGAAAACCACTTCTGTCCCATAAACCAACTGGAAAGGCGATGTACCAATGGCCCTTTTTGTACTAATCCTATCCGCCCACAAAGCATATTTGAGTTTGGTATGCCAGGCCTTCTTGTTCTCTTCCAACAGCTTCTTTATAATTCTTACCAAAGTTTTGTTAGAAGATTATGCCAACCCATTTCCTTGAGGATAGTATGCAGTTGAGTGATTCAAGTGAATATGATATTTATGACAAAAAATGACCATTTTCTTTGACTTGAAGGCCGGTGCGTTATCAGTCACTATTCTTCTAGGACACCCAAACCTTGAGTGGATATTTTCTTCCAGAAAATTCATTATCACTGTCTCAGTGGCATTTCTAGTTGGAACGACCTCATTCCACTTGGTGAAATAGTCTGTTGCAGTCAGAATCCACTTGTGCTGTCTTGAAGAATTTGGATTAATTTCCCCAATGAAATCCAATCCCCACTGCTAAAATGGTGTGTCATGTACCCCAATTTTGTGAAAATAATGTAATTATTTTATCATAATTCTAAGACATTATGTTAAATTTAATGCTTAGTAGAAATTGATGACTCAGCAAAGTCACAAGTAATGGAATGTAATTCTGAATATTTTATTATTAATAAATAAATTATGGAGACAACAGCATGGGAGAGCTGTTAAAAGAGGTTACTGGTCTAACTGGTGGATGGAACTAGGTGGAGAGGCAAAAGACAAGTGGCGGCATCCTCAAACACTTCCTAAGTTGCAGGTGGCAACTTCCCTATATTTTGGGGTCATGATTCCCCAAGAAAGTGGAATCTGAGCAGGTGGCTCATTAATGACAGTTAACCCAACAAAGACCTAGGCAATCTTTTAAATAGTACTCAATGAACTGAGCTGGGGGTTCAAGAGTTCTGGAGGGAGAATACATTCAGGTGAATGCTATTCAGGAGTCCCATTGAGGAAGTGGGAAAATACAGTAAGGGAGTGTTTTGATATAGGATGCTGCAGTAACTTGGTTCCAGTTTAGCTGTTTGGCTGAGTGAATTGTTTTGCTGCACCTAGTTCCAGCCAGGGAGACCAGAGCAAGCTCGGGGGTCCTGAGAAGTGCTGTCTGGGCACTCTCCAGGAATTGGTAGGGAGGAACAGCCTCCCATTGCTGTTGTTGTCCACAAATCAAGACAGGTTCTGCTAATTACTCCTCTATGTTCTTTAAGGATGAATGAATGTATGCTGCATTTATTATTAATATGTCTGAATAGAAATTAATTAATTAGCAGGTCAAATATCCTAGATTATCAGAAGTAAGATTTGTTAAAAATTACTGTGTCTTCTGTATTGTCAGTATGATTTAATCTCTGTTCTATTTATATTAACGTATTTATAATCTCCTCGAAAAATCTGTCCATACTTCTTGTAATGATGTATAAGTTATAATTGTAGAATTAGTTAAGTTATATATATATATTTTTTTATATATAAACAAATAGGGGCGACATATCAGGTATTGGTACCCTGTATATGATAAAAATTTATTATACAGTCATAGGAGACAAACAACAAAATCTAAACATAGATATTATAACAAATCATATCTAGGTCGATAAACCTTATAGGAGATGTTGTAAGCATAAATAGAATCTCTATCTCAGGGTGCAAACCCAGTCAGGAGTTAACAATCTACTACACGAAAACCTAGTTAATTTTTCTTCATTCAAATTTTATCAAACAAAAACGATTGTGCAGTAAACCTACAGAACTCTGTTTCCAAGATAAATATCACCATAATATCTTATTCTAAGCTTCCTAGCATAACAGAATCACAAAACGCAACACTAGATGACATCACGACTGAGGAGCGAAATGAAACAGTTCATTCCAATGTTTAAACAGTAAAAATTTATTTTAGCAGAGAAAATATAAACCAAACCAAACAGATAGAACAGTTTTACAGCTCAGTGGCGAGTTCCCTTTTTATCACAAAATCCTACTTGTTATTTCAACAAGCGTTACATTACAATCCTTTCATTAAACCCTACTGAGAATTTTATAAATAAAACAGTAGGTTTAGCAGGAACCTCTTAGGCTCGGCATCGAGCTCATTCAAGGTATTATTAACTTCCATTTGGCTCACTTATTTGACAGAGTTTATTTACAAAACTAAACACTCAGAACAATAGTCTTGCTCATTGTCGAGCTTCTTTATTATTACATTATCTCTTGTTAGTTTCATAACTACCAACAGAAGGAAATCACGACGATAGCATCAACTATTAAAATCAAAACATGAAACAGCAAACCCTTAACCCGAATTCAGTGTCGAGTTCTTTTATTTCATATTAAATTTTACAATTACAAAAACCATCCACGACGGCAAAGGTCGAGTAGAATCCTACTCCTTCTGCGTGCGTTTCCTTTTAAAAACAAACACAAGGGGTTGCAGACATTAAGTTTTACTTATGGCAGCAGCATATAATCATCTATAAGAGCTTAGGAATCACAAACCTATGATTTAACACCATTTAAATCATACAGGAGAAACACATGCAAGGTTTTGAACAAAACTCGTTTTATATAGGTATTTATAATATCAAAAACGCGTTAACAAACCCTGAGTACAACTGTTGAGTCGGTATTTAAAAACTACGAGGCCTCAATGTCATCTACAGGCCGGCTCCAAAGTCCACAGGAGTTATCAACACCAAAAAAAAATAAAACTAGAATTACAAATGGAACCCTGGCCGTAACATTATTCACAACCTGGGATCTAAGCCCTTAGCGTTTCTTTACAAAACATAACCAATGCTACTGTAAACCCTATACCCCTATTTGCACCACAGACCCTAAAACCTACAACCAACAAGGAGGAATTCCATGGCTATCAACCATGTAGTATCCCTTTTTCAAATTTTATTAAAATGCCCAATTTTCCACTTTTTTTCCCAATTTCGACCTTTGACTAGTTTTACTGTTTTGACCTCCAAATCAACCCAAATGCTCCCAAATCTTCTGTAGGAGTGTATGAATGGTATTTAGACTTGAATATAAGGTTCAGGGATGTTTTATGGCCCTCCAAATACTGCTGCAAACTTGATTTGTATTCTGATCAATATATGTAATTTTGACTAGTAATTTGTGCATCAAATCCCCCTCGGGTAACACTGCAAATGGCCTTCCAAATGCCTCCAAACTCCCACAAATTTATGAACAGAGGTATATAATGTGTTAAGTATGTGATTAAGGTCTCATATGCACCATTAATTGATTTTTAATACTGTTCTAACTCTCTCACATTCAACAGCAAAAACCCCCAATTCGACCCTTGGGGAAATGGCACTATTTCACCTCCCAATACAACTAAACTGAGTAAAAATGCTTCAAATGCTCAAGTACAGTACATGAAATTTGTAGAAGACATCCATGGCAGTATATTTATCACAAATATATCAGAGAATCATCCATCCATTCGAAATAATCAACATTATAGTGTCATACATCAATGCATTGGGGAAATGGACATTGTTTGCTCATTAATCAATAGTTTTGCATACAACCAGTGGGTATTTCGACCTGAGACTTTCTGAATATGAATAACAGAGGATATGAATCTATTACAATCATAAATATATAATTAGAAGCTCTCTCAAGAAGCACAAGTGCTCACCAAAAACGCCCTCCCTCAAGGAGCACGAATATGCCTTCAAAACTGGAAACGGTGGAGAGAAAGTGCTGCACTAAACCAAACCATGAAACTTCCTGTAGCTGCTACCTGAAAATACAAACTCCATTAAAGCACCATGAAAGACCTGAGTGGCCTCTCCAAACACCAACTTGGATGGGAATCTTTCACCCTCGAAATTGGCTAAGGCAAGAAACTAGTCATCCACTAGCTCTCTCTTCACAAATGCAATTTTTCTCAAATCATCAAAAGCCATTCTCATACTTGATTTCTACATTTTATAACAAACATTAGCCTTCAAGGGGTCGAAATCCTCTCAATAGATTCAATAATTTTCCATTTAGAAAATATTCATCATTTGCCACTTGTCTCCTAGTTCCAACCTTCCATCTTCTCCCAAATTCGAATTTGAGTCTCTTTAGATTCCTCCAACTCCATGAGCGCCTTCTTGAGCCTATTTTTGGGGCTGACATGTCATAATGGTCAGGTGTAAGAAGTCAGGTCTGAATTTTGTCATAACATGTCATAGATGCTTCATTATTGTTGTCATAAAACTAGGGAATCTAGCCCATGTGTCCACTAGTCTCCAATTTGACTATTCCTCTCCCATGGAGGTTACTATTCCTTCCCATTTCGACCTAATATGCTCAATGCCATGTGTTATGACTTATCAACTCACCCAAGAGTGTTCACCTTCCCATGAATTCGAATTGGCAAGAGAGAGCTGCCATGTGTCATTGAAAATTCAAGCTAGTGTGGGTCCCACCACCTCCATATGTCTCCAAAACCACTTGCCACCTAGAATTTCTCTTGAATTTATTTATTCATAATATTTATTAAATGCTTGAACCCTTCTAATGTCTAAATATCATTTATTAGTTTCCTTATTACCATCCCACATGTGCCCATCCAACCTAGGAAACTAGTAGGATTGATGGGATTGTCTTACTATGCACTTATTTGAATGGGGACATTACAGACCAGGCTTACCCGGAGAAGCCCACCGAATTGAGGGAAGCGTCCTATACACCATCGCGAGCAGACGGGTCCTGCATTCCACGTTTTGGTATTAGTTAATAAACGCGGTTGTATAAAATCCAAAAATGTAAACTTAAACGATAAGGGTGAAGTCCTGTAGCTTACCATTTTTGAGGAGCAGCTTAAACATTGTTTTCAGCATGCAAATTGTAAGCAAGGGAAGTGTAAGAACCCCCAACCCTCGTCAACAAATGCCACGAGTTGGCAGAAATAAGACAACCATTACATTGAGAACTTCAGTAGGACCTAGCCATGAGAAATGGCAACGCAAAGACAGGGATAAACTTCGACATTGAAAAGGATAAAAACAACCTGGGAATTGCTCAACCACAGTTGCCATTAACAAAAACACATTTATTCTTTTGTAAAAGGTCGAATAAGCACGAAGGAATTCAAGTTGCAGAAGAGCCGAGCTCTTGACATCTCTGTAGGGTTCGTATTCGGACAGGAGGGTTTCCACAGAAGGACAAAGCCCGAAGGCAATGGAAAAATGCTGAGTTTAGGGTTAAACCAACACTTAAATATCATCGATACTTGGCGTAGAAACTTCCACGTCACATTTTAATTTTTGCATGCTGTGGGTCGAACTTCTATAGTCGATGAAGTGATCCCAATCATTCTTACGATCATTTAAAAATTTCAAAGTGACAAACCTCAATCATAACATGAGTGTCGTTTCTTTATAGTCGTGATGCCACACTTGGGCTTGTTGTTAATTACGTAATGATAACAATGCTTTAGAATCTGCATAGTATATAACTATACCTGCCATGCAAAACATTTCATACATGCATATGTCAATCATATCAAAGATTCCGATGGATTAACCAATGTTTTGCCAACAAAATATTAAAGCTTGAGTAATAAAATTATTTTACTTAGAGTGATTAAAAGATTTAATTGATATAGTTCCTAGGTCATTCTTTAATAATCAAGACATAGGGTAATATCCTTGAGTCTCTAATTTTTATGTAGATTAAACCTTGACTCCGCAATTCATACAATATGTGCTTTGATCAAAACTCAGTCAGGTGTTATTCTAGATATAGAGGAATGGATCAACTTTATAAATGATATCTTGGGTAGGTAGGTAATGTAAGTCAAATAGCATAGAACAGTATAACACTATTTACATCCTAACCCTAGCCTCATGAGAATCGGCAAGGGGTACATCAAATTTGTAAGTCTACAAAATATTAAGATGAAGACAAGTAATATGACTTACAATTCCACTATACCATTTTCACTTGAATAACTGATAGCTTGGTTTATTATTATTTCTAGAAATAGGAATAGAGGTGCAATCAAAGCAAAACCCTAGAGGAATATCATAAGAAGATATGAACTGATAGATTATTATACAGTGCAAGTAATAAGTAAATTATACATTGCCAATTTCTAGATCCTTGTAAGTGTATTCATAAATCATACAGTAACAACAGTTAAGCAAATGGTTTGATTTCCATACTCCTGTGATATTACATAATGATAGATAAGAGATATTGTTGCAACAAAATAATAATATCAAAGAACAGTACTTCATGGTGGAATTTAAGACAGTCTGATAAAGAACAATATCTATCATATGCTCATGCAAATTTGTCAACTCTCTAACAGTAAGAATGTATGTATATTACAGGAATGAAACTTCTACCTTTTTACACTTGACAACCTGTCTCGCATGTTTAAACTTTTACTGGACATTTTGGTACAATTAAAGAAATTATAATGCTTTAAAAAGTAATTGCATCGACCTGTACTCTACCTGTATACCTGTAAATGAAGACAAGTGGATGCATTAGCTCGGAAGCTAAGTAAGCCCAATTTGCGATGACAACTCCCCCTTGTGGTTGAAAACGGAAAAACCATCAGTAACGATAAATAAGACACACATTAGAAATTTAAGTACAAAGACAAATTACTCAGACATAGCTGTGATCCATTAACTAAATCCAACAGATCAAGGAATGCATTTAGTAACATTTATTGCTATCTTAAAAATTTTAAATTTTTCGGAAATTATCGGGTTTTGACATGGTGCTTTGACTGAAATCGATTTTAGGGGTAAAGGCAAAAGCTCTCTTTTTCCATCAAAGAACTGGCACTCATGACATTTAGCGATTTCTTTGTGCACATCTGCAAACATGGTGGGCCAATAGAATCTCGCTCTGAGGATTTTGTTTACAGTAGCTTTCCAGTAGTGGTGCCCCCCCCACGCCCCATTGTGGAATTCTTTCATGGCATGCCGTGCCTCATCTTCCAGTAGGTAGTTCAGTAAAATCCCCCACGGGTCTTTCCAATACAAATATTCATTCAAAATGCAAAATTTTGCTGCTTTTAATTTTATTGACCTCGCTCTTGTCTTTTCCCATGTCTAGGGGTGCCTGCAAATTTTGCAGAACATACACAATGTCACTGTACCAAGGCGACAGAGAGAAATCCTTCACCACAGGTATTTCTGGAGCTGCTTCAACTGAAAGATCAGAGATCAAGTTCATATCCAAAGCGTCACAGTTGGTTTCCGCCATCAGCTTCGCCAAACCCTGCCCTTTGATCAGTCTGGTAGGATTTATATCCAGGTTGTATTTGAACAAGACTGCTATCCATTTATCTCTCCTCCCCTCAGAGTCCGACTGAGTAAGAATATCCTTGACAGACGGAGATGGAACATATGCAATCGTATGAGAATGCAAAATGTAAACCCTGAAATCCTTTAACGACTTTATCAATGCATAAGCCTGCTTTTCCATTATGTTATACTTTAGTTCAGCATCTCTTAAGATTTTACTGAAAAAGGCGATTGGTTGTTCCATATTATCCTGATTCTTTTGCAGCAAGACTCCAGCTATAGTGTGTTGAGATGCATAAGAAAACCGCCTCAGGAAATTCACCCTACCAATAAAGGACCGGACTTCTTTCTTACTCCTTGGTATCCCGATCTTTTGGATTGCTTCCACCCTTTCAGGATCAATCTTTATGCCATCCTTCGATATGATATGCCCCAACAACTTTCCTTCCTCCATGGAAAAAATCGACTTCTTAGGATTCAAGGATATGCCGAACTTCCTGCATTTGAGGAACACCTTCCCTAGATGCTTCCAATGATCTGCGACAAACTTCAAGTACACATTTATGTCATCCATGTACACCACCACAAATCTATCTTTCTCTTAAGCGAATGAAATATCCATGGCCCTTTGAAATGTAGCCCCTGCATTTATCAACCCAAATGGAATTTTTGTGTACATGAAAGTCCCCCAAGGGGTTGTGAAAGTTGTCTTCTCCTGATCCTCTGGAAGAACCTTGATCTGATTGTACCCAGAGAAACCATCCAACATGGAAATTCTCTCTGCTACCACGACCTTCTACAAAATATGATCCATCTTTGGCAAAGGGTAATTATCCTTCATGGATACTTTGTTCAGATTTCTGAAGTCCACACACAGTCTTATTTCTCCTCTCTTCTTTCTCACGGGGACCAGATTCACCACCCATTTGGAAAATCTCAACGAAACGATTATTTTGGCATCAAACAGCTTTTTAAGGGCAACAACAATCGATTTATCCTCCTGTGTTTCTGTTTGAAAGGTTTCTCATTTGGCTTAATGGGGATGGTATGCTGGATAATGGACGTGTCATACTCCTTCAAATCTTCATAACTCCATGCAAACACATCTGTGAATTCTTTCATTAGTTCAACATATTTCTTCTCTTCTTCCGGTGGCAGTTTCTTAGAAATTTTCACCACCTTGGGATTTTCTTTCGTCCCAATGTTGCAGTATTTGACTTCTCCATCATGAGGCTCTACTTTCGGATTCTTGGCTACATCATTTATGTCAAACAATCTTTCTAACAGCACTAGTCCCCAGGGGATAATGTTGTTTTTCAACTGAATTATTTCTTTACCCCTGATTTCTCCCTTGAACTTTTCTTGCTCTTCCGGGAACTCTTCACTGTCAACAACTCCCTCCATATCTTGATTTTCATTATCAATAATTATATTTGCAAACTCATGAGTCATCTCCGATATCTTTTAATCTACATATCATCATCAAAAACCTGCCAGTGTTTCGAATTATCAGGAATGGAAGGCCTGTTTATGACCTCAATCTCATATTTTTTATTCGAAAAACCAGGTTCTTTGAAAGTGCTAGCAGCTGTAGCTAAGCAGTCTACTATTGAGTTGTTGATTCTGGGTATTACCACTACATCATGTTCATTAAAGAAATTATCAAACATATCCCAAACTTCGTTTCTATAGGACCCCATTTTCGGGTGTTTTGTTTGATAGATGCCATTCACCTGATTTATGACCAGCTATGAATCCCCAAACACCTTTTTTTTCTTTTCCTTCAGATCTTTCAACACATTCAACCCCAGAATCAAAGCTTCATACTCCACAACATTGTTAGTACATTCAAAATCCAACTTGAAAAAATACATTAGAAGTTCCCTATCTGGAGCCACTATCCACACGCTCGCACCAGCACCTTCTCTACTCCTTGACCCATCAAAATGCATGGTCCAAGTCCCTTCCATCCTCAACTTTTGGCTAAATTTCTCTTCTCCCTTAATTTGGCTGTTCACTTCTTGCTTTTTAAACAGATTTATTTTTTCTTCACAGTGAGAGTTATATAAAATGGAAGATCCCAAATCAGTGTCGACTGCGTAGATGGGATGGCCATTTGGTTCATTTTGGTTACTCACCACATATGAGAGTCTCTTTTCGGTGTATAAAATTTTGTACTCATCGAGGATTGGGATAGTGGCAAAGGACATATCCATCTGCAGAGTTCCCCTCAGCTTAGAAGCCCAAGACCTGGATAACAACATGCCACATTTTGGTGGGATATCCGCAACAACTACGTCCATGGCCACACTTTTATTTGGAAATCTAGTAAGGGAAATCACTAGGTCTTTTATCAACCCCAAGCATTTCACCATCTTTGAATCAAAAGAAAATAAATCTTTGTATGGTCTTGTGACCTCTAAGGCTAGACTCTCCATCACCACCTTTGGCATCAGATTATGAGAAGCCCCGGAGGCGAGCATGCAGTTATGTAAGGTCATATCATGAGCATTCATATTTACATCAAAAGGTGGGACTTCTTCTAAATTGTTATCTTCCGTTTTAGAACCCATCATAATAGTCGGAACATCATCACTTAATTCTATAGCATCAAGTTCTACTTGTCCTCCACTCCCAACCAATTTTGAGATCTTCTCTCTATATTCACCATTTTTCAACAACTCAATGAAAGGGATGGATATTTTGACCTTTGACATCTCACTTTGCAAATTAAAAGGAGCAAGTGTCTTATCATTCTCCTTGACCGGATCCTTTTTAACCTCCAGGATTTTCTTTGCTATTTCTTCTTTTGGTTTGTCCTTTTTGTGTTGGTCGGTCGAGGGTGAACCCATAGTACTTTTCCCCTTGTCCATTATTACATCTCTGTTCTTGAGGTGGATTTTCCTCTGGAAATCACGCACAGCATTTTGATACCCCATCTGGTATTGCTTTGTCTCCAACTCAAAGGCATTGCACTACCCATCCCTGGAAAACATGTCATGCTCTGTTTTAGTTGAATAAACCTCACGATCAATGTCATCGAAATGATGAATTTCCCTCTCCACAAACTTGGCTTCCTCTTCCCCATCTACGTAATTATCAGGAAATGGGGGCCTCACTTAATCATCAACTACATTCCTTGGAACCCTCTGATATCTTTGATCTCTTTGCCTTATCAAAGGTGGGGCTTGTCTCCTGAAATTTGGGTTTCTAATTGGAGGCTCTTCTTGATCTCTATTCTGGGGCTTGTTTTCCAAGGCTAATCTATCCATTAGTTTCTCCATTGTTTTCATCATCATATCCATCCTAGCCTCAGTGGGAGAGGAAGTAGAAGTTACATTTTCTTCTCTGATTTTCCTTCTCTCTGTATCAGTTTGCTGTTTCATTTTCCCAGAAGCCATCATGTTCACTTCAACCTCTACTGTGTCTTTCAACATGTCTAGCAGGGTGGCTGATTTCCTTTCTCTCAACATGCAAGAAAAATATTCCTCAAAGGCATCTACATAGTGAATTTTAGCTGCTCCTACTAGGGGTTTCACATCTGCAGGGATGGAATTATAAACCCTCATGAACCTAGCAGAAAATTCTTGGACAGTCTCAAAACCCCCTTTCTTTAGATTGTTATACTGGGTTAGGGTTTGTGAAGGGTTTTTCTTGTCTTCCCATCTCTCAAGTAGGTAGGTCACAAAATCATCATAGGAATGTATCGACCCCGCGGCCAGTGTCCTGAACCACTTCTTTACTTCCCCAGATAAGCTTTGTGCCAATAGCCTCATTTTAGCATCATCATGATCCACCTCCTCGAGGTCAATGAAGTTGTTGAATCTATCGATATGCTATTGGGATGTGTAATTTCCCTCCCCATCAAACAATGTGATTCTCTAGGCGTAGTTTTGAGGGAGGTCATGTAAAACGACAGGTAGATCAAGCGGGGCGAATCTAGTAGCCATGACTACTGGAGGGTTTGGAGCAGGGTTATGGCCTCTTAGTGGTATCCTTTGGTATTTAGATTTCTTAAATCCAACCCTTCCAGATTTTAACAAATCTTCCCAAACATACTGTAAAAAATATGACTGAAACCCACCTTGATCAACTACAATTTCTTTTAAATCTGATTATGATTTAGACGTCAATAAATATTTTTCAAATTCTTTACTTAAGCCAAAATTTTCATCATCTAACGATCTTTCTTGAAAATGAGGAAACAAATTAGTTGTTTGAGAAGTACCTTCTTGATATTTCCCTTTAATTTTTCTTTGAAGCCTTTCTGGATTCTCCACCTCTGAGAACAACTGAAGGTCTGGGTTTCTCCTCGTGGGAATCCTTCTGGGAGCCACAGTGTCTTTCTTGGAGTAGCCTTTAAACCTGAAAATCTTTGATAGTGAAGTCGCCATGGAAAAATGCAACCAATATCAAAATGTCAAATCTCTTTGCCCACAAAAATTTGATCACATTGTCATTCTTACCCAGGGAGAATTTGAACATTCGTTCCCCGGCAAGGGCGCCGGAATGTTATAACTTAGGATTTATCCTTCGGTTGTTGAAGGAAAACCCTAAGGTAACTATTTCAAACCAAGCTTTAGGAGGAGAGATGGCTTCTTTCCTACCAGAGAGGGCTCTCTCAAAAGATGAATACAAAGGCTAGAAACACTTTTCAAGAAACAGATATCTCCATTTGATAGTTTGGCTGAAAAAACATAAATCACATTGGGCATGGAGTCACGTCTGATATTTCTAAAGACTAGCAGAAAATAAACAACATTAATCTTGATGAAAGCAAGGAAGTTGCTATCTCACAGTCAAGTTCTTTTAGCAAGTGATATCAGAAAGAAAGTTTAAACAAACCCATCAACATTAAGCATTAGCATAGATGAATTTAACATCGACTTTAGAAGAAAACATGGAACACTTAGGTGCGATTAAGACAAAGCATGATTTGCATGAATTATGTATTAAAATTAACACGTTCACCATAAGCATAAGAAGAAAGACAACATGGAAGATATTCACTGGAAAAACGATTTACAGAGAAAAGGAAATTATAGACTGCAACACAACAACACATGAATCTTCATACTTCAAAATGAACTTTATTTTCGTAGGGAAAAACTTTACAAAAAAATGAAAAAACTCTCAGTACTAGAATGTCTTTTACTATTACGGGTTTCCAACCCTTTATAATGAGGGCCAAATGTCCTCTTTATAGCATATCATTGAAACGAAACCCTAACAAGTTTGTAACTAACTTGGTAAATATTATGGGGTTTCACTTTTACGTTTCACTTCTAAAACAAAAATGGTACACATGTCACAATTGCTGATACATGAGTCTTTGGTGCCCTACTTGCTAAGTGGAGACTGCTTGCTGAAGTTTTGAACTTGAATCTTCAATGTAAAGTATACTTTGTCTTTCCATATTTCTCCACCGTTTTCCACTGATCGGTCATGGGCAGCTCGTACACTGTCATCTCTTTCACCAACACTCTCATTTCTATGTGTTCTGTAGTTGAAATAAGAGGTATTCTTTCACTCATCAGAGCCAACCTGTGTAGAATCTTGAAATCATTAGCAAGCTTCTCCAGCAAAATCTTGCCGGTTAAAACATGGGTTAAATTCTCAAGGCCTTCATGGTCGTTTCTGGCTTCCCAAAGCAAATCCTTATGAATATCACAGGGAATCAAGTCACCACTTTCATCCCAAAAAGAGGGTAACCCTTTCTGTACCAACTGATCAAACCTTCCCTTGTAATCCGCCACCTGCTTCTTCATGTGTTCGGCCTTTTCCTGAACACCTTCCACATGCGCATATTTCCCGATCACTCTTCTTTCCCAGGTTATGATCACTATCTGATTGTTTATTTGCATAGCTTTCAGATCATCATTGGTCAAGGTATTCATAAAGTTTATTGTGTTTTGCGTCGTATCCCAGGGTTTCCTATCCAATCCTTCCATCATAGCTGTACAGCTTTGCAGAGCTTCACTCGCCACTTTTCCCCTGTCTCTCATGAAACTTAGGTAGGGCCCGAATTTGGAAACTTCAGTGATTATGGAATCCCAAATCATGTGTTTGGAACCCTACATGGGGACTTTCCCGGTCACTTGTATTATAAGCTGTTGGTTTCAATCCACAGACTCTTTGTTTTTGTTTTTCAGCTCCTGCATTTCCTCCTCCTTTTTTTGAACCTCCTCTTCTAGCTTCCTCTTATCTTCCTTTAACTCTTGTATCTCCACGTCCTTTAAACTCACCTGCGACATGGCCCGCACAAGGTCGTCTATAGTCACTGTGCCACTGGCTTGACTGAACCCCCGTTGTCCTACTGCCACAGCTCCCAATTTTCCTTAGAGGTCTTCAATCTGGCTCTTGAAGTTGATCTTGTATTTCTCCCATTCGACTTCCTTCTCTAGAAACTTCAAAGAATTCACCTTGTGGTCATTCAACTCTCAGGCTAAGTTCTCCTTCTCCTGCTCCAACACTGTCAGCTCGGAGGCCTGGACCAGCTGGATGGCAGCTGGTATCTTGAGTTTCTTTCTTAACATCTGGATGATACTTTCTTTTTCTGCCAGTAGCTTCTTGCCACCCGCGCCTTTATCTACCCCATCACTGATCAAATCCACTTGCAATTTCTTGATCTTCTGCTGATGGGCCTTGTTCTCTGTCCTTTCTTGCCTCAATTGGACCTCCAGCTTGTTGACAATGCTATCCAACTTGGGAGACCCTCATAATATACTCCATCAAATCTTCATACAACACTTCCCCAGTCTGCCTATGCAGCTGAATTTTGTCGGGGACTGCTATTTTCTCCAGGTTCACTTTTATTTCAATTACTTTGTCGTTAGACGACACTGCTAAATTCAAAGTATTTTCAGCAACATCCCTACTGGGCGTCAAAGTGACTGGCAGGTTTTGTGCATCCCTGACTTTGGAAAACATGCTGCATGTTTTATCTGAGCTGGCATGTCTATCTTTTCTGTATTTCATGAACATTTCAGCTCGGGATTGAAATATCTTGGTATCACTGATCTCTTTGGCCTCTTGGAAACTATACTGCTGCATCTGAAATTAAGGAACTGTGTGCTTCTCTTCTCTTCGTCCTTCCACTTCCGTGGATACGACCAACTCATTCGAAACATCCACTTTGAGCCTCTTAGCTCCTTTTGATTCTTCCATTTCTGTGTTAGAGACTTCCACGTAGCTATTTTTGCCGAAATTCTCTGCCGCATTGGAAATCACCATCTTAGACGAAGGATTTTCAGGGACGTCTGGGCCCGGATGCGAACATGATGGGGCCTCCTCGTCCGACTCATATTGCAAAACATTCACCTTTTTGGACAAACCTTCCACTTCTACATTATCAAAGGCCATGTTCTTGTTCAACTGCCTCCTTTGAGAGATTATGTGGCAGGGGTCATACTGGATAGCAACATCTTTTTGGAACCCCAAACCTTCTAACTGCTGCTCTATGATTGAGACGGCCTGTTTGTTCTTTATAATAAAGGGGCCCACCTTCCAAGGGAACTTGATGTCATAGGCCTTGTTGAACAACAAGATGTGCTCATCTTCCATGGTCAGCTTCTGCCTAATAAACTCCAAAGAAAAAATCCTTGGGGTCAGGAAAGTCGGTAGCATGTGAGGCTCCTTCACGAATCCGTATACTCTGAGTACTATGTGCTGTTTATACAAAAACCAGTCCCTGACTACTAAATCTTACCTCAATTGCATGAAAGTCCTCATCTCAGGCAGGACCCTTGCTAACTTCTCTCCAAAATCCAAGTTGTAAACCTCTGCAACAATGTGGTTCATATAG